>NW_004624787.1:1883685-1896287 GCF_000247695.1 Heterocephalus glaber | reverse complement strand
TGGATCTTGCTTCTTGACCCATTCTGCCAGTCTATTTCTTTTGATTGGTGAATTGAGACCATTAACATTGATGGTTATAACTTATACATATTGACTTACCATTGTCATGAATTTTTCTGTTTCTTGGATTCTCCCACCTTGTGTTTAATTTCTTGTCACTACTGACAGATTCATTCTCCTGGGCTTCCTGTGGTTGTGATCCTTGTTGTCTTTTCCTGGGATATTGTCTAAAATTTTTTGGAGTGCTGGTTTGGTATTCATGAAATTCCTAAGGTGCTCTTTGTCATGAAAGTATCTTATTTCTCCATGATTTACCATTTCTGGAGGTGATCGCTTTTGCAAGAAAAGTGCCTTAATTTGACTCTTGACTTATTTTCCTCTCTCTCTCTTTCAAGGAACTAGAAAGCAGTGGTTTAAATCTCTTGGTTTGCTAGCAATACTTCCTTCTCTAAACATGATTGTTATGGCTGAACTTGTAACTTGCACTTTAAGAGTACCTACTGGAGTTAAGGATATGAGTTTCCTGAGGAAGATCGTGCGCTGGTAAAGGGTAGATAGTCCAGTCCAGTTTTATTTTCTAGTTCTCTGCAGATGTTAGCTACATACTATGGAGTGGTATAAATCTTGGGGGACACCCTGGGGTCACCCTAGGGGGCACAGTAATCAAGTAGAGACTTATGGGACTCCATATTTGTTTCTCTTGTTTCAGATTAGGAGCTCTATATCTGAACCTCTTACTCCTTTGGAATATATTAAGGACCAATTTAGTATTTCTCTACATCCATGCATGGTGTGCTTACCTCCTAAAGCCAAATACACAGAGTAAAGTACTATGATGCTATCTCAATTAGAATTATACTATAAAGGAGAGAAAATGGTAAAATTATCTTATGTTGAGATTTTCTTTACATTAAGAAGTAATTCTTGCTTGTGTTCAAATGTAAATGTGGGCCATAGAAAAATGTGAGACACCTTACTCTTAAGACATTCAGTACCTCTAAGCTTGAGGCTACTCCTCACCCTTTAGAACCTGAGAACAAAGTTTCCAAGACAACTTTAAGCCTTGACCACCAGGTGCTGAGGGTGGAATTTCTAGGCCAGCCATAATTAATCTCCATGAGGCTATATCCATCCTTACCTAAGTTCAGGTCCCTCAAAAACATCATCCCTTGCAGGAAGTAAATGACAAATATGGGACTACCTGTGTTCATGTGTGTTTTTCTCTCAACAATCTAAGACAGGTCAAATGAGACCTAAGAAAGTTTTCAGATGACCCTGACATGAACATTGAGGTCTTTAGAGGACTTACTCAGACCTATGGACCAGATTAAAAAGATGTAATGTTGCTCTTAAATCAAACATTGATTTCTAATGAGAGACAATGATATTACAAGCTGCTACTACATATAGAGACAAATATTATCTTAATTTTGGAAGCTCAAGAGACAGCCAGCCAGGGGAACAACTGGTTCCTACTGAAACACAAGCAGTTCCCATACAAGACCCCCACTGGCCTGCCAATCAGATAGGAGATTAAATAGAAGACATTTTCAGGCATGTATTATTGAAGGTCTAAGAAACATGAGAACTAAGCCCTTCAATTATTTTAAATTGTCAACTCTTTTACCAGGAAAAAAGCTGGAAACATCCCTGGATCCTGATTTGATAGAAAGAAATACTATAGTTTTTTTCCAAGTCAGTCTTGCAATATGTTGATGGTATGCTGTTATGTGCCCCCTCAGAAGACCGTTTTAGCCAAGACATCTGCTCTACTGAATTTTCTAACATACAGGGGTTATAATATTTCTAGATCTAAGGCACAATTTTGCAGCCTTATTATACTAAGGGAACCCAAAGATTAGGAGAAGAAAGAATTAAACCAATTCTTTCCTTTCCACAGCTCAAGACTCTAAAACAGCTAAGCACATTCCCAGAAATTACAGGCAGGATATAATGAGATTGTGTGACCCTCTATTAGCTTATATAAAAATCCAAGAGACAGACACCTGGGAAACTTATTCCCAGACCGCATTCCAGAAGCTCAAACAAGCACTTCTAAGTGCCTGCCTACAAGACACCATTTCAGTTTCTATGTTAATAAAAGGTGAGACATGGCTTTGGGAGGGTTTCTACAACATCAGGGAGCTGCTCAATAGCCTTTAGGGTATTTCAATCATAAATTAGATATTATAGATTCAAAATTATTTAGAAAGAAAAGCCCTAAACAATATAGTTAAAACACTTTTATTCTCTTTCAAGGGGCAAAAAGCAGCCATTGGGGTCTTTGATTATTGGTTTGATTTTCTGCTTGGCAATGCAGTTGGAGTCAATCATAGCTTTTGTCTCTAGAGGTATGTTTTGCTAAGGATTACAGATCCATTCTGGAAAAGCTCCTGATCTTAATTGTCCCTGTACACCTGAGATGGTTAAGATTTAGTTCTTGTGCTATACTTAAAGACACTCTTCTGTTCCTTCTCCACTGCCCTGCCCCTGAGAAATAACACAGGTTGATTCAAGGCACTTCCTTCCACTGTGGCTGCTGGATTTCAAGACAAAGCTTCCAAAATGGTGAGTTTCCCCTCCCTGGAATCCTTTCAGAGTAAAGGTGACCTTTATATATCTCTGGGCCATATAGAAAACTGGTCTAGGTTTAATCCTGAAACTCTCAAAAAATAAATGTAAAACTTTTAGTCCAAATTTATCTTTCAGCCTTCAGGTAAAATTATAAAATGGTAAGAACAGCTAACCTGGCTCTGGCCACTTCCTTGAACCTCCCGTCAGCTGCCACTGGCACTGGATCAGATAAAGTCTAAGGGGCACCTTAGATTGGGTACAGAACAAGAGAGATAGACAGGGATGCCTTCTTTTCCTTTGTTTCTTTTCAAAATGGGAAAAACTGTCAGAGGTAGACATCTGCAGCACAGTAGGTTGAGCCTTGGCAGGCCTTCTTCCCTCACTGCTTGGAATTCATACTTAGCTCCAAAGAGTGTCACCTAGTTTCTTCTACATGCAAACCTGGCCTGAGTGGACCCCCAATGAAGGTAGCTAAAATTACCTTTAATGGTCTGTCTCTTTAGAGGGAACAATTACATGTGGCTATCAAACAACTATGGTTTTCAAAGTAACAATGAGAATCCTATATAGCTGGGTATTACAGTCAGATAAACCATCAGTTTAGGGCCCATCTTAAAATTCTTTTTGCTTTCAAAGGTGTAGAAGATTTTTATTCCTTTTGATTCTTATTACAAAAGATCTCTGTTAATCTACAAAGTTCTGACTAGTCTTTTTTATAATTATAAACCTAGAAATTATAAAATTATTACAATTCAACTTGGCCAAATACATCTGAGTGCACTCCTGTTTATAAACAAGTTGTCTTATGTGTGTGTGTGTGTGTGTGTGTGTGTCTGTTCAATTTGTTAAAATGCATACAGCTGTTTTGTTTGAGCTTTTTTTCTTTTGGCATCTTGGATTTTTTAAGATGTTTGCCTGTAACTCAAGATGTCTAATAGATAAATATAATTAAAGACATGCTTCCCCCAGGCTGCAAGATGATCCAAATATGGTCAACTGGTTTTACAAATACAGTACATATTGCTCTCTATGTATAACTTGGGAATCTTTCATTGGTCAAAAATAATGTGTTAATTGTTATGATCTGGCTCTCACAGGTCATCTAAAATTTGTTAAGATAATTAGATAAAGACTCTTGGGCTTAGGAAAACTACTGGACAGGACTCCCCTTGGTAAATAAAGAAGTGGCTGCCTGGAAAAAATTTATTCCAGCCTTTGTTTACAAAGGAGACCTCAATAATTTCCATAGCCTCGTGGGAAATACATTGCTAAACATGTCATTGTGATATGTATACATTGGTCATGGTCTAAATTTTCTGTGGGAAAACAAGGTTTTATTTAAAATGCTCTTGGTACAAAACAAAATTAAGGGACAAAGGGTTTCATGTAACTGATACTCATTGTAATTTTGTAGTGTATGTATTCATGCCTTCTGAGTGTACACATATTCTAGGATATTGAATGATCTTTTTTGACTCATGCCTTTCTCTTGCACTCCAGCTACTTGTGATAAGAGGTACATGTCAAGCGAGCATGAGAAAACCAGTCAAATAATAGTTTTCTTAAAAACTTATGTGATGTATGTGTCACCACACTTGGATGTTCCGTTGCCAAACAGTTGAAACAATGTCACATGCTAAAATTAGAGACTAGATATTATGAACTCCTAAGGTATATTTATAGGCCAAGATCTATGTTCTCTTTAGATGGCATCCTACTAAAGGATAACAAATAAGAGTTTTCTTTATGTCATTTAATGTCTTGTGATCAGATGGAGGAGTTTGACTAAAAGACTATTATATACTAAGATGGACATGTAAGCGTTAAAAAGAAAATGTCATGATTGTCATGCTAAAATTCTATGTGTAGCTCTTGATCTTAAGTTTCTCTATAATATATAAGTGTTGTCTGTTAACATTCTGCAGGGATTCAACTAATAAAACAACCATCATTGGTAAGAAATAATAGCCCTCTAATTGCTTTATACTTCAAAAGTGCTTGATGTTTTAACTATTATAATAGCTAAGCTCACTGCTCCTACTGAAATACTTATGTCACTGATCTCTTCTGGGTGTTCAACAACTAAAGTTTGCAGACCAAAACTAGAAAGGTAACTGGGCTATGAGGATAGCCAATATTTTGGCCCTGGGCCCTTAAGGTCAACAAAGATCCAGGACACAAAATAACCTTTTGTACAGGATCCTACATCTTTGTTAAGTCACGCAGCCTCCTGAGCAAGGAGATTGCTGGGCACCAGAGGACAAATGTACCATGTGCCAAAGGAGGGTCACAAAGAGGAAAAAATCTCCCATGCTTTCACTGAAAGCAATATGGTCAAGCAAGGCCATGACCCATCCTGACAGCTGATGCTGACAGAGGAGCTGAGAAGCTCTATGCATGGTTCCGAAGTAATGCCTGAGGAGACTTAACCGACCTTGATAGATAGCAAGAAGTTCATACTGATTTGACACAGGTCTCACTTTAACTTGGTCTTAAACACACAACAGAAAAGAATAACCAAAATAGGTATAAAATAATGCCATAGTAATAAAGCTAGATATAAAAAAGGGGCTCCAGTCACTGACCCCTTCTGACAGTTTCCAGCTACACCAGTAGCTGACCATGGTTATGGATCATTAGGAAAAATTATGGTAGAATCTATAAGAGCTCAGCTAGAGTTTTATATTTCTTAGTGAAATTTGTTCTTCAAGTTGTCTCTTATCTTCTTACAACTAAAAGTAGAGAGACTTATAACAAAGTATTAGACTTATAGATAACCTCTATCAATGAAAGAATCTAAAAGCCAGCAGGTTACAATCACTATTTCAATTTCTAAGGGTGACTTTCTCCCCAACCTGCCCTCTCATTCTAGTGTATTCATGCTTAGATTATACATGCTCTAATTTCTTAAAAGTTTTGTTTATTCTTGCTTAGAGGCTGCCAAACTCCAAGCAGTCATACAAATGGAACCAATGACAAATATGCTGGACTTCTTTTCCTGGGATCCACCAAATCAACCTTGTAAACAGCTTATAACTGCTAAACTATACAATATGACTTCTATGTTGGGATTCTGAAGTCCCCTGGACCTTCTCCTTATCCTTTTTGTGGGAGGCTATTACTAGTTCCTCCCAGTGGAAACCCTTGTTGGCTATATTCATAGCAATCCTGCTGACCTTATAATTTGGTCCATCTATTAACTGTTTCTTTGGCTTTGTCCCCTCCAGACTCAAACCAATACGACTACCAAGATAACAATGCCTGGTAACTATTGAGGGCCTTTAGATAGACCCTCTGTAGAGTAAGTCTGACTGCTGACCACAACTATGACCCTCTTCAGCAGGAAGTAGCCAGACTGGTCTTCACCCTTTGCCTCCTCACAGCAGTTAGGGGTACTTCTTCAGAAGGGGGAATATTGTGGATAGGTAAGTTAATTAGATATCCTGTAGGCAATTAGACAGGGCCTCCCTTAAGGCACCAGCCCTCCAGGAGCCAACACAGTGAGGAGCCGACATGAAAAACAATTGAGGCACATTCGCTGGTTAGCATTATCAAAAGAAGAGGCACTACTTCCCCTAGAGATAGGCAGCAGTGATTGATATTCTAAATGGGAAATTCCTTGTATGTGACTTGTCTTCCCATTTGACCCCCATTTAATCAATATTACCTGGGTGACTGTACTTGTAATCTTATTGGTCAATCATGATTTTGTCCCACCTCATGCCCATCTTGTAAATTTCCATTGTGTCTTATAGTTTTGTCCCACTTTTTACCCGACTCACCACATGGCTTTGCTGTATAAAAAAATCTTTGAAATGTGAGGTGGGTGGGCAACCCACTTTCTGCTCCCCCTTCTGTCTCTCTTTGACAGAAGCTTTCTTTCTCTCAATAAATTTTTCCTACTCTTAAAAAAAATCAGCAAAATAGTCACTGAAATACACACATTTCATGAATACTTAATAATTTAGCAAAATACATAAGGAAGGTTAAGTCCACTTGTTTACTACATCAAGCCAGATACTTTCATTTTTAATCAAACTCTTCTATTTCTACAAAGACATAAATAATATACATACTCACAAATAATTTAATAATAAATGTTTTAACAATGTTCCAGGATTGTTTGATACAGGACTGCAATGAATTAGCAGCCAAGAATGATATTTTTTTTCTTGGACCTTCTAGAGTAAGTATCTCCTGGATTACTTTTCACCTAGTGTTTGCAGCCATTCTTTATATTGCTGTCTGGTTTTATTATTCTTTCTCATACAATGATTTATCATCCATTGTCCTGGCCTATACTCAGTCTAGATTGACACTCCTTATGGAAAAGGACTGAGTGTAATATTTCTAAGTATACTCTACCATCTCAAAACCAAGTGCTGCATGCATGGGAGCCCATCAATACTATCAGTTGAATGATTGCCAGAAACTTGCTAAGTATTGCTGTTCAGTTGATGGAGAGACTAAACTGATGCATTATTTCTTCTATAATATATAAGATATATTCCCCATTTAAAATTGCATGCTCAAATGGATGAGATCTGTTCTTCACTTTTTTGCCTTCCTTCTGATAATGTTCTTAAAGTCACAGAAATTTACCTTAGACATTTGCTGATTAAAAAATTACTTCTAACAGACTGATAGAATAGCAAAACTTCTAATTCATTTCAAGCCAATTTAGAGAATTGAACAGTTTCCTTGAGACCTACTTTCATGCTTCTTTCCTAAACTGTAATTAAAATTACATATCAAATTGAGAAATTCTTTCTAGTGGAGTAGTCTACCTTTTGAATCATTTCACATGTCTATTGACAATAATATATTAAATAATTTTACATGAAATTTTCTAGTATTTATATGTCAGAAAGGCTCTAAGAAGAAACAAAAATTGTAAAATAGTATAATAGAATGGCATAATACAAATCAACTGAGTAAAACTTTCAATTGACATAATAAGAAAATGTGAAATTTAGCTCATTTTCTCTTTATTTGTATTTGTATTCATTTGTGAATTTGTAATGTATAAAATTCTTGTGCAGACATTTAATATCAATATTGAGATGCTTTACAACTTTGCTACAATAAACATGAATTATTTAAATATTCTATCAAATTACTGTAATATGTAATTTGTCTCCTTGTCTAACAGAAATATAACATCTACTGAAAGCAGCACATAACTTTTATTTCTCTATATTTCCTACAGTACATTGCAAGAGTAAATATTTGATATCTGTTGATCTGATTTTGATTGCAGAAGAAAAAAATCCCTAATTTTATGATTCCCTATTTTTAGAAAAATTGTAAAATTTCTCTAATGAACTAGTCAGAAGAATGTGTCATTAAATAATTAAATAGATTTTTGTCTTCTTTTTAGTTTTCTAAAGACTCCTCAGAGCATTGTGACAAACTATTGAAGAATGTAATTCTGAGATCTCCATTTAAAATAAGGTGAAATTCTAAATTGCATAAACATATTATTCTGAAAGCATGTGCTTAATTCTAGTTGTTATAATATACGGAAGGTGTCAGTCAAATTGACAGTGAATCTCAGTGGTTGTTGTGAAAAGCCAAGGAAAACAAAGAAATGAAGAATACTACATTTTTTGGCATGATGAAAGGCAACAATACTTCCACATATTCGGGACAATCAAAACTTGACACATGAGACTGCTCTTACACCAAGAGTATTAATGTTTCAGTTAGAGATGTGTATTTATTTCCTGTCATGGGCTTTGGCTTTCACCACTAATTGATTATTACTTAACAGATGAAATCACACATAGCAAGGACATTTCGGAAATAATAAGAAACAAGGATTCATACAGAGAACAGAATTAAATAACAAACCAGCAATTCAACCAAACCTTTATTACCAGGACACAAATATACCATTAACTTGTAAACATTGCTAGGACAACACTTTTAAACTCACAATAATGGACACTGGATAAATATTTGTTGAATAAATTGGATGTATTAACAGCCTCTTTCTTTTCTGTTGGCTTTGTATGTGAACAAGTATAAAACTATTTCTAGTTCATGTCTTTTTCAATGTCTACTATAAGAAATCCTCCTTTTAGTTATAAAGTAATACTAAATATATGCCATATACACACTTTCCCACTGTATTTTATAATAATGAATCGATACAAATGCAAGGAAGAGTCAGAATTCATGAATATTTGGTGTGAAATCTTGTCCTATGATGTGAGCAGAGATATTAATTCATCCACTTACTTAAAAGGCCACATTTAACTCCTTTGCCTCATTTGACAGTTTGCACATCCATTAATTCCTCAGAGATTTACGTAAGTAAAGATCTTTCATGATGTATATTAACTTCAAATGGAAAAAAGTTTCAGAGAAAATTAACAAAAATGTATCTTTAAAAGTCTATTTCAAGATATCAATCTATTTTGTAAGAAATAAATTTGAGACAAACATTTTTCTAGGGGTTGGGAAATTTATTTAATCTATGAAATTTAATAATAGTCAAGCTTAAATTCTATCCAAAGGAGACTTTAGCAGAAACATAGCAGTTTATCTGTGCTCAACCTTGTTCTCAGTCTTATCCAGTTATGTGACACTGAGCTTATATTAAAAAATGTTAGAACGTATTTTTCATCTATAAAATAGAGATATTCATAACTTCTTTGGTTCCTACTTGTTCTCAAGCTCTACTTACTAGTTTAGGAAATAGATTAAATTTTCACTGAATATAAGGGACCAAAGGGTGCTGGTCTCTTAAGATAACTTTTCTTTATTTTTCTTACATGTGTTGACAATTTTTCATCTAGCTTTCCTTAAAAGTGCTTTACTGCCATAAATGTAGCACTCGTGAAAAAACTGTAAAAAAAATGTACAGTTCAGTTGCACAAAACAAAGCAAGGCAAGCAACCTGAACCCATTCATCTTCCACATTTGAAGTATTATCACTACCCAGATGCCCCTCCAGGCCCATGTATCTGTCTAGTTCTCTCTCCTGGTGTTTACAATAATTCTTAATTTTTTCTATATCATTTTACCAAACAAAAGTGAATCTCTAGATTTCCTTGTGTTTCACAATTTATATCTATACAATTATATTTCATATAAATTTTATCTACCTTTTTTCATTCAGCATTATACATGTGACTTTCATGTAGGCTTATTATGTTTGTTCAAGTTTTTGTAGCTCTTCTCATTATTCTATAACATTCCATTGAATAAACATACAAAACTTTGTTTTTAGCTATTCTATTGATGAATATATTTGTTGTTTCCAGTAGTTGAATAATAGGTATGAACATTCATGTACATGTACTGGTATAGGTGCACATACATTATCATTAACTGTGTTTGTCTAGAGAAATTACTAGGTAAAAACTCTAAAGTACTTTCCAAAGTTATAAATATATATGGTTGCTTATTCCTTTTCTTATAATTTTATTTACATTTTTTTTAAAAAATTTAAAACTGGGAATCAAACTCAGGACCTTGTGCTTGCAAGGCAGGCATGGCACCAGTGAGCTAAATCCCTGGCCCTAAATTTATTTTTATTAGTACCTGTTTGTAGTATGCAATGATGACATTCCTTGTGTCAAACTGCTATGTGTACATAGCACATCTTAGTTTCTTTTTAAAACTCTTTTCTCTCCCCTTCCTCCCCCTTCCTCTATCTCTTGATCCCTTTTCCATGTGGGGAGGATCTATCTCCTTATTTTGTTATCTTCTTTTCTTTTGCTTTTTATTTATAATTTGGGTTTCTCATATAAGAGAAATCATGTGACATTTAAGCTTGGTCTCATTTATTTTGCTTAACATTATGGTCTCAAGGTTTATCCATTTTGCTACAAATAACTGAAGTTTTTCTTTATGGTAATGTAGGAGTCCAAAGTGTATAAACACCAAATTTCCTTTATTCGTTCACTTGTTGATAGGCATATAGGCTGCTTTGAAAATTTAGCTATTATTAATTGTGTTGCTATAAATATGGATATGCATGTATCACTGTAACATGACTTAAACTCTTTTGGGGAAATATCTTGAAGGGGAATGCCTGGGTCACATAAATTTCTAGTTTTAGTTTTTTGAGGAATCTTCATGTTGACTTCTCTAGTGGTTGTATTAGTTGAAATTCCCAACAATGTAGAAGGGTTTCTTTTTCCCTGCAGGTTCACTAGCATTGTTATTATTTGATTGCTTGATGATGGTCATTCTTTATGTTATATTGTCAGTAATTTTGATATTAGCTATTCCATGAGTGCAACAATATCTCATATTTTAATATCAATTTCACTGATGACTAAGTGAGCTCATCTCAGGCAAAATGTTTATTAGGCATTTGAATATCATTTTATATAACATATTAATTTTTTTCTAATTTAAAATTCCCAAGAGGAATAAAGACACCAACGGTTTGTATCTTTGGATTACCATTCTTTGGCCAGATATTCCTGGCCTTCAAGAAGTTATCCTCAATATTTTTCTCTTGTATTATTAGCTATATTCTGATAACTAACTATAAGCAGGTTAATTTAGTTACTGCTTCACCAATTATACAAAACATTTGTATCATTTTTTATGTAGTGATAGCTCTAGCAAAAGGTATTGTGGGAACATACATCTACACTTTTCCATCTTATGCCACAAACACAAACCTATTTTTGAAGGTCATCTTTACTTTTCCTAGTTAGAAGCTCCTTTTTTTCTGTACTCACAATCATGGAGTTCCAGGACATTAAGTCTTTTTCAATATGTGGTGTCTCTAAGACCAATCAATAGTAGAAAGGAGAATTAAAGTAGAAAGTTTTCTAGAATTAGGCTCCTATCAATGTGTCTGTTCTCTGAGTCAGTTGTTTTTCCTTCTCTATGCCTGACTACTCTTGGCTTTTATTTATTAAATGTGCTCACCTTATCCTGCCTTGCATAGGCCTCTCAGCCCAGATCTTCAATTTTATCCTTCCCTTGATTATCTACAAACTCCTTGAAAACATCACTTCTTCCGTACATTCCAATTATTTTTGCCCTTTGAGTTTTCCTTCAAATTCACTGATCAATGAGACTGCAATTGCCCAAGTTCTGAGATAACACTTGAAAACTTACTAACCCATAATAGTTTTTAAATTCCCTAGTCTTTCATTTTATCCAATTTTCATACTACTTTGACAAGTTCTTTCTTTTTCTTTTAATTGTTCTTTATTTCCCCTTCTCCTAAAAGTATGCTGCTCTCTACCTCAACACCCTTGAAAAGCAAAGCAAAAACATCACAGTTCCCCTAATTATGTTTCTACTGTACTCAAATCTGCTTCCTTGCTTTATATTTCCACCAGTACTGCATTTCTCTAATTGCCAATGGGTCACAAAATTAAAATCTATTTGCTACATATCAGTTGCATTTCTGAAATCAATATTTCAATGGCAGCAATGTTTTCACTGCCACTCAAATTAGTAATTGGAATGCTATTTTGTTCTTAAATAGTCATTCATATTTAGTAGAGTGTGTTGACTTGGGCTTTTTATTCAAAATCTATAGCTTTGTGGGCTTATGATAGAGGATCTGCAAATCTACAAAAAGTAATGATAATTTCATACACATAAATTTGAATTTATAAAGAAAACTCATTAGCTTTTATTAGTTTCTTTAGTGATTAAGGATAAATGTTCCAGATTTTCTTTACCCCCCCCATTAAGTTTATTGGTACATTGTAGGTATACAATAGTTACATTCAGCACTGGGATCTTGTACCATTACATGAGTCTCTTGGTTCTTATTTCTTTCCCCCTTCCCTTGCCCTCCTTTCATCCCCTCCAACCTTCCCTATTTGCAAAGACCTTGTTTCCATTTTTTTCCTCTTCTCATATTTTTTCCTTTCCCTTTTTTCCCTTCCCCACCCCTCCCAATTTCCCTGCTCTTTTAGACCTTTTCTTCCTGTTACACAGTATCAGTTATACATTTTAAAAATTACAATATTAAGATCTAGGAGACATTACCACAGATTTTACAGAATTTCAAAGGATATAGAAAGCATATTGCAAAAATC
>NW_004624787.1:1848646-1879556 GCF_000247695.1 Heterocephalus glaber | reverse complement strand
CTTTGCTGTTATCTGAGTAATTATTTCTGATTTCATTTTTCCCAGATCCTCTTTTGTTGCCAGTTCAGAGAGTCCAGGTGGTTGAGTGTCAGATTGTTCCATCTCGTTTCCCTTTGGGGTTGCTGTAGGTGATCTGCAAGTCTGTTTTTGAGGCTTATGTGTCTTCTCATTTCCACGGGGGAGGGGTGCTTCTGGCACCCACGTGGTTCACCTTCTCTGCCTTAGGAGCTTGGGATGGCAGCAGGGGAGCTTCCTTCCGGGTGCTGGGACCAGCTGAGCTTCACTGACCTAGGAGCCTGGGATGGAGGCAGGAAGCTTCCTTCCAGGTGCTGAATGTTCCAGATTTTCATCACCTTATACCAGCATTGGATATGATAACTTTGGTTTAATAGATTTATTCTAAATTTGCCTTTTCTTGGAAAAAGTTTTTAAAAGTGTTTTCACCTCTCTGATATTAATTCATTAATTTAACAAATATTTGTTGAATTTCTCTTATGTGGCAAATAATATTATAAGTTCTTTGGTCATATCACTAAACAGAATAGAAAAAGTCTTTGCTGTCCTGGAGCTTATGTTTTAGTGAATAAATAAAAATCAAGTAATAATGGACAAGGAATCAAGGAAATATCAATTAGTTATATTTATTTTAATGTATTGAAGTGGAGAAATTTCACTGTTACTTGGTGGCTATTTCAAAATGGTTAGGCATGGGAGAGTCCTTCTGGAAACATGTCAGCTCTAAATAAGATAAAATCAACTATGAGGCAACCAGGGAAAAGCATTTCAAACACAAGTACACATTAATGCAAAGGTGAGAATGACCTTGATGTTTTAAAGGAACAAAACAAAAGAATAATTGCTAATGCATAGAGACCAAGATGGAAAATTCAAAGGTTTATGTAGGGGAGATCACTGAGGACTTTGGAAACTAGAAGGAGGGATTTGAATTAAGCTTCTAACACAATAAAAAGTTTGAGTAGTAGAGGCAAATATGGTTATATGAAGAATAAATGCATCTTGACAAAGGCAGGAAAGGGGAAATTACAACAATCCAGTGGCAGATTATGGAGATTAAATTGCTTGTCATTGCAAAATTTAGTTTATTTTCCTCACAAGTCCCCAAGGTGGTCATGCTGACCTTTCCTATATCCTTTATCTATCTCAACTTGCTAAGTCATTAAGTTGCCTAAATTGGCCTTGAACTTGAGATCCTCCTGCCTCAGCCTCCTGAGTGCTGGGTTTACTAGGCACCTTAATTTCTTTCTTCAGTGTCATCTTTCTGACACATTTATTCATCATATGCTATCTTATCCTTTGTTTTTCTAAACACTGGTGTCCAGCCTCATCTGTATGCATGCATTTTTAAAAGTATTTTATCGATAGGCAAAATTTAAGTGCTTTGTGTCTTTCAGGCATATTAGATATTTTAAAAGCTAAAATGGGAGAAAACAGCATGAAACTCTTACATTGTATTGATTCCTAGCAGATCATTATGGCATTTGCAAATGGAGAAATAAAAGTTCATCAAATACATTTTCATGTTTTTAATTCAATTTCTAATTAATCCTTTCACAAGGAAACAAACAAAAGATTATAATCCCATTTTAGTTACTTTTTACCTTGCTGAGACAAAACACCTGACACACAAAGTTAAAGGAAGAAAGATTTATTTAGCTTACTGTTTATAGAAGTTTCAGTCCATATCTTGCTGGTTCCAAGGCAAAGTGACATGGCAGAGAGGCATCACAGAGGGGAAAATAAAGTCCACAGAAGACAGAAGGCAGCCAAAGGAACAAGCAGCAAATGGCCACAGCAGGCCTCTTTCTGTCCCTTATATTATATCCAGGATACACACCCTTGGGGCAGGTGTTACTCACATCCAGGGTGGGCCTTCCCATTATCCATAATCAGAACTATCTCAAAGCAATCAATGGACTAATTTAGTAATCACATACCCTAATCCCAGCATCACACACTGTAGATCTAGCCATCTCTGAAAAAGTCCCACCTATGACCGCATGAGGCTTTGGGGGAACATTTAGATACAAGCCACAATATTCTTCTCCTGGCCCCCAAAGACTCATGGACATCCCTTTATGCAAAAGGCATTTAGTTCATTTCCAAGAGTTGCCAAAGTCCTGTTTCAGCATTGCTGAAAAGTCCAAATCTAAAGTTCCCTCTGAGATTTGGGGCAGACTCTTAGCTGTGAACCCTTGCACAAATGAAAAGAAATTTGAACACTTCCAATGTACAATGACACACAATAGAAATTTCCATCCCAAAGGGTACAAAGAAGGGTATAGGAAGGAATGGGAACAAAGTAAGATCAAAATCCAGCAGGAAAAACATTAAATCTCATAGTTCCATATTCAACATCCCTGGCAATCTGCAGCAAGTCATGAACTCCAAAGGGCTTGTGTGGCTCCACCCCTATGGTATGGCAAGTGGTTGGAGCTCCCACAGCTTTCCTCTTGTGCTGGCTCTGCTCACTCCTTGCAGCTTTCCTCTGGTGATCCACATCCCTGTCTTCTCTGAACTTCTGGGATCTCCATGGCAACTTCAGCTTCACACTCATAGCTTCACACACTACTCTCTCAGGGACACACTGCCTGGCCTCCCAGGCCTTCTTCTGAAATCTGGGTGGAAGCCTTCCTGACCAAACTCTTCTTACATCCTATATGCACCTAAAACCAGGACCACATGGATGCCACCAAGATCTTCCACCAGCTGAACCAGTAGCCAGGCTTCCTCCTCTCTTGGCTGTAGGAGTCATGTGCCTGGATTGCTGAGCACTCTGAACTCAATCCTGAGGAATAAATTCTCTAGATTGCTGCCATTCTGGAACATGATGCTCTGGGGCTCTTTTCTCAAAGCAAATACTTTCACCTTTGCAACCTTAAGGCAAAGGTAGTCCTGGTTTGTTTGTTTGTTTGTGATATCCTCAGGTCATCTTTTCCATTGTCCTGTTCCTTCTTGGCAACCAAGTTCTCCTCTGCTCTATCTTTCAGTCAACAACTTTAGTAGAGTTTCCTTTCTAGTCAAACTTCAAACGTTTTAAATTATTCTGCTGTGCTCTTTGCTCTTGATTCTCAACATAGGTCTGGCTAAAAGCCTCCAACAGTAGTCATGCCACTGCCTCAACATTCAGCTGTTTTGAAATTTCTTCTCAAGATTAGTCTGCTGCCCTTAATCTCAGATACAGGCAATCTTGGAAAGGAGCAAATTGCAGAAAAACTTTCTACCAAGATATAACACACATCATATGGGGTCCAACAGCCAATGTAGACCTTCTTCCCAGCAGAAAATTCCTGAGCTTAGTCTTTGCTAGCAGCATTTCTAACAACATTTTGGTCTTCTGAGTTCCAAACAGAATCTCCCATCTATTTTAGTTTAAGGAATTGCAGGGGCGCTTCTTCAGCCAGCATTTTCAAACCTTTTCAAACTCTTTCCATATGCCAATTTCAAGGTCTCCTGACACATATGATCAGGTACAGTCAGAGCAACGACCCCACTTCTCTGGTACCATATTCTATCTTGGTTACATTTCTCATTGGTGAGACAAAATACTTGACAACCAAAGTTAAAGAAGGAAAAGTTGATTTAGCTAACAATTTGTAGAGGTTTCAGTTCACATTTGGCTGGCTCCAAGGCAGGGTGACATGGCAGAAGGGCATCACAGAGGAGAAAAAACAGTTCACCACAGGAAAAGGGCAGCAAAAGCAGCAAGCAGCCCTTTTTTCTGTGCCTTATATTATATTCAAAATCAGGGTGGGCCTAATTTATTTCACACACCCTTAATTCAAGTATCACATATAGATCCAGTCACCTCTGAAAAAGCCCCAGCTATGACTGCTTGAGTCTCTGAGGGGACATCTAGACAAAAGCCATAACAAATTCCTTAGCATAGTTAAGACTTAGAGTACCCTTAAGGCTTTTGTCAGGTAGACAAGTTAGTTTTATGTAGGTAAAATTCAGACATTTTCTTGAATATACAAAAGAAAGATCCTAGACAAATTAAGAATTTCATCAAAACACCATCAAAACTGAGTATCCCTGACTCCTACACTCAAGCCAATTGTCTTAAATAAAATTCAAATCACTTCACAGTTACTTTGAACTTGTGATTATAAAATAAATGACAAAGCTGTACCAGTGAAATATCATTTTTCACTCATTCACTTTCTGAATTGTTAAAAGCTTATTAGCCCTATATACAATATTGACCATTCCCATAATCATACTCCAACAGCACAGTGGTTTGATTTCTAGCATTTACCTATTTTATCTTGTCCTATATTATAAATAGTTATCGGGTCATATTCCTAATTTTCTAATCACAAGAAAAGTTTCATTCATTATATTTTCTCTCAGTCCCCATAACATCTCTTTGAGGCAGACTGGGATCCAATATTATTGATAAGGAATGCAAGGATCCTTTAATCACTTATAAAGTTTATAGTTGAAAGATAAATCTATTCTTCCAAATTAAAGGCCATGATGTATTCACTATTCTGTAATGCTATCCAGTCCTCTTGTTTAGAACTCCTATCCCAGGTGGAGGAAGGGACTTGCTTTTGTGTAAAAAGTTCCTTAATATCCTCAACTGGAGGCTCCCAATGTCATCATGGCACGTTATTGTAAGTTTCAGGGAGGAATCAATAATGTAGTCTTTGATAGTGGGTCTGGAAAGGAACATACACATGTAACTTCCAGATGTCCCAGATCTTAATTATCCCCAAAACCCCATATATGGAGGTAGAATCCATAGGAGGTGGGTCTTAGTGGAAGAAAGTTAGATCTTTGGGACCTCAAAGAACCCCAATCCCTTCCTCATTCTCTTTGTTTCCTGGCTTCAATGAGATAAATAGGCTTCCTCCTCCATACACTCCTGCTATTGTGAGGTACTGTGGTAACACAGACTCCAAGCAAGTGAGCCAAGTGATCATCATCTTAAATTTCTGAAAGAATGTGCTAAAATAAACCTTTCCTCCTTATAAGATGTTTATCTCAAGCATCTTATTACAGCAATGGAAAGCTTACTAATACATTTTCCATTTATCATCAGTTGAAAAAGTTGCTTCAACTGCTTTCTTTTTTTTCATTAATTTTATTGGTACATTTTACGTATACAATATAATGATATTCATCATTGGAAATTTGCACCTTTATGTAATCTCTCTTGGTTCTTATTTTCCCCATACCCCTGACCCCATTCAACCCCTCCACCCCTCCCTATTTACAAAGACTTTGTTTCCATTTTTCCTTTTCTCATATTTATTCCTTTCCCTTCTTTCTTTTCCCCTACCCCTCCCACTTCCCCTTTCCCTTTGGACATTTTCTTTCTATTTCACATTATCTATTATAGATTTTGATCCTTATTTACACTTTCAGTTTCTCATACCAGAGAAACCATTTGGTATTTACACATGTGTGTCCTATTTATTTCACTTAAGAGTATGACCTCAATGTACATCCATTTAACTATAAATGTCTCTAGTTTCTTCCAACTTTAAAGACCCAATCCAAAAATGAGCATCTGAAATGAAAAGACATTTCTCATACAAAGAAGTAGAAATGGCAAATAAACACAGGAAAAAAATGTTCAACATCACTGGTCATTCAAGAGATGCAAATGAAAAGAACACTGAGATTCCACTTCACTTCAGAAAGAATGGCTGCTATCAAGAAATCACCCAATAAAAATTGCTGGTAGGGATGTGAGGAAAAAGGAACCCTTACCCATTGTTAGTGGGAGTGTAGACTGGTGCAACCACTGTGGAAATCAGTATGGAGATACTTCAAAAAACTAAAATTAGTGGTCCCATTTGACCCACCTGTTCCCCTGCTGGGTATCTTCTCAAAAGAATTAAATGAATCATACCACAGTGATATATATGCAACCATGTTCATAGCAGCACAGTTTGTAATTAGCTAAAACTTGGAAACAGCCCAGTTGCCCATCAACTGGAGACTGGATAAAGAAAATGTGAGTTGTTTTTTTTTATGAAATGAAGTACTACTCAGCCATAAAGAATGAGAAATTCATAAGAATTCATAAAGAATGGCACATTGAGGTTATACTCTTAAGTGAAATAAATTCAACTGCTTTTTAAATTGCACTTGTGATGAGTGTACTGACAAATGAAAGAAAATTCTTGAGTAAACAAATACAAATTAAACAACAAAAAATTCAATTATGTTAATTTGAAAGAACATTTATTAAATTATCATCATATACTGTGCTAAACACAAAGTTCAGTTTTTAGGCAACTTCTTTACAAAGATTAACTGTCAAGATATTATTTTTCTTTTAAAAACTACTAGTGCATTCACTTATACAAATGTAAAGTACTGGTGATTCTTAGACAATATTAATCAATGTCATTTATTTGAAAAATGCAACTGATGCACATCATGAGTTGTGGCTATGAATTTATGTAAACTGCCTTTGGCTAATAAAGGAGAAAAATTAAAATAAAAATGTACTGGGTGTCAACTGGATCAATGAAAACTAATTTGTATGGATTTAAATTATGTATTTACCTCAGGCAATCATCAATTTCTTTAATAACTGTGTTGGAACATACTTTTGAGCAATTAGAACTCAACTGCTATTAAATAGCTTAGATTTCAAAATGACTTTTAACAATTACAGGCTCGAGCATTTAGAAGAAATTAAATTCCTGTTTATTTCAGATTACTTATCATATAGGTCACTGAACATCTCATTTTAATTTCAATAATTTCATTTGGTGTTTTCTAACATTCTTCACATTTCTAGGTTTTAAGAATGAGGTTTAAAATAAAACATACCTTTGATATAAAATTATATAAACAATTTAATTCTTCTCAAAATATTGACCAGCCCACATATTTATTCTTTACTTAGAAACTCTTGAGCCATGGTTTTTTTTTTGGTACCGGGAATCGAACTCGGGTCCTTGCGCTTGTGCAGCAGGCAGCGAAACCACTGAGCTAAATCCCCAGCCCTTCTTAGAAACTCTTGATTGTTAATTAAAGAATTAATTTGACTGGGGAAAGTTCAAATTAATTTTTTCCTCCAAACTTCTGGGAAAATCACAAGAGTATATGCTATGTCAAAAGTAAGAGGGGAGAAATTTTACTCAGATTTACTGTATCCTCTACTGCAATTAGCTTGGTTTCACGAAAAAAAAATCATTTACATCTCCACTGTCTTTATCCAAGTAGGCATTAAGATTCAAAATATTTGATGAGTCTAAGTTTTAATTTCTTTAAAAAGAATCTGTCACCCCTAGATTCCTTTTTCATGGTCATAATTTTCATGCCTTAAGTTGAGAGGATAATTAGGGAGATATGCTTTTCTTCCTTCTGAATCTATAAAGAGAAAATGAAGCCAGATCTCTGAGACCTGATCTCTGGTAGTGTTCCACCAATATGCACTAAGGGGTCTCCCTAAAATTCTGATTTTATCTGAAGAAATTTCTCATTGAAAATGAAATATTAAAAGCAATGTTGCTGAGATGTTGAGTTCTGGAAATGGCTTACTAGGTAATAATAAATTCTTCCCTTCTGAACAGCTAAAATATCTTTTAAAATATGAAAAACATGAAATAGATAACAAGAGAGTTGGGAAGATCTAAGAAAAATTGAAAACCTAAAAGTTAAAGTGAGTTTCAAAACTACTCTAATGTTAAGGCATTTTCGGTTCTGAAAGAAACAGTTGAGAATGAAAGCTGCAGTTCTTTTATCTTCAAAGGGCAATAGTGAAAAATCAAGTCCATAGCCTTCATAATATAGTGAATATCTTAACCCACTCATTGAGAATGGGTTATAAAAGTCTTGCACCTTCAAGATATTAACACACTGGTCTTAACAATGCTAGTCTGAGTTATGACACCTGAATAAATGGTCTCAGACTAATTGTGCTCAAACATTCATGGCAGAAGAAAACAAAGATCCTCTTAGAAAGGAATCACCAGAAAAACCAACAATCGTTTCCCACAGACACTTTTATAACAAAAGTAAATATTCAGATATGGTTGCAGTATATAAAGAACTTGTTATGTTTTTAAGAGATGTTTTCATTCTTACCTAAGAAAAGATAAAAAGTAGAATGAACTGAAAAATTAGCAACTCTTCTTAGATTCATTGCAGAAGTGAGGGAACAGAACCACCAACTGCCCTGAGAGAGGCAGGTGGATATAGAAAATCACAGTTTACCAGAAGAGAAATCCATTAATAGAAATCACTGTGACAGCTAGTAGTGGGCAATAAACACAAACTGAACAGACTGAATAAGCATCACAATGAGAGTCACATATGGTAGAAATATTGCAATTATCAGATGAGAAATTGAAAAAGAAATTATCAATAATGTTAAGGCCTATAACAGAAAGATATCAAATGTATGATGACAAATAAACAACATAATAGAGAAATGGAATGTCTAAGACTCAAAAAGAGAGATAGAGATAAAAACACAACAAGAAGTAAGTGTGTCTTTGATTGATAATCTGTACACTGGAGGTAACTGAGGAAATAACCTCTGACTCCTAAAATACGACAATATAAACTTTCAAAGAATAAAACCAAAGGGAAAAAAAGTTGAAAAAATTGAACAGAGCAGCCAAAATAAATGAGGCGACTATAAAAGGTATAGCATATATAATGGATATACAGAAAGAATAATGAAAAGAGAAAACTACAGAAGCCATATATGAAAGCAATAATGCCTGAGAATTTTTCACAAATTAATGTCAGGTATTGAACCACAGATCCAGGAACCTTGGAGAACACTAAATAAAATAATTTGGGAAAAAACTACAGAGGAACAAAAAGGACAATTATATCTGACTTATCAAAAACTGTGGATCTAAGAAGAGAATGGAGAGAATGATTTAAAGTGTTGAAAGAAAACGACAGCCACTTAGACTACTATACCATGAGAAAGTGAAGGTGAAATGACTTTCTCAGGAAAAGCAAAAATTAACAGAATTTGTTAATTTGTTACCTGTAGAGATGACCAGAAAGAAATATTTTAAAAAGTTTTTCAGTTCTCAGGAAAAGCAAAAATTAACAGAATTTGTTACCTGTTGATGTGCCCTGAAAGAAATATTTTTTAAAAGTTTTTCAAAGACAAGTAAAATTATACAAGTCAGAAATTCAGATCTACACAAAGGAAGAGCATTAGTGAATGAGTGAGTGAAAATGAATTAAGCTATTTTATTTTTTTCATTATTAATTGACCTAACAGTAACAATTTGCTCAAAATAATAACACCAAAGTTGTATTCAACTGTAGAACCAAATACATATAATACATGCATGTGCTTGAAATGAATTACATCAATGGTAAGAGGGACAGAAGGAAGAATGAAGAATATTTTGTTGTTATAAGGTACATGCTACTGAGAAGCAGTATTGAGTTATTTTTAATTGGACTTTGCTTAGTTATAAATATATACTGTAAACCCCAGGACTACTGCTTAAAATATTTTTTAAAAAATTAATTTATATGCTAGGGAAGATAACAAAGTGGAATTATATGAGATGAAAAATTAAAACCAGAGAAGGCAGAAAAGTGTGGAAGACAAAAATAGGAACAAAGGGTGCAGACCCCAGCCAAAGGCCTGCCTGGACAGCAGCTGTGAAGGCTCAGAGGCCGCAGACAGAAGCTCACCCAGAAACCATTGGAAAATGCCTGCAGGACCCAGCCAGAAGCCTGTTCAGACTAGAGTGACTCTGGTGCACAACCCCCAGCTACATCCTGGACAACAGCTAAGCTGGAAGTTAGGCCCCAGCCAGAGGCCTGCACAGATACCAGCACTAACTGAGGGCAGGACCCAGTCAGAACACCACCCAGACAACAGCGCAGCACAGGGATCCAGAGGGCCACCATTCTGAACCCAGGTACTGGCCCAGAGACGATACTATTATGTGAAATAAATAGAACACACATGTGTATATACTGAATAGTTTCTCTGGTGTAAGAAACTGAAAGTGTAAATAAGGATCAAAATGTATAATAGGTAATGGGAAATAGGAAGAAAAGGTCCAAAGTGGAAGGAAGTGGGAGGGTAGGGGAAATGAAAGAAGGGAAAAGAACAAATATGAGAAAAGGAAAAAATGGAAACAAAGTCTTTGTAAATAGGGAAGAGTGGAGAGGTTGAAGGGAGGGCAGTGGAATGGGGAAAACATGAGCACCAAGATATGTCATGTAATGGTACAAGTACCCAATGATGAATGTCATCATACTGTATACCAAAAACGTACCAATGAAATCAATGAATAAAAAAATAGGAACAAAGAAAAATGTCAGCAAATATACAACATTAACAAATATCATAGATGGTAATATAATTATATCTATTATTACTTTAAATATCGATTATTTAAATACACTAATTCAAAGACAGATGGTACAAATGGATCAAACAGTAAGACACAATTATATGTTGTTTAAGTCAAATCCACTTTCACTATAAGTCATATATAGATTAGAGGTAAATGAATGGAGGAGTATATATCATGATAATTAGAAGACAGTGGGGAGCCAGGGATTTAGCTCAGTGGTTCCACAGCCTGCCTTGCAAGTGCAGGGACCCAAGTTCCATCCCCGGTACCAAAAAAAAAAAAAAGAAGAAGAAGAAAGTGGGAGCAGCTATATTAATTTCAGACAAGGTATATATCAGAGAGTAAAATTATCACATATAAAGAGGAGCATTGCACAGTGATAATTTGGTCAGTATTCCAAGAAGACATAACATTTCCTAATGTGTAGGCACTTAAAAACAGGAATCAAAAGAAATGCACAAAAACCTGAATGAACTGCAAGGAGCAATAGATAATCCATTGTTGTCATTAAAAGACTTTTACACACTTCTGTCCAACAAGCATGAAATCTGTGAGAACATAGCTTAGCTCAACAGAGCCATCAGTCATCTACATATGATAGACATCTTGAGATTTCTTCACCCAACAAAAAAAGATTACACATTCTTATCAAGGTTAAATGGAACATTACTGATAGCCATATTCTCAAATTTATGACACATCTAAATATTTGAAGTGACTAAAAATCATGCAGGGTCTGCTCTGAGATCACAATGGCATTAAAATAGATATCAATACCATAAAGATACATGGAACAGAATACATAAAATTCATCGACATACTTCCCAATGACATGTGTCAAGGAATTGTTGGGGAAATTTTTAAAATATTTTCAATTAAGTGAAAAATGATAGAACTTATAGAAAGTTCCAGGGCACAATGAAGTTTGTGCTTAGAAGAAACTTCATAGCAATGAATGAATATATTGGAAAATAAGAATATTCTAAAGTTAATAATCTTAATGCCCACCTTAAGAAACCAGAAAAAGAGCAAATTAAACCTGATCAAGCAACCAGAAGAAAACAAATAATAAAAATAGAACAGAAATCAATGAAATGGTAAAGGGGAGGGCAATAGAAAAAAATCAAGAAAATTAAAATTTGGTATTTTGAAAAGATCAATAAAAGTTTAAGCCATAAAATTGTAAGACTGAAGCAGAGAGAATGTTTGTTATGGTCTTAATTTTTTTACTCCCATAAAAATCCAGACATGGGAGACTAATCTCAATGTGATAGTATTTCGATGTAGAGTCTAAGGTAATTAGATCACAAAGGTGCAGCACTGGTGAACTCATAAGAAGAGACATGAAAGAGTTGATCTATTTCTCTTAGCCATGTGAGGACACAGTAACAGATGGCTCTATACAAGCCAAAACTCTGCCCATCATAAAAAGCAAAGTAGATGGCACCCTGATCTTAGAGAAATAAATGCATAATGCTTAAATACATCCCCTATGGTATTTTTGTCAGTCATTCAGAAGCAGACATTGCCCTAACACTAAAATCTGACAAACACACTTCAAAAAGGAAACACACACACACACACACACACAAATATCTCATCAATAAGATGCAAAAATCCTAAAAATAAAAGTGAGCAAGTTCAATCCAATAATACATAAAAAATCGTATCATGACTGATTGGTATTTACCTAAAGTGTACAAGGCTGTTTCACCATTAAAAATCAATTAATGTAACCCATTATATGAACAGGATAGAGAAGAAAAATCATGTATCACATCAGTAGATTCAGAAAAATGCATTAAACACACATTCGTGGTCATAACTTTCATCAAAACAGGTGTAACGGGGAAACTTCCTCAACCTGATAAAGAACATTTCCAAAAACCTATAGCTAAAAGTATTTACTGGTGAAAAGTTTGAAGTTTTCTGGGTATGATAAGCCACATGACAAGTATATATCTTCCCACCTCTACTTTTTAACATTGTGCTGGAAGTTGTAATGAATGCAGTAAGTCAAGAAGAGGAAAGAAAAAACTATACGGATTAGGAAGACAGAAATAAAACTCTTTGTTTGCAGAAGATATAAACATCTATATACAAAATCCAAAAGAATTCATTAAAACTGCTGGAAATAAGTCATTATAGAAAACTTGCAGGATACAAGGTTAATATGCAAAATGAAATTGCTTTTCTCTATACCAGCAATGAACAACTGGACTTTGACATCAAATACATATCACTATTTACATTAATATCACCTACAATGAAACATCTAGATTTAAATCTAACAAAATATGTATAGGATCCATATGAGAAAAACTACAGAACTAAGATGAAAAAGATCAGAAAACTGAATAAATGGAGAGGTATTTATGTACATAAATAGAAGGAATCAATCTTGCCATGATTTCAACCCTGCTCAAATTGATCTATATATTCAATGCAACCCAATCAAAATCAGAAAAAATTATTTTTGTGTTTATCAACAAACTGATTCTAAAGTTTAATAGAAAGCATTAACCTAGAGTAGCCAAAGTGATATTGAAGGAAAACAAATTTGGAAAACTAACATTATCCAACTTCAGACTTAAAAGTTGCAGAAATGAAACCATATGGTATTGGTGAAGTAAAAGCAGTTAGGACAACAAAGCGGCAAACCCAGAATTAGCCCCACATAAATATTGCCAAGTGATCATTGAAAAAGGAACAAAGGCAACATGATGGAACAAAGGTAGGCTTTTCAAAAGAGTGATGGACCAGCTGGACATCTACATACCAAAAGAGAGGAGGAGGAGGAGGAGGAGGAGGAGGAGGAAAGAAGGAGGAGGAGGAGGAAAGAAGGAGAAGGAGGAGGAGAAGGAGAAGGAGGAGAAGGAGGAGGAGAAGAAGAAGGAGAAGAAGAAAGAGAAGAAGGAAAAGAAGAAGAAGGAGGAGGAGGAGGTGGGGGAGGGGTGGGGGAGAAGGAGGAGAAGGAAAAGAAGAAGCAGTAGCAGCAGCAGCAGCTAGACACAGTTTAAACTATACACCAAAATTTCCTCAAAATGGACACTAAAACTAAATGTAAAATACAAAACTATAAGATTTATAAAATAATATAGAAGAAAGTATAAATGGCATGTGGGTGGAGGTAATATGTTAGATGCAACACAAAAGCCACAAAACATGAAAGAAATGATAAACTGGACTTCATTAAAATTAAAAATGTCTGCTCCATGAATGACACTACCAAGACTATATGAAGACAAAGCATAAACTGGGAGAAAATATTTGCAAATGACATATCTGACCAAGGGCTATCATATAAACCGTACAAAGTACACTTACCAATAAAAGTGTCGATTAAAAATCAGAAAAACCCCTAACCGACACCTCCTCAAAGAAGATATACAGGTGGCAAATACTCACATGAAAAGATGCTCAATATCATGTCATTAGCAAGCTACAAATTAAAATTAAGTACTACCACATACCTATTAAAATGATAAAAGTCCAAAACATTGATAATATCAAATTCTAGTGAAGATATGGATCAATAAGAACTCTCATCTGGTGGAGATACGAAATGATATGGCCTCTTTGGAAGACAGTTTGACTGTTTCTTGCAAACTGAAAATAAGTTTGCCATAGGATCCAGCATTCACTCTGCTTGGTATTTACCCAAAAGAATTGAAAACTTATGTCCACAGAAAATCCTGCACATAGATGCCTATAGCAGCTTTATTTATAATTGCCTAAACATGGAAGCAATCAAGATGTCTTTTAGAAAGCAAGTAAATAGACTGTGGTATATTCAGATAGTGGAATATTATGTAACGCTGAAAAATGAGCTACAAAGACAAAGAAGAATCTTAAATGCATGTAATTAAGTAAAAGAAGCAAATCTGAAAAGGCTATATATAGTATGATTCCAACTACATGGCATTCTAGAAAAAGAAAAACTGGGATAATGATTAGGGTGGGGGAGTTTATGCATGTTGGGCAGACAGGGCATTGATGGGAAAGTTTGGTACTTTGTGCTTTATTTTTCTGTGATTTTAAATTGATCCAGAGAATAAAATTTATTAATTTAAAAAATTATATGAGAAAAAATGAAACGAGATTAAACATTTCTGAAGCTTTTTGACTACCTTTAGAACTAAATAGTAAGTGATCCAACCACTTCCCTACAAATTTGCATGAATAAAATGTGTCCCTATTTTTAAAAAGTCAATATCCATCTGAATTGATTTTTATGGCTATACTTAAAGTGTGCTATATTTTGATAAAATGCACTAATTCTATATGTGCTTTATTCTCTAGCAAAAAGAATAATACAATGCTTTTTTTTAAGTAACCAGTGTCCAGAAGACACACACATATGACACAAGAGAGAATAAACAGAACAAATAGACAACACAAACAAAACCATACAAATTTCAGTTACTGAATTAATGGAAGCAGTATAAAAGGGTTACATATTTACTGATTTGAGTGCTTATGTATGTCAATGCAAGTTCATGTGTTGTAAGAAATGTAACACTGTGGTGGAGGATGTTGGTTGTGGAGGAGGCCATGCAAGTGTAGAGACACTAGGTGTATGGAAAATCTCTGTACATTCCTGAAATTTTTTCTTTGAAATTAAAAGTGCTCTAAAAAATGAAGTCAACAACAAAAAAAGAAAAAGAGCTATATATTTGTGAAAGAAATAAAATAGAGGCTGGAAAATATGTATGGCGAAGAAGGAATACTGAAAAGTGATGGAACCTGTTTGAGAACTATGATAATTGTCCAAACTATAAAATATAATGAGTGAATTTTGAAAATTTAAAATACATACAACTGAAGAGATGTCTCAACATATTCCGAATTCAACAGAAAAGACAGAAGAGATGAAAAACATGAAAGAGATGAGACAAAGAGCTCCAGACAGACTGTCTAATTTGTGTTTAGTTAGTGACCAGAGTGAGAGGAGAAAAACAATGGAATGGGGACAACTTTTGGCAAATAGCCAAAGCTTAAGAAAAGTACTAATCTGTAGCCAAATACTTACATGAACACATACATAAATACCCAGTGCTCTTGCTCTCTCTGCGTCTCTCTCCCCCTATTTATTTATTTATTCATTTATTTATAACAGGCTCAAACAAAACCCACCACAAATGTCCATGAGACACAGGATGCCTAAATAAACTGGTGTACACATTTAGGGGATATTACAGAGCAATAAAAATGAACAAATTTCTGCTTCATATAATATTAAGGATCTTGCAAACAATAAAAACAAGAGAAATTAGACATAAAATGATACAGTATTATTAGATTTAAGTTCAAAAAAATTCTATGAATGATATAAAATTACAAAGACAAGCAACTAGGTTCTTAGCTAGCAATGAGAGGTCAGTTTCCTCCCCTAGTGCACCCTTCTTATCTCTGTCCATAGCCACAGTTACCTTCTCTGACCTTCTCTTTACCTCCTCTTGCCATTTTAAGTATTCTTCTTATTATATTGAACCCGCCTTGATAATCCAGGGTAATGTGTTTATTTTTAAATCATCTGATTAGTAATCTTAATTTCATCTGCATCATTAATTCACCTTTGCCATGTACCATATACTCAATGATTCCAGAAACTAGGATATAGCATGGAAGAGCTGTTATTCTACCAGTTATATTCTTGATTGAAGTTTTAAGCTGCATTTTTACTTCACAAGATAATTTCTGTGTTCGCATAAAGTCACAGTCTGAAGAGAAATTCATATTCAAAATTGTTTTGAGATGTAATGGTCAAATTTCACTACTATTCCTCCCATGTTTTCCCCCACTTATTTAATTTTTATGTTTCCTTTGCTCTACATCCACAAAATATCTGGACTTCACAAATTCCAATCTGTGGCCACTGAAGCTAACTTTGGAAGTGGCAAGTACTATGCCAATATGAAAATTAAGTTGAATAATTCTCTCATCTAGCTCAAAGATAAGAATAAAATGAAACTAGATATGTAAATTTTTAATAAAAATATATTGCAACTCTGGCATTGTATTGCAACATTCCTTGATTATCAAATTGTAATATAGACAGAACTTGTAGTGAATTGCAGCTATTGATAAATGAATGCTGTTCTGAGAAAAGGAAAAATTTACCATATATAGAAGTATCAGTTTAGCGTTTCACTATAAGTAATGAAAGAAATGGAAGATATATGTACATAATATTTCTACATAGATATTTGAAATATGTGCAAAATATGCTATATTATATAATATGTATTATAATTATATGCATGCAATAAAATGAATAACACTTTTTGAAATTTTTGTCTCCAAGCCTTCATGCATCTGCTATTCTCAGATAGGTGAAGTTCTTGTATTCCCAATAAGGATTAAAAGTCATTGTATTCTTACCACATAAGACTTCCTCAGTTTAGCATCAGTCTATTTCCTACATATATAATAAATAAAATTTTGTATCTATTTTTCCACACAGTAACTGGAAAAATATTGACGGTATAATTTTTAGCTAAACTTGCAATAACACAGCCAAAACATTTACTCTATTGAATATCAATTTGACCATCACATTAGGGAAGGTATCTCTGTATCTTTAAGAGTTGGAAAGTGTCATCTAATACGACCATTTCATGTTTTTTATAAGTCACTTGAAACACAGTGAATTTGATTTCTACAGTCAAACAAGAGTTGTTAACAGAACTTGGGTTAAAATTAAGCAACAACTCCAAAAATACTCAGCCATCTTATCTTTGACAAAGAGGCCAGCACCTTCACTGGAAGAAAGGTAACTTCTTTAATAAATGGTGCTGGAAAAACTGGCTTTCTACATGCCGAAGATTAAAACTAGACCCATATTTCTCACCTAGCACTAAACTAAAATCTAAATATGAAAACGGAAACACTAAATCTGCTGGAAGATAGAATAGATAAAACTCTAGAAGACATGGGTATACACAAAGAATTTATGAACAAAGCACTGATCACACAGGAAATATCACAAAGAATTAACAACTGGGATCTCATCTTATTAAAAAGCTTCTGCACAGCAAGAAAAACGACCAACAGAGCAAAAGGACAACCTACAATGTGGGAAAAAAAATTTTACTAGTTATTCCTCAAACAAAGGACTACTATTTAGAATATATGAAGAACTTAAAAAAATCAGACCTCCCAGATTTAAAAACCCAATCCAAAAATTGGCATCTGACATGAATAGACATTTCTCAGTCAAAGAAGTAGAAGCAGCAAATAAATATATGAAAAAATGTTCAACATCACTGGTCATTTGAGAGATGCAGATGAAAACAATGTCAAGATTCCATCTCCAGAAAGAATGGCTGCTATCAAGACATCAACCAATAACAAATGCTGGGGGGACTGTGGAGAAAAAGGAATCCTTCTCCACTGTTAGTGGGAGTGCAGACTGGTGCAACCACTGTGGAGATCAGTATGGAGATTCCTCAAAAAGCTAGGATTAGAAGTCCTATTTGACCCAGCAATTTTTCTTCTGGACGTATTCCCAGAAGAATTAAAAGCATCATACCACAGCGATATATGTGCACCCATGTGTATAGTTTGTAATAGTTAAATCTTGGAAACAGCCCAAATGCCCATCAACTGGTGAATGGATAAAGAAAATGTGGTTTTGTTTTTTTTTATAAAATGAAGTACTACTCAGCCATTAAGGAAGATAAACTAGAGACATATATAGCTAAATGGATGCACCTTGAGGCCATACTCTTAAATGAAATAAATAGAACACACGTGTAAATACCAAATTGTTTCTCTGGTGTGAGAAATTGAAAGTGTAAATGAGAACCAAACTGCATAATAGATATTGTGAAACAGGAAGAAAATGTTCATAGGTGAAGGGGAACTAGGGAAAGGGGTTAGGGGAAAGAAAAGAAGGGAGAGAAAAAATGAAAAAGGAAAGAAAAATTGGAAAGGAAGTCTTTGTAAATAGGGAGGGGTGGAGAGGTTGAAGGGAGGGCAGGAGAATGGGAATAAAATAAGAACCAAGATATATCACATATAGGTACAAATTACCAATTATGAATGTGATCATAATATATACCTAAAATGTACCAGTAAACTAAATAAATAAACAAAAAATAGAATGTGCCATGATTAAATCACCTTTTAATTAATAATATGTATACTCAAAACCTCCACAGAACAATCATTTATTAATTTTTCTAAACTTTTTAGGAAATAATGAAAAGACCACACTCCTTAAACATCTAATATTACTTTTCTTAATTGTAAAAATTAATAGAATAGCTAACTACTCTGAAGTCATAATTCTACACTGTAGAAATTTCTCTAGTGTTTTTAAAACTATATACTTTGAATGACTTTAATGCTTAGTGACTTATTCTTTTACTCAGTAGATATTAATTGGATGTCTACTATAAAAGAACCACTAATATCTAAGATTTTAAAATACAATCATCAGAAGAGCACTTAACATGTCATGTCATTTGATCATTCCAATCAAATATATTTTTTCTAAAGACTTTTTTCACCTAGTTTATAATTTTTCCAAATAAGATGAATGGCATTTTTGATTACTAGAGAGATCTGTCTAATATCTGTCTGAATTTCTAAGTAAAAATCTATAAATTAACATAATACTAGGTTTGAAATTCTTTATATCATCAATGCTTTGATTAGCATTTTAAAACTTCCTTTTCATATCCAAATCTCTCACTTAAAATTTTATCACCTTTCAAATAAAAAATTTCTATTTGTATGTGACTTAGAATTACAATTTAGTAATAATTTTTCCTCTTGATCATGAATTTGTCTTTGATTTTGAATTTGATTTTGAATTTCACATAAAAGCAAATAGTTACAACTTTTACTACAAAGATCAGAGCTTAGTGTATTAAATGTACATTTTTGGTGAAAAATTACATTTCTCGGGCTCATATCTAAGTGTCATTCATGCTTTAGTAATACATGACCAGAGTGTGGTAACACAAAAAAAGGTGGCACATTATCTCTTATGTGAGTAGTTTCCAGGTTGCCCAAGTATTTCATATTACAGTGGCTTGGATACATTTTCACCTGATTCCACAGCAACTTGAGTGATAACAAATATTGAGCATAGTTATATTGCATAGCAATTTGCATCCCAAACAAGGTAGCTAATTTTTGAGACAAGAAAGAAAGTAAACGAAATAAGCACAGGACAGAGGTCTGAGGATATGGTGTTGCCTAAGTCGATGAAACTCTGCTGATGCCATCAGTCTTGAAGATAAAGATCAATGTTAGGTAGTAACAAACTAGAATTTCATCAGGTATGAATTTCTTCATATGTGTTGTCTGCCGAGGAGACCAGTGTATTTTCTTTGCAAGGATGTGTGACTTTATAGCTATCATATGCAAAGAGCCCAGGGACCCCATTTGGAGTAGTAGTCTCAATGAATTCCTAATTTAATGTATTGTTTTTGAGCCTGGTAGAGATTCAGGTTTCAAGTTCAGAACATGAAGTGGACAACCTAATGGGCTCATAGACCTCAGCCATAAGCTTTACAGTATTTTACAGTTAGAACAAAAATGGTAAGGAAAATGACAATGTGTCCAAAGGTAATATATTTATTTTATCCTTACCAGGGCTGTGATGTGATATCTGTTTCATCTGCCAATCACAAAAGCCTGAAGATCAATATTGTCTCTATGAGGAACCAAAAGATAATATTTTCTAATATAAGTACATCTCTAGGAGAAAGAGGATTGAACTCCAAGTCACTGGTTGATATTTCTATGAGCAGTTTTCCTGACTGCTTTAGTGGGGCTGCAGGGAATGTGGCAGTGGACATTCTGAAAGCCAATTAGCTACAGTTGAACTCTATAAGGAGCTGTACCAGCACTCTACTTTCCACGGAGGCTAGGACGTGAACATGAGAAGTTTTATGTTGGGAAAACAGGAAGGACTATTAAAAACAACAAGCTGCCCTTCCAAGATAAAAATCAGCAAGCCAATGACTCTTGGAATCCTTGTGCATTGCCCTACATACATTAAATCCCTTAGCAAAGAGTTATTGACCACTTACTATATGATAAGCATTGTCCTAGGTAACAGAAATGTGTCTGAACAAAATACATAAAAAATTCTTGTCCTTATGAAACATCCACTTATCAAAACAAAATTTTGCATGCAGAAATGTGGATTTAAGAAAAAATAAATCAAGACTCATTCTGGAACTTAAGTGATGGATTTCAGGGTTTAGGTTAAAAAATCATGGCTTGAAAGTATGGTGGAGGTGGGCCACAGTTGCAGGGCAGAGAACAAAGAATATCATGATGTTGAGTTTAGAATGGAAAACATTCAGACTCTCAGAGGCATCAAGTACTAAGGCATGGACCGATGGATAAGGACCAGATAGAGAGGGGTGGAGGGGTTGAAGGGAGGGCAGGGGAATGGGGAAAAAATAAGAATCAAGATATATTATGTGAAGGTACAAATCTCCAATGATGATTGTCATTATATTGCATACCTAAAATGTACCAATAAACTTAATTTTAAAAAAGAACCAGATATTAAGAAGGAAAAGCTATCTACACAATGTAGACATACTGGATGAGAATATAGAGTTAGAAGACACAGTCAGCATAGTGTCTAAGAGAATACTTAGGAAAATAATGTTTTATTCAATAGCTCTAGCTTCATCCTGAGCAGGAATAATGCTATTTCTTAAGAGCATTAAGCTTCTTTGTGACTTAATTTTGTGTTTATACTGATTAGCTATACCAACATATATACAGTTTAGGACTCTTTTTAGAAATATTTTCAGAACCAGTACTAGGCTTAACTGCTCAGATTTATTTGCTATATTTTAATTGGATAGCTACATAGATACAAAGAATGTGCACCTTCTTATCAAGACACTTAATGTAGTATTACCTTAGTTGTCAGCCTCCTTTATGAAATTACAAGAAAGAAAGCTACTTTGGTGTCATATTCATGCATCTATCATAGTGCCTCATTTCATATTAGACAAGGCCGCCTTACATAGTTGTGCAGGTTGTACAATTCTAGGAGTATCAGACTCATAAATATGATGTGAGTAGTACTTCATGTGTGGGTGTGTGTTTGTGTGTGTGTGTGTGTGTGTGTGTGTGTGTGTGGTGCTGGAGGTTGAACCCAAGGCCTTTACACTTAGCTACATCCCCAGACCTTTTTAAAATTTTTCATTTTGAGACAGAGTCTCAGCAAATAACTAAATTGCTCCACTGAGCTTGAAGGTGTGATCCTCCTGACTCAACCTTCCAGCGTGCTGGGATTACAGGAGTACACCCCATGCCTGGCGAATGGCATTCTTGAAGATGTACAATGCACAACCTCACAAGCATTGGCAATGGGCCTGAAACAAATCAAGGTTTGTTGAGATACAGAAAATATTTTTTTTTACCACTAATAATTTGTTGTCAGATGCCAGATAAATGTGCCAACTTGTGATGGACAAAAGAGTACATGGCAAGGACAATGGCATAATAGGATAAATATAATTAATTTTTATTTTAATCTTATACTAAAAGAGATGGCTTTGGAAATTCATGTTGATTACTTGAGGAGGTGACAAAACAAGAATACCTTTTTAAAATAAAGATAAGACTTACAGCTGTAGAATAAGGAGATTCCAGTTTCCCATGAAATGCCTTGTATTAAAAATTGGAATTTTTGATATAGTTGATTCAGCAAATTGTGAGATTCAATTATGTGAATAAACAAAAAGCCTGGGGAGTAAAATATATATGTTAATAGAATTTGATCTATTCAAAATATCATCACAAAATAATCTTAATGCATATGCTTTGAAAATATATGTACATTAAAGGGCTATAAAGGTAATTTAGAATATTTCCCTCTTACTCACTTCCAATCCGATCTAATAGTTACAAAGTAACAATAGGTCAAAGTCCTAAATTTCTATGCATAAACTTATGAATATTTAGGCCATGTGAAATGACTAAAAGGGTAGATAGTTTCTTTTTTAAGCTAGATCAAAACAAAAATTACTTTAAGTTTTTTATTAGTTCATGTTTGCAGTACATAATATTTACATTCATCTTAGAAAGTAGCTATAAATACCGAACATATCTTAATTATTTTTATTCAACTTCCACTCCCCTTTCTCTTCCCTCCCTCCATCTTTAGATCCCCTTTTCACATAGCCATTTCTGTTTTTAGTTCATGTTTGTGACACATAATGGTTACATTCATTGTGAGTAGTTGGTACATGGACATGACACATATTAAATATTTTTAAGTCCCCTTACCTTCCTTCCTCCCCTCACTATCCATAACTTGGTGCCCATTCATTTGCAAAAGATCTGTCTTCTTGTTTCCTTTTATCAGTCTTTCATTTTGCTTGTTACTTTATTTGTACTTTGGATTTCTCATATGAGAGAAACCATACGGTATTTAAGCTTGTGTGTCTGATTTATTTCACTTAACATTATGTTTTCCATGTGGATCCATTTTCCTACAATGGTTCAAATATATCCTTTATGGCAGAGTAGTACGACATTTTGTATAAATATCACATTTTCTTTATCCATTCATCTATTGAAGGAAATATAGGCTGCTTCCAAGATTTAGCTACTATGAATTGTGTTGCTATAAACATTGGTATGCATGTATCTCGGTAATATCATGCCATCAATTCTTTTGGGAAGATAGCTGGATGGGGAATAGCTGAGTCAAATGGAATTTCTCTTTTTAGTTTTTAAGAAATCTCCATACTTTACTTCATAATGGTTACACTAGTTTGCATTCCCACCAACCATATTGCAGTATTTCTTTTCAACAGCAGTCTCATCACCATTTGGTATTGATTTCTGGATAATTGCTATTCTTTCTGGAATAAGATCAAATCTCTGTTATTTTAATTTGACTGAGTCTTTTATTTTGGTGAGTCTAACTTTTTTAGTTCTCTATATATTCTAGATCTCCCAAAATAAAAGACTCAGTCAAATAATGGGCAACTAAAGTGAATAGACATTTCTCAGTAGAAGAAATACAAATGACCAATAAATACATGAAAAAGTGTTCAGTTTCTCTGAACATTAGGAAAATCCAAATTAAATCAACACAGATCTTTTCCCATTCTGTAGGCTTTCCCTTTACTCTATTTGTTGTTTTCTTTGCTATGCAGAATTTTTTAAATTTAATAGGATTCCATTTGTTGACTTCTGTTATTTCTTACACAATTGGAGTTCTGTTCAGTTTTACCTATTGGGTCCTCAATAGGTCAAGAGTTTCTATTTTTTTTCCTTAAATTTTTTTATTGGTACATTTTAGGTATACAATACATTTACATTTATCATTGGGAACTTGTACCTATATATGATGTATCTTGGTTATTATTTTTCCCCATTTCCCCTGCCCTCCCTTCACCCCCTCCAACCTTCCCTATTTACACATCTTTTTTATTTTTTTACTTTAGTTTAATACATGGTGAGAGATATGGGTCTATCTTTACTCATCTGCATGTGGATAGACAGTTTTCCCAGCATCATTTATTAAAGAGTTTATCTTTCCTCCAATGCATGCTTTTGGTCCCTTTGTGAAAGATCAGGTAGCTGAATGTGTCTGGGATTGTTTCTGTACCCTTTATTCTATTTCATTAACCCCCATGTTGATTTTTCTGCCAATAACATGTGGGCTTTTTTTAAATCACTGTAGCTTATAACTTGAAGTATTATGATGCCTACTGCTTTGCTCTTTTTGCTCAGGATTGCTATTGCTATTCTGTGTCTCTGGTTCCAAATGAATTTTAGTATTGTTTTCTCTAGTTTTGTGAGGAATTTTGTAGGTATTTTGATTGGGATTCCATTAAATCCACATATCAGTTTTGGAAGTATGATCATTTTGACTATATTGTTTTGGCCTATCTAGGAGCAGGATTATCTTTCCATTTTGTGATCTCCTTCCTTTTCAGTCTTCTTTCTCAGATTACCTTAGTTTTCATTGTAGAAGACTTGCACTTTCTGGGTTAAGTTAACTCCTAAGTATTTAATTTTTCTTGATGCTATTGTGAAAGGTTTTCCTCATATCTTTCTCATTGAGTTCATTTTTGGTGTATGGGAAAGCTACTGGTTTTTGCATGTTGATATTGTTTCCCTCTACATTGTCCCATTTGTTTATTAATTCTAGAAGTATTTTGTTGGAATTTTGGGGGTATTCTTATAAAAGATTACATCATCTGCAAATATCGATTATTTGATATCTTCTTATCTTGTATATATCTCTTATGTTTCCTCCTCTTGCCTCATTTCTCTGGCTAATATTTTGAGTACTCCATTGAACAGAAGTAGTGGACATCCTTTTCTTGTTCCTGATTTTAGAGGAAAAGCTTTCAGCTTCTCCCAATTTTATATGGTGTTGGCCACTGGTTTGTCATAAATGGCCTTCACAAGATTGAAGGCAGGTCTTTCTGTGTCTCTTTTCCCCAGGGTTTTTTTTTTTTCAATCACTAGTGAGTGTTGGGTTTTGTCAAAAGTGTTTTCTGCATCTACTGATATAATCATGTAGTTTTGGTCCTTGCTTCTGTTTATGTAGTATATTGCATTTATTATTTTGAGGTTCATCATTAGGTAATTTAAGCTTACTATGCTTTTCTAATGTGACATTGACGGTAATAAACTTCCCTCTTAGGAGTACTTTCATTGTGTGCCACAGGTTCTGGTGTGTCGCACTCCCATTATCATTTGGTTGTAAAAGTTTTGTTTTTTGATACCAGGTATCGAACTTGAGACCTTGTGCTTTCCAGGCAGCATTTAATTTTTTGTTGATTTGTTCTGAGAACCATTGCATATTCAGGAGTGTGTTTTAAAGTTTCTGGGTGTTTATAAATTTTCTGTGCTTTCTTTTCTGATTTCTAGTTTTAAGACACAATGATCTGTGAATATGCATGGGTGATTCCAATTTTTTTATTTTTAAAGCAGATTTTGTGCAGTAGTATGTGATCTATTTTGGTGAAATTTCCCTGTACTGCTGAGAAGAATGTATTCTATTGTAGTAGTGTAGAACACTGTGTAGATATCTCTTAAATTTATTTGCTCAAATGGGTGTTTCAATTCTGATATTTATTTTTTGTTTAGTTGATCTGCCTTTTTATGAAAGTGGTTTATTGAGGTCACTCACTATGATTATGTTGATGTTTATTTGATTTCTTATATCTGCAAGTATTAGTTTTATGAGTTAAGTTCCCCAATATTTGGTGAATATATATTTACACTTGTTAACCTTTCCTGTTTGATTTTTTGCCTTAAATAATATGTAGTGACTTTTCTTTTTTGATCAACTTTTGCTTGAATTTGACTTTGTCTGAGTGTGAAATTGCTACCCCCTTCTTGTTTGGGGGGTCCTGGTTCATGAAATATTGTTTGCTATCTTCTAATTTTTAGTCTATGAATTCCTTTTTGGATTAGATAAGTTTCTTAAATGAAAGAGATTGCTGGGTTTGTCTTTTTCATCCAGTTTGCCAATCTCTGCCTTTTTATTGGGGAGTTGGGGCCATTTACATTGACAGTTATTACTGAAAATTATTGAATTATTCCTGTCATCATGGTTTTTTTTTCTTCTGTTGTTAATTCCTTTTCCCCCCTCCTTTTCTGTTTCGCTACTTGCCTTGCTTGATGTATTTATTCCATCTGATTTTGGGTTTTGGGCTTCACTGTTTCTTTCTCATATTCTTGAGTAGAATTTGGAATGCTGCTTTGGTGTTTATGTATTTCTTAAGCTGTTCTTTGGTGTGGAATGTCCTTATTTTACTATCTATTTTGAAAGATAGGGTTGCAGATTGTGTTAGTCTTTGTTGGATGTTGTTTGCTTTTAGGACTTGAAACACTTTACTCCAAGCTCTTCTGGCCTTTAAAGTTTGTGTTGAGAAGTCTGCTGTAATCCTAATGGGCTTACCTTTATACACATACATATTTATTTACTTATTTACTTTTGTTTTTTCTCTAAGAGTTTTTAAGGTTGTGCCTTTTTGTTGGACATCTGGGATTTTGACTGTGTCATGAAGAGCTTGTTTTTTCATCATAGATAATGTTCTGTAAGCCTCACCTGTATGATGAAATCTTTCCTCATACTAAGAAAGTTCTCTGTTGTAATTTCAGTAAACATTTTGTATTCATTATGTGCTGTTTTCTAGTTTCTCTCTAACTTTAATTACTCTTAGATTAGTCTTCTTGGTATCATCTAGTAACTGTTGGATGAGTTTTCCTTGTTCTCTTATTTTTTTATGGCTTCTCTGAGTAATTCTTTTGTGATTTACCATTTTGTCCTTGACTTCAGAGACCCTGTCTTCACATTGATCATTTTGGAATTTATAAATTTTATAGTTTTTGAATTCTGGCATTTCTGTGATACAGTTTCATGGAGTTCATATCTTTCGTAAACTTTGAACCATTTTGGTCAGTTCCAATTATTTCTCCCATATCCACATTGGTTATTAGTTCATCTTTTTGACCACATCCTCTTTGATCTCGCCAGACTACTTTACCTATTTTTTAATCATTTTATATAGTTTTTCTACTTAGTATTTTTTCCTTCTCCATCAGTGCCCCCTGGATCTGCTTTGGGAGAGTTGGGAGACTTTGGGGGGACTCTTCTTGTCTTGTTTGTTCATATATAGGTGGTGGGGTTGAGGTCAAACAGATTGAGGAAAAATTATAGTTGATATGAAGATCTTTTTTGGTTAGATTCTGCTTTCCAGTTATGTGTTTGTTGATTTATTCATCCAGATAGAATGTTCACCCCTTGACCTATTCAATTTGTATTGGCTCTACTGTCACTGTGTTGAGAGGAGAGAATTTCTACTGGTTATAACAGCATCAACGGATCCAATCATAACTCACTTATATGTATTAAACCTTGTTTTTACACTTTCACCTTTATTAGTACCCTTTACAGTCCATACTATCTTGCTATGGGCAGTTACTCTGCAATGTAGAAGTAGAAAGGAAAGGGAAAGGAGGGAAAGGAGAAAGAGGAAGATGAGTCAGTAGGAGGAAAGGTAGATAGGAGTAATTACAATAGAAAAAGTTAGGGAGCATACTCTGTTGGGAGTATTTTATACTTGTAGTAAAGCATTATTTTTGAGGGATTTTATGAAAATATTTGTTGGAGCCAGGGTAGATGTAAGGAAAGGGAGGTGTCTTTTGGGATTGAAAAAAGTGCAAGGTTGTTGGAAATTGTTGATATATTTGTGCATATAAAAGGTGGAGCCGAGACAAGGGGAGAGAAAAGGATATATAAAATAAGGAAGAGCAAAAGCATGGAACAGGGAGCACAGAAGGCTAATACAAGAAATGATAAGACAGAGAGCAGAGCACAGGAACAAAACTTTAAAAGAAATATTTTAAAAGTAAAAGAAACAAGTGAAAAATAGTATTGATACAGGAGGAAGAATTGAAGAAAAGGAATGAGGAAAAGGGAAGACAGACAAAAAGGAAAACAAAACAAAACAAAACAAAACAGAACAAAACAGAACACCAGCAGGAACTCAGAGCAGACACTCCATCAAGAGAATGTCCAAGCAGTTCCCATGTGGCCACTATGCCATTAAGCCTGACAGTCCACACACTTCCCTTCCTGCTTTAGTTGAGGTATGTTTGCATGAAGCCACACGAATTTCCCACCGGTCTATGTGCTGTTTGCGGGCCTTACTTTGGAGTGGTGAGGTGTATCAATCTTTTGAAGGCCACCTCCTTGATGCAGCCTGTGCTTAGAGAGTGGGTAACTGCAGTCTTTTGTCTCTATTCCAAGATCCATAGCTCAGTCCTCTCGCCACCTGCTGCGCAAGTGCAAGGACCCGAGTTCGATCTCTGGTACCGAAAAAAAAAAAAAAATCGGGCCGGGGATTTAGCTCAGTGGTTTCGTTGCCTGCTGCGCAAGCGCAAGGACCCAAGTTTGATCCCCGGTACCCAAAAACCCACAAAAAACCCAAGATCCAACCACCTCAATTAATTTGAGAATAGGAGGATGTGAAATCATTTTCCTGACAATGAGCTCTCCTTCACCTTCTGCCAGTGTCAGATGATTCCTGTTTCCCTTGGTACTCGGTGAAATTCCATGTTCTCACTTCAGAGATTTTTCAAGTCATTTTCACCAGTTCTCTGCCCAAGCCTATCTAGTCTTTTCCTTTGTACTCACATTCCGAACTAACCCTGTCCCCAGAGCTCCCCTTTCCAGTCATCAGCATCTGATGCAGTCCACAGGCTTGGTTTAGGGACCCTTGCCCCCAAGCACATGATAGCGGTTACTGGTCAGGATTTCAACCTAACTCAGAATTTTCCAGTCTGTAGAAATGGCAGAGAAGAGCTTCCTCTGGACCAACTGTTCAGTCTCACTCCCCCTCCTCCCCTCTACTGCTGGGCTGAGTGCCATACCACTGGTCCCTGCCTAGATGGGAGGTGGGGGGCTTTGTTTACCTGCAATGAACCCTGGAGAGGATGTTGCCTGGAGGCAGTCAGTGTTTCCAGTTTGGGGAAGACATAGGGAGAAGGGACTGGTATTTGCATAGTGTCCCAGTAGTCTGGCCTCTGCAGAGATAGCTTACTCTCTCAGGCTACTAGGGTCACCCTCAATATGGCTGCTACCCTGAGGGAGCAGGAAAGAGGAGTGGGGGGCCAGTGTGGACAAGCCATGGTGACACCCCTTCCCCTTTTCAAAGATCCAGATATTTGGTTTAATCTACATGGATCATTTTTCAGATTGGTTTTCCATTTTGGAGTGTGATTGCCTGCCCCATTTCAGGTTACCTGTACTTTGGGTGACTATTCTCCGAGTATCTCTGATTTGAGACCTCCTCTAATCAGCCATATTGGATAGTTATTTTCATTTATGCAAGAGGTTTTAGAATTTTGGTTTCTTAACATTTTGGGCTATGAATGCTTGCTAATGTACTAAGTTTTAAATTCATATAAACTGCTAGAATAGCTGTGCTGTGTCTTTCAAAGGGATATTCAGAAGTAGTGTATTGATTTTTATCCAAAAAAACTATTGTTTAGATCTTCCCATGATGAACCTTTGTAATCTTTTCTAAAACTGTGATTCCAAAATATTATATAAACCTTAGCAATAGAGAAAAAAGTGAGCTAAGTTTATTTTATTCACAAACTCCACTCCTGTAGAACAACTTGACATGGGGTGCTCTTGATATGCAGTATTCTCAATTAGTCTATGTTTGATATCATTGAAGGGAAATCAAAATATAGCTGACCAGTTACAGGAGCATAGCACTGTTAAATGAATTTTCTTTAGGGAATGAAAACTGAATATGCTGATAGCTATAATGACTCTCAAATTCCATTTAAACGAATTACTTTTAAAATTAAGTAGAAATTTTAAAAATAACTAAAGAATCCAAAGTTATTAGAAAAAATGCATCTCAGAACAGTGACTCATATGTGATTCTCGCCCCCTCCCCCAGGATGATTTTAAGACCACCAAAGTAAGAATAACAGATACTGGTTAAAAATTTAGACTTCTGCAATCAAATCCAAAGTAGAATCTCATGTGAATGAATCTGTAATGGGAATGTCATCATTAAACAAGCTCCCCAAGACATTTCTGTACATGCTTCTCATCTTGAGAATCACTGATTTAGAGAACTGAATTTTTGGTCTGTGTAATAGTCTTCTTATGTTCAGGTGGCCTGTGAAGTCAGAACATTTGCTCTCCAAACATGAAAATATTACCTAAATTATAGATATTTAAAATGAGACTCAGGAGAGTTGTTTCCAGCCCTGGTGGGCCCTGCCCAGGCTCTAGGTGTGCTTCCCACCTCCATGCTGGAGCAGGAAGCTAGGGCTGCGCCAGGAGTGGGAGAGAGCTAATCAGGGCCATGAATGAGATGGGGGACCTATTGCTGAACCATGAGGAACATTTCCTGCACCTTAGAGAAAGCTTAGAGAAATGGCCACAGGCCTTCTTTCACACCATTCGCTGTGATTTTTTATAAATATTATTTTATTGGTACATTTTAGGTGTACAATATAATGACATTCATCATTGGAAATTTGCACCTTTACATACTCTCTTTCAGTTCTTATTTTTCCCCCTTCCCCTGCCTCCCTTCAAACCCTCCATCGCTCCCTACTTACAAAGACTTTGTTTCTATTTTTTCATTTTCTCATATTAATCACATTCCCTTCTTTCCCCTACCCCTCCCACTTCCCCTTCCCCTTTGCCCCTTTTCTTCCTATTTCACATTATCTATTATACCTTTTACCCTTATTTACACCTTGTTTCTCACACTAGAGAAACTATTCATTATTTACATGTGTGTCCTATTTATTTCACTTAAGAGTAATGCCTCAATGTGCATCCATTTAGCTATAAATGTCTCTAATTTCGCATTTTTTATGGCTGAGTAGTACTCCATTTTATTAAAAAACCACATTTTCTTTATCCAGTCTTCAGTTGACGGGCAATTGGGCTGCTTCCAAGTTTTAGCTATTTCAAATCCTGCTATAATGAACATGGGTGCCCATATATCACTGTGGTATGATTCTTTTAATTCTTTTGGGAAGATCCCCAGTAGGGGAATAGCTGGGTCAAATGGGAC
>NW_004624787.1:1819989-1847146 GCF_000247695.1 Heterocephalus glaber | reverse complement strand
CTGTTAGTTTTTCATAGATAGCTTTTATCAGATTGAGGTAGAGACCATCCATCTCAATTTTTTGTAGAGGTTTTTTTTTATCATATATGCATGTTGGAGTTTGTCAAATGTTTTTTCTGCATCTATTGAGATGATCATATGGTTTTTGTCCTTGGCTCTATTGATATAATATATTACATTGATTGATTTGTGTATGTTGAACCATCCCTGCATCCCTGGGATGAATCCAGTTTGGTCAGGGTATATGATCTTCTTGATGATCTTCTGGATTCTATTTGCCAGTATCTTATTAAGGATTTTTACATCTATGTTCATTAGTGAGATTGACCTGTAGTTCTCTTTTCCGGTTCGGTCTTTCTCTGCTTTGGGGATCAAAGTGATGCTTGCTTACAGGAATGAATTTGGGAGTATTGCTTCCCTTTCAATTTAATTGGAGAGTTTAAGCAGTAGTGGCAGTAGTTCCTCTCTAAATGTCTTGTAGAAATCAGTAGGGAACTCATCAGAACCTGAGCTTTTCTTAGTTGGTAACTTTTAAATTATGTTTTCAATTTTATTGATTGACATTGGGTTGTTTAGAATTTTCAGGTCTTCTTTATTCAACTTTGGTAATTCATATGTATCTAGAAATCTGTCCATTTCTTCTGTGTTTTCTGTCTTATTGGTGTACAGATTCTTGAAGCAGGTATAGATGATCCTCTGAATTTCTGCTGGGCCCATTGTGATTTCATCCTTTTCATTCCTAATTGCATGGATTTGGGCCTTTTCTTTCCTTTTTCTGATAAGGTTGGCTAAGGGTTTTCAATTTTGTTTATTGTTTCAAAGAACCAACTCTTGGCTTCATTAATTTTTTGTATCATTCTCTTCATCTCCATTGCATTGATTTCTCCTCTGATCTTTATAATTTCCTCCCTTGTATGAGCTTTGGGTTTGTCCTGCTCTTCTTTTTCTAGAAGCTTCAGGTTCAGCATCAGGTTATTTAATTGTGCTTGCTCTGTTTTCCTAATATGAATATTAACTGCTATGGATTTCCTTTCTAAGACTGCTTTCATTGTGTCCCATAGATTCTGATATTGTGTATTGTCGTTGTCATTTAATTGAAGGAACTGTCTGATTTCTTCTTCAATTTCCTCTGTGACCCTTTGGGTATTCAGAAGAGTGTTGTTCAATTTCCATGTATTTATGAAATTTTTGCTGTTTCTTTTGCTATTGATCTCAAATTTCATCGCACTATGGTCTGATACTATCCAGAGGATAACTTCAATTCCTTTGCAATTACTTAAACATGTTCTATGAGTGAGCATGTGGTCTATTTTGGAGAATGACCAATGTGCAGCTGAAAAGAATGTGTATTCTGATTTTGTGGGGTGGAACACTCTGTAAGCATCTGTTAAGTTCATTTGTTCAAGAGTTCTATTGAGCTCTAGTATTTCATTACTTATTTTTTGTCTAGTTGATCTATCTATTTGTGACAGTGGGGTATTGAGGTCCGCCACTACTATTGTACTAGTGAATATATGACTTTTCATGTCTGTTAGTATTTGCTTTATGTAGTTGGGCACACTAACATTTGATGCATATGTATTTCAGATTTTCATCTCTTTCTGTTGGACTATTCCGTTTAGAAGGATGTAATGCCCTTCTTTGTGTCTCTTAATCAGTGTTGGTTTGAAATCCACCTGATCTACAAAGAGGATAGCTACTCCTGCTTTTTTTCATGTTCCTGTCACATGGAATATTGTTTTCCACCCTTTAACTTTCAGTCTGTGAGTTTCTTTTTGACTTAAATGTGTTTTTGTATGCAACATATTGTTGGACCTTGGATCTTGACCCATTCTGCCAGTCTATTTCTTTTGACTGGTGAGTTGAGACCATTAACATTGATGGTTATAACTGATATGTATTGACTTATCATTGTCATGACTTTTTCTTTTTGTTGGATTCTCCCCTTTACATTTAATTTCTTGTCATGCCCGATGGATTCATTCTTCTGTGCTTCCTGGTGTTGTGATCCACATTGCCTTTTCCTAGGATATTATCTAAAAATTTTAGAGTGCTGGTTTAGAATTCATGGAGTTCCTAAGGTGCTCTTTGTCATGAAAGTATCTTATTTCTCCATCAATTTTGAAAGTTAGTTTTGCAGGGTACATCAATCTGGGTTGGAGACTGTTTTCCTTTAGGGCTTGGAATACATCACTCCAAGCTCTTCCCCCCTTGAGGGTTTGCATTGAGAAGTCTACTGTGATTCTCATGGGGTTTCCTTTTAATGTGATTTGTTTCTTTTCTCTAATGGCTTGTAGAACTTTGTTCTTCTGTTGGGTTTCTGGAATCTTAACAATTATATGCCTATGTGTAGATATTTTTGATCACTGTTAGTTGGAGTCCTATATGCCTCACTTACCTGTATGTCAAGTTCTTTTCTCCTTGCTTGGAAAGTTTTCTGCCATCACTCTGTGAACAGTTTTTTTTGTGTCATCTTCACTCTCTCCTGTTTCTTCATTGACTCCGATCAGTCTTATGTTATTCTTCTTTGCATCATCTTAGCAGCTGGTGTATTGTTTTCTTGTGGTCCCTTACAATTTTAAAGAAATTTTTCTTTTTCTGGTCACTAATAGCAGCCTTATCTTCTGTATCTGAAATTCTGTCCTCACATTGGCTCATTCTGCTGTGTAGACTTTCAATGGAGTTTTCAATCTCCTGGAAATCTGTTTGCATCTGTTTTATGGATTCCATTTCTTTCCTATGTTGGGATTCCATCATGTTCCTCAGCTCCTATCTAGATTTATTAATCATGTTTTCCACTATGGGCACAATCTCTGCTGTTATCTGAGAAATTATTTCTGATTTCATTTTTTCCAGATCCTCTTTTGTTGCCAGTTCAGGGAGTACCGGTTGTTGAGTATCAGAGTGTTCCATCTCATTTCCCTTCGGGGTTGCTGTAGGTGATAACAAAGTCTGATTTTGGAACTTGTTTATGAGTCTTCACATTTCGTCGCAGGGTGGTAGGGTGTGTGTGTGCTGTTGGTACCCATGCGGCTGACTTCCTCTGTTCTGGGGGCGGTGGTTCAGCGTCCCGGAAGCCCCTTCCTCTTTTCTGGGAATGGTGGTATGGCATCCTGGAAGCCCCTACCTCTGCACTGGGAGTGGTGGTATGGTGGTCTGGAAACCCCTTCCTCTGCGCTGGGATCAGTGGTACGATGGCCCAGAAGCCCCTTCCTCCGTGCTGGGAGTGGTGTTAAGGAGGCCCAGAAGCCCCTTCCTCTTTTCTGGGAGTGGTGGTAAGGCAGCCTGGAAGCCCCTTCCTCTGCCCATTTGTTGTGATTTTAAGACAGCATGTATTGACACTTCCTGTGAAGGAGAGCTTCAGGTTGGCAAGGGAATTGAAGTCGCAATTATGCTGCCACATATTCCTGGATCCATGCCACCAGTGACTGTGTTCAAGAGGAACAAATGGCCTTATCAGAAAGACTGTATGCTTATTATTAATTGTGACACTGGTGAATATGTACTGGAGAAAGTCAGTAGCAGCATTTAGGTCAAGAAAACAAGAGCTGAGGGGAGCAGTAAAATCCCGGCCCAAATGGAACAGCAACCCACTCAGCTCCCACAGCCATCACAGCCACCTCCACCTCTACCACCCATGCCATTCAGAGCTCCAATGAAGCCTCCAGTTGGACCCAAAACTTATCCCTTGAAGGACAACCCCTCACCTGAACCTCAGCTGGATGACCTCAAAAGAGAGCTGAGGGCTGAAGTTGACATTGAGCAGACAGACAGCAGCAGTGGGAGCAGCTCCTCAGACTCCTCAGGAAGTGATGATGACAGCTCCAATGCCAGCAGCCCTATAGCAGCAGGCCTGCTGTTGCCAATGGAACCAGCCCGCCTTGAGGAAACAACCAGCTCATGAACACTCTCAGAAATGACCTGCAGTTGAGTGAGTCTAGCAGTGACAGTGATGATTAGCATCCGATCTTTTGAAATCTACTTCCTGGTGCATAAACATGATGCTACAAGGCCAGGCTACTTTAGCATGGAGCCCATTGCCACAAGGACAATGTTGCAGATCAGTGCCTGTAGGGAATTTGAGGCTTTGGAACTCTCTGACATTCAAGTCTTTAACTTACTGATGAAGGGTGATTTTCTTATGTAATTTTTGAATAATCTCCTATTACAATATTTAAGTAGATCTATAGAAGAACTAACAGAATTATATTTCTATTTGTTTAACATTTTTAATGAAAAACAGACAAATGTGCCCTGGGCTAGGTTACTCAAAGGCCCTGTCTTCACCAGGTCAGCTGTTTGGTTTTAAATCTCAGCAGCCATCAGTTTGGCCAAATGGCCTGGACCAGTGAGATTAAACAATCTTTGAGGGATAAAGAAGAAGAAGGAGATCTTAAACTGCCTCATAGAAATATCTTACAACCACTTTAGATTGTTGACATAAAGTGGTAAGGAAATTTGTCTGACCCAGCCTGACAAACCTGGGTAGAAATGGACTTCAGTGGAGTCCTTGAGTGTCAGCTGGGTTGGACACCCCAGATACTCTAGCTCAACCCTCTTGTTTACAGGAAAGGGAAGCACATGGCTGGTTTATGACCAGTCTTCTCTTCCCAGTCCATGTTCCCTCCCTTGAATTTCACTTATTGGAATCAGAGATTTTTATACACGGAACTTATATTGTACATTAGCATTTTACTGGATTCAAAAGGACAAAAGCACTAGGTACTTCCAGCTAGAATTCAGATTGCAACAGTGCCTAAATGTTTTAGGTGGAGTGAGTGAGCAGATTAAGCCAGCAGCCACTATGTTGATGCACGTGACTCAGTTAAATTGAACCTTCATTTAGTGCGTTTCAGCAGAATGGGAATAGGGTAGGAGTAGAAGAGAGGAGTGGAAAAAAAAAAACCCTCTCTGAACAAATGAGCTAGCGTACATTTCCAAAAACCAAAATTTAGATAGGAGTTCCCAATATGGAATGAGCACATTCTTTGATAAGATCTTTCTGCTTATGATTTTGTAGCACATTCTTTGATAAGATCTTTCTGCTTATGATTTTGTACCACTGTGCCTGACTCATAGACTAGTTTGTATTTTTATATAAAACTAGAGGGAAATCACAAGATCGCCTTCTTCAGTATGCAGTTTCCACATTAATCTGATATTGTTGGAAACTAATCACTAGTAAATGTCCCATACAAGTGAATGTGTGGTGAATTGTCCCATGATTAGTATGGATCAGCCTTTTTCTGTAGTTTGAATGAATGTGTCCTAAGAAGTTCCCATCTACTTTGGTTTTGTGGGCCTCAAGACATTAATAATGATTTTCATTTCTCTGATTCCTCCACTGAGATGGCCTCTCCCTAGCTAGTGGAGAAAAATAGTCTGCACCTACAAAGGAAATGGATGGTCCATGAAGAGGGCGGCTTTGGTGAGAGTTGGGTCATCCACACAGTGACTCCAGTGAGCTGAAATGGGAAGAGGAGCCTTTGCCCTGCAGCACACCTGCAGCACTCTGCTCCAGTGGAGGTGGTAGGCATGTGCTAGTACTCATGGTGGGATCTTTGCGCATCATGAGGGCTCAGTGGATTTGGTGGCATGCAGGAACTTATTTATAATTAACTGATTGATAATTGCTTTATAATTCTGTGGTAATGATAGCTTGGGGAAGGTAAAGGTCATGATTGGAGACTTGAATTGTTCCTGGAAGTGGGAAGTATTTCACTGCTCTTAACTTGCTCAAATCGAAGCAGGGTCCAGGAACTTGAACAAAAACACCTATTTACCCACAATCCCCAAGCTTTGATTTAAGTAGATGGAACTATAGTTTTTGGCCTGTTAAAATATTTGTTTTTATAGGAAATATTTGTATGTGGCACTAGGCCCGGTGAATCAAGCTTTCTGAGCTTCAGGCCCTCTCCCCTGTCATGTGTCCTACCCATGTTACCCTCTATCACAGCTCTGGTTTTTGTTTTCTGCACAAAGCCTTCCATGGTTCTGTCTCCCAGCAGACTAAGGAATGTTTCCTTTTTGGAAATCAAGAATGAAGCTTGCTTGAACTCTAGTTGGTATGACCTCCTCAATAGCAGGGACTGTCATCACAAGACTAGACATTCATGTGCTGATAGTCTGTGGAGGAGGAGGCAGAGAAAACTAACCAGTGAAGTATAGGGGTGAGATATAGAGAAAACACCCCAGGCATTTGGACAAAGCTGAATATATCCATGCTGAAGTTTCTAACTAAACTGTTGAATTGCCTTTACTTTATACAGTGTCTGCTGCACTGTGTGTGAGTCATTTAGGTGAGGTGAAAAGACTAAATTTGAGGTGTCTGAGGAGCTATGGCAAGCCTTAGTGAAACATGCATTGGGGAAACATCATATAAATACAATAGAGATGTATAATAATGCCACTCATTATTCTTGTAGCAGAATCGTTTTTTTTCCCTATGTATAGTGTGCTTCAGTGGTAGGAAAACTTTGAAATCCGTATTTCTCTATTTCAGAGACGAGTGTGTGTGTGTGTGTGTGTGTGTATGTGTGTGATGTGTTTATTACATTATTTTGAAAGATAATTATTTGTCTGTTATGTGTATATGTATACTACGTACAGCCAAACTAGATATTCCAATTTGGAAAGGAGTGTAGGATTTCTGAAACTCAGGCCTTAACCAGTAGATTGGAAGACAAGACCAATTCAAGAGTTATGAAATGCATATTTTACTTGCTTCTGTTATTTTCTTTGTTATTTGGGTTCTTTGTCTCTTAATGATTTTTAAAATCTTGTTCATTTTGCATAATTATGAAGTAGACATGCATGTTTACATTTATGTAGAATATTTGTGGTATACTTTTTTCTTGTTTATTCTCTTAAAAGATCACTATATTTAAATAAAAATGAAGGTCAGCATACAAAAATGAGGCTCACATTTAGTAATATTTCCCTGTATTTAATCATGCTTGTAAAATGCTTGAATTCAGTTTATGAAATAAGAATCGTGATTTCAAGAACTGGAAAGGATCTGAAATTTTACTCTCCTTTTAGCTAGCAAATGAGCCTGCTAAAGCTAAGCCTGCTTCTAGACAGGGGTCTACTGTATCAGATACTTTGAAATGAGAAGCTTATCCTAGATTATCCTAGTTTGCTTGATCTAATTACATTACTCCTTTAAAGTAGGGAACCTTTCCTGGCTGAAGTGAGAGAAAGATATCTGAGGTCCAAATCAGGGCTAGACAAGTGTTACCTTACTAGATTGAAAGATAGAAGAGTGGGCCATAAGCCAAGGAATGAAGGCAGCCTTGAGAGCTGAAAAGAGGCAAGAAAATTAATTTTTTGTAGAGTTAAGACAGCTCCACTAGCATTTTAATTTTTGCCCAGTGAGACCTACATTAGTATTCTGACTTCAAGAACTGTAATATATTTTTTGTTGTTTTAAACCACTAAATATGTGATGATTTTTAAAAACAGCAATAGAAAACTAATGCAAGACTTTCATCATTTTTGGGTCAATTTCCCATGCTTCAGTTCTCTGTAGACCAATGCAAGGAAGACCAGATGTCTCCTATCCATGCAATGGGTTAATTTACAGGAGAAGAACCTTGAATTCAGGGATTCTTTTTTTTCCTCATGAGAAATAAGCATGCCTATCCTTCAGTCCAGAGAAACTCTTTGCTTCCCAAGGTTATTTGTTACACAAACATCCTTGAAAAGATTGCCTGAAACAGAAAACAATTGGTGTCTCACTTGCAAGATGTGCAGATATGCCAGAGATCCATGGAGAATTCTCTCCAAATACAGTGCCATCCAAATACCTTACTTGAGAAAACACTCAAGTAGAAATCTACAACATCATGGATTATTCAAAACTCAAAATAAATGATTGATTTGTAGCATAACAATAAATGATGAAATTAAGAGCAGTTGATACAGCATAAAAGAAATGTCTGTTAATAAAATTTAAAAGAATAAAATCCATTCTTAGAAGATGAAAATTAATATGAGTATATTCTGCATTTTTACATTTTTAATGATAAACACACACACAAACTGGTACTTTCATTATTGAAATTGCTACAGGTAAGAGAATTTTGTTATTTCTAGTTTGGAAATTTTTGGACTGTAAAAATACTTTCTCATTCTAAACAGTTGTTTTTATTATGGAATTTTTTTAATAACATGAGGTTTCTTAGTAATTTCACTACCATATTATAGCAAGGGCAGGATTTGCTTTTTCAGAAAGATTTATTTTTCTGTAAAACTTAGAAAATAGATTTTTATTGGAATCTGAATTAAATTGGTAAAAGTTGCAAAGGGATGAATATGAGTTGCATTTTCCAATAAAAGCAGCTGAAAATACCATAGTGGATGGTAAACCTTGTCCTTCTCAAGTTGATAGCCTAAATTAAGCCCTAATTACTCATTCAGAAACTACATCCTCCAGCTATTATTAAATGAAATAGTATCTGTAAATGAAGATGTATTTTCAACAGCAATGGAAAATATAGTGGGTCATGCAATTTGCCTCATAAATATTATAGTCACCATGGTTACCAATATAATCCCTAAAGAAGAAGATGATTTATTCTCAGTGTAGCCAATGCCGTGAAATCTCTTTATTGTCAACACTTTATTGTCATCTTCTATGAAAATATATTTCCTTATCCAGGTCTCCTCTTGTGGATAGCCAGGGAGATTTTTTTATGTCCTCTCAAAATTCAGGAGAAAACATTTATGTTTGTCATTCAGTCTCCCTGAAGGCTCAAACCACAGTAGAAAACTTAATCTGCTTCTGAGATTCTAGTTCAGATATCTCCCCTGGACCCCTGCTGTGCTGGTTCTTGAATTATTGTTTCTCAAGTTCAAATTCAACCCTACACTCTCTGTTTTGTAAGGTTTGGGCTGAGACCCTGCAAACCCCATTTCTGCTAGAAGCTGCTGTGTGTTAGCTTTCTACTAATACAAAGTGCTATGAGGAGGTAACAGAGGTCAAGATGGAAGGGATAAAGAAGGGTACAGGCAGAATTAAGGACTGTTCTGTGAGAACCGAGACTTGAGCTTCTAAATTTAATATTACAACACTCCTTTTTGATAGGGACTATATACGTTTTATGTAGTTATTTTCTCTCTGATACCTCATTGCTCCATTTTGGTCATTTCTGTTTGTTAAATAACTGAAAATTAATGATTCTGTATTTTAAACTTTTTCTTTGAAAATAATTGGTTTAATCACTGGTCATTCAAGAGATGTAGATAAAAACAACACAGAGATTCCACCTCACCCCAGAAAGAATGGCTGCTATCAAGAAAACAACAAATAACAAATGCTGGCGGGGGTGTTGGGAGAAAGGAACGCTTCTCCATTGCTGGTGGGAGTGTAGACTGGTGCAACCACTGTGGAAATCAGTATGGAGATACCTCAAAGAACTAGGACTAGAGGTCCCATTTGACCCAGGTATTCCTCTGCTGGGTATCTTCCCCAAAGAATTAAAAGAATCATATCACAGTGATATATGCGTACCCATGTTCTAGCAGCACAATTTGAAATAGCTAAAGCTTGGAAGCAGCCCAGGTGCCCATCAACTGGAAACTGGATGAAGAAGATGTGGTTTTTTTATAAAATGGAGTACTATTCAGCCATAAAGAATGAAAAACTAGAGTCATTTATAGCTAAATGGATTCATATCGAGGCCATACTCTTAAGTGAAATAAATAGGACACACATGTAAATACCCAATAGTTTCTCTAGTGTGAGAAACTGATAGTATAAACAAGGGTTAAAATGATTAAAATGAATAATTGATAATTTGAAATAGGAAAAAAAGGTCCAAAGACAAAGGGGTGAAGGGAGGGGAAGGGGAAAGGAAAGGAGGGAAAGGAAAAACCATGAGAAAAGAAAAAAAATGGAAATGATGTCTATGTAAATAGGGAAGGGTGGAGGGGGTGAAGGGCGCACAGGTAATGGGGACAAAATAAGAACCAATATACATCATGTACAGGTACAAACACCCAATGATAAATGTAAATGTATTGTATACCTAGAATGTACCAATAAAAGAACTTAAGAAAAAGAAAAGAAAATAATTGGTTTACCTTTGCATTTTGACTAGACCCTGACTAATACAATTTCCACCATTAGAATAAAACAGGTCACAATTAACTCTGAGTGGAAGCATACACAATTTGGGGAAAAAAATAATTACAGATCGCATAGCTTTCACATGGTCCACAGATTGCCCGGTACTTGACACAATCAGTGAAGTGTTCAGTAAGCATGAGTTGCATATCAACTTTTTCTCAGTCACACTTTTTTGTACATGCACACAAATATACTTTAATCATTCCTCCATCTCCCCCTAGTTTTATATTTGAAAGAGATTCGATGTGGATAATGTACTTGAACATATTTATTCCCTGCTACTCCTCTTACTCCTCCCTCCCTGCACCTCTCCCTTATTCTCTTCCTCTTGTGTAGCAATAGTCTCCTTTCTTCTTGTCATCTTTTTTAGATCCCACATTTTATAGAGAACGTGTGATATTCATGTTACTGAATCTGGCTTATTTCACTCAACATGATGATCTCCATTAATAATTTAATGGATAAAGAAAATATGGTATATATTCATATATTTATATATATAAGTAATAATCAGCCATCAAAAAGAGCAAACTTGGGCCAGGGATTTGGCTAGGTGGTGTCTCAGCTTCCGTCGCAAGCCAAGGACCCGAGTTCGATCCCTGGAACCAAAAAAAAAAAAAAAAAAAACAAAGCAACAAAAAAAAGAACAAACTCTTGGCATTTGCAAGACATGGATAAATATAAAGATCAGCATTGACGTTAATAAGGATGAAATTTCTTCTCAAGTCATTCACATCCAGTATAGTGATGGAACATGCTAAAATAAAATAGTGTTAAGATACAGAGAAAAGCAATAGGAATCATAACAGCAATAAAAGGGGACACCTGAGATGAAAGAAAAGTCTACTAGACATTTCCTATAGAAATCAATCTAGACAATTGTTCAGATAAACAGATCAAGTGTCACCAGTATAGAGAAGATCTCTCCTACTCCCATTGAATAACTGACTGGCCCCACTTAACTTTTAAATCATGGATTAGTTTGGCCTCCCCCAACTCTGTGTGTGTGTGTGTGTGTGTGTGTGTGTGTGTGTGTGTGTGTGCCTTGAGACAAGGTCTTGCTTTATAGTTTAAGCTGGACTAGAACTCACTGTGTAGCCCAGACTGGCCTTGAACTTGGGGCAATCCTCCTACCTCAGCCTCCTGAGTAGTAGGATTATAGGCATGTGTCACTATGCCTGGAAAAATGTATGTATGTATGTATGTTTGTATGTATGTATGTATGTATTTATTTATTTATTTTAGTTTCTTGAGACAGGATCTTACTACATATTCTACCATGATTTTGAATTCACTATGTAGCCCAGGCTGGCCTTGAACTTGCTGTGATTCTCCCACCTCAGCTTCCCAAGTGCTGGGATTACAGGCTTGTACTACCACACCAAAGTTGGCCTGCTTTTGAATGTTATGTAACCTGAATGAAGCTGATTTATGGAACCATTTGTTTCTATCTTCATTGGGTCAATATTTTGAGATTCATCTATCATCTTGTACAGATTTGTTGACTCTCATTGGTTTGTAGCCCTCTTTATATGAATATTTTGCAGTAATTTACATTCTATTGTTAATGAACATTTGAGTTATTTCCAGTTGTTATTTTGAATAGTACTGTTATGAAAATTCTTGTTCATGTCTTTTTTTGATGAATGCATGTGTACATTTCCATTAGGTATATACCGAATAAGTGGATTTGTTGAGTATGTGTGTGTTCAGTTTTAGTAGACACTGGGAAGGTAGTTCACACTCTCACCAGCAGCGTTTGAGAGCGTCGCTTCTCCACATCTTTGACACTATCGATATTACCATTCGTTTGCATTTTAGCAATTGGAATGAGTCTTTAGTTGTGTTTCTTTCCTTTTGCAGTGCTGAATGTTGAACCCAGGGCCTTTAAAATTAACTATATCTCTACTTTTTATTTTTTAAATTTTAGACAGGGTCTGACTAAGTCACTAAGTTGCCCGAGATGGGCTTGAAGTCAGAATCCTTCTGTCTCAGCATCCAGAGTACTGGGCTTACAGGGATGTTTTACCACCTCCGCTTTTAGTTGTATTTTATTGGAATTTTAATGTTTCCCAGACATCTTAGTTACTTCTCTCCTTGCTGAGACAATATACCTGACACCTAAAGTTAAAGGAGCAAAGGTTTCTTTTGACTCACAGTTTGTAGAGGTTTCAGTCCATAATCAGCTTGCTCCATGGCAGGATGGCATGGCAGAGGGGCATCACACAGGGCAAACAGTTCATAGCATGGCAGGGCAGGCAGAAGGCAGAAAGTAGCAAGTGACAAGCAGTGACAACAGCAGCACTCTTTCCGACCTTTATATTCTATCCAGGCTACCTACCCTTATGGCAGGTAGCACTCACATTCGGGGGGGGGGGCAACCTGAATCCTAGCATCGCACCACAAATCAATCCTAGCATCACACACTCTAGATCCAGCCGCCTCCAAAAAGCTTCATTTGTGACCACATGAGGCTTTGAGGGATATCTAGGTATAAGCCATAAATTATATTGAGTGCATTTTTGTATTTTATTGCTTACTTGAGTATTTGAATATTCTTTATGAAGTGACTATTCAAGAGTTTTTAAATTATTTATTTATTCTTTAACCCATAGATTGTTTTGAAGTGTGCAACTTACATTTAAATATTTGGTCAAGGGCCGGGGATTTAGCTCAGTGGTTCCGCTGCCTGCTGTGTAAGCGCAAGGACCCGAGTTCTATCCCTGGTACCAATAAATAAATAAATAAATAAATAAATAAATAAATAAATAAATAAATATTTGGTGATTTTCTAGGTGTCTTATTGTTACTAACTTCTAATTTAATTGTTCTGTGATTATAAAATGTAATTTACATTGATTTTAGTTCTTTGTAATTTACTGAAACCTGTTGTATGACCTATAATATGTCCAAGAGTATGTTACATGTGCACTTTTTAAAAATACGTGTTTTTAAAGCTGTTGGATGCACTGTACAAAATGTATCAATTAGGAGACATGTTTGTTGAAAGTGTTTGTCAACCCTAGCAGGGTGGGTTTTCTAAAAGCAGATGCTGAGCGTAAAATTTCCATGTGAGATATTTGTTAGAGATCAGCACCTGTTCAGGGACTGGAGACTTCAGAGAAATTATATTTGTGGCAACATAAACTTAGATGGCTTTTTGCTAAATGAAAAAACTGATACTCAGTAATACAAATACTATATGATCTCTACATGGAACCTTAAAATGTCTAAGTCATAGAAATAGAAGAGAATGGTGGTTGCCAAAGCTGGGGCAGGAGGAGGACTGGGGAGCTATTGATCAAAGGATATAAGCATTCAGTTATAAGACAAACAAGTTCTTGAAAGCAATGAACAGCATGAATGATGAAGATTGTGTTAATTAACTTCATTGTACTATTCATTAAACAATGTAGGCATCTATCAAAGCATATTGAACACCTTGATATGAAAATCTGTATTTCTCAATTCAATATTTTAAAATAATAAAATAATTAAGCAAAAGGAGAATTTTAATTGGATTTTAATCCCCCTGAAAGCCTCAGATAACCCAGTGAAGCTCACTGAAATGTACAAGGCTCATCCGAATTATCTTTCAGAGGCTTGAAAGGCCTTATGAAGCTATGAAATGTGTGCTCCTGCCATGAACAAGAATGACATCTGAGTCGTCCAGGTTAAGGAATGCTCGTATATGAAGTTGCTCTCTGCAGCTGAGGCAAAATAAATGAGCTACAATTGAGACAATAAATTCTATCTTGAAGGGGCTTTGGTAGTCCATTCTTGTGTACATCAATGTTAGTTAAATCTCATTTGTTCTTGTTGATTTTTTTCTATTTGTTTTGTTATGTTTGTTTCATTTACTGTGAAGCTAGCTTTTTATCATGTATGTATTTATAGATAAATTGATCATTTTGTCATTATAAATTGACCCTTTTAAACCCTGGCAATGATTCTTGTCTTGAGGTCTACTGTCAGTTATAAACATAGCTGTGACACCTTTATTGTGCAGTATATCCTTTTCAATTTCTTAATTTTAACCAATTTCTCTCTTCAAATTTAAATTATTATTTTTAAATAGCATGTAGTTTTGTTTTGCTTTCTTAAGTCCGAAAATTGACCTTTTAATTTGATTTGTTAGACCATTAAATTTAATGTAATTATTAATATGGTTGAATTTAATTCTACTAGGTTGCTATTTGTTTCATTTTTTTACTTATGTCAGTATATGTTTGTAGTACATAATGATTACATTCACTATTGGGAATTGTTCCCTATATTTTGTGTTTGTCCTTTGCTGTATTTTCTGGATTAACCAAATAGTTTTGGTAATCCATTGTGTCTTCTGTGTAATATCTAAATACTTGCTCTCATAATAAACTTAGCATAGTCTACCTTAATATAAGAAATTTAAAATAGTATTATTCTATTTATACCTTCTTCAATAATTTAGTTGGGTAATTTCTGCCTCTATGGCTTTCATTGTATTTGAAAAATTGTAATGACTCTGGAAGTTATCTTTTCTTAAGATATTTTCAAGGAGAAAGAAAGAGTAAAGGCAGATTAATCCAACCACAAACTGAACTAACCAAAAACTAGACTGCAATTTTCCTGAGAGTCTATCTTCTCTATTTTACATTCATTTCTGTTGTGTACGCCAGCATGGACCCCAACTGAAAGAGTATGTCCCTTTTGTTAAATCTTTAATTTCAGCTCTGTCCTCTCTGCATTATGGTACTGATATAAACTGTCTTTCCTTGGGCAAGACAATGTATACTCTTCTTATAATTTTTGGTTGTTGTCAAGAAGTGAGGTCTGTGTTCCTTTGAATCAGAATTGTCTTGCTGCTATGATGAAGATAATGCTATATTACTCCTGTAAATAAGTCATAAGAGACATGACTTCCTTCTACCAAAGCATATTCTCCCTTGGAACCAAACCATCATGCTATGAAAAAGCAAAACAATTTCACAGAAGAGCCATAGAAAAGTGTTACGATCACAACTCCCACTGGGTCTCAAACAATAGCCAGTATGAACTGCCACACATGGAAGTAGTGAGGGTTCCAGCCCTCAGCCCAAGCTGACAACGAGTAGAATAGGGACAGTTTGACCCTTGTAAGCCTTTCCCAAAATTCATGAACCAATTAATGTTGCTGTTGGTTTGAGATGGTTCACTACTTAGAAATAGGTAACCTAAACATTCAAATTTCTGCTTAGTTTTTCATCAGCTTAAGAAATTTGAACAAATACCTTGACAGCAGCTCTGTGAAGTATTGGAAGTCACTGGTCTGCCACCCTTTTCATCAGCATCTCAGCCCTCTGTGATCTCTTATTTCTTAAGCCCCAGGAGATGGTCACACTCTCTGTTTTCTTCTTTGCTTCTTGACTACATCTTTCTAACAGAATCCATGGCCTCTTGCCTAATCCCTGGAGATGGCAGATGGCAGATTAGGCAAGGGAATTTATAGAAAGTTTGGTTTAATTCTCCGCATTTCCCTTCATGCAGGGATCTCAGCCTGATGAATTCTTTTTTTTTTTTGGTATTCATTTTCCGGTTTTCTTCTTGTTATCAGTGGCAATACTGGCGGCCCACAATTACTCAATTAGAGCTGAAAGTAGATGTTCATATTTGCATTTTGAAAGACCTCCCTAGGTCTAATATAGAGAGTAAATTTTCCAGAGATTCCTTGTAGTAATGGACAATAATATGGGTGGGAATTGATTATGGACAGAGCAATATTAGAAGCAGCAGGGTTAGAAAATATTTATTAAAATATTTAATGAATATTTAGATCATATATTTTGCAGGGTTTGGTATGTGTTAAGGGGAGACAAAGTGTTTAGGATGCTCATAAAATTCTTGCGTAAACATTGGGATGTAAATTAAAGTTTTTCACTAAGATGAATATTTCACATTGGGGGTGCCATGCAGAGATGCTGTGTTAAATGTGAGTAATGTTAAATTTGAGTTGTAGTTAGGATTTCTCAGCAGTGAATTTTGAATTAAGAAATGAAACCTTGAGTAGAGGTAGAATGAGAATTGGGAGTCTGGAGAATGCCTATGGCATTGTGACAGATGAAAGTGGAATAAAATCACCCAACAAGACACGTATGAAGAAAGAAAATAGGAGAAGCTTGAACCAAGCACGCTTGCTTTCATATGACTTAGATGGAAATAAGATAAAGACAAGAGAATGAATTTCATGGTTTTACTCTTAATTCTCTCATATTGCTTTGCTTCTCCAATATAGATTTAGATGAATGTATCCCAATGTGTAGAACACCTTTTTTAAATGAAAAAGTGAAATATTTGAAAAGTGATATGATTCACAGTGAAAGAGAACAGTTTCCCGTGGTTCTCAATTTTAAACAATATAAAGTGGGCAAAATAACTTGGATAAACCATTACATGTCCATACTACAAGTCGTGCTTATGATCTTGATTGACAGGGAAAATCAAACACTCCAGAAGACATACAACCATAACTTCAGTGGATTTATTTCAAAACAGCAAAATGAAGTTATTAGAAATTTTATGAAATATAGGTAAAGCAGCAGTTGCAAATAAAGGGAGAATGTGTGATATTATAAAAATTTTTAACAGCTATCACTTACAACTGAAGTTCAATTTTTAGAACTAATATAGAAAGCATTCCCTAGTGTAGGGTACCATCTCAACTATGTGCTTTAAATTGCTTGAAAAACAAAACCATTAAATTCTATTTTAATTCTGTTTATACTTTCACATAATAATTCAACATGCTAAAGAAGCTCTCATTTCTAAAAATATACAAATCACTTAACCAAAGATGTATATGGTAAATGAAGTAACATGAAAATCTATACTGTGTACTGTGTATGTATGTTTGTAAATCTATTGTCCATTCTTTTTTCTAATAATAGAATCTTCATTTTCATTTAGACAACCAAATCTGCTCACTTAACTCCTTTTGGAGTTAGTCCCTGAAGCAAACAAACATCCTAGTCTGACTTCTCAGTGTAATGTATTTTCATAACCACAGAAATTTGCTCAGGAATGGTCAGAATCAATTTCAGGGCTTTGTGAAGCTGCAGAGAAGAAATGTGTAAATCCAAAGTTACTTGTGTTCATCCTACTATAGCCCCATACTTTCCAACGGCCCAGAACAATCCTTACTTGTGCTTTTGGTCACAGTGGTTTTACTAATAACATTGTCCTACTTTGACTATCAGTTATACAGTAACTTTATTCTTTAAAAAAAACCCATGAAAACAGCTTTAAAGTTTAACAAAGACAACCTAAGAGATGGAAAGTAACCAACAAATTCTTGAAATATCATTTGAGCAATCTGAACCATGTGTATCTGAGACCAGGTCTCCCCTTGAATGTTTTCTGTAATGTGAGCATAAATATACAAATAAAAAAATTTTCCTTTTGTTTCATAATGGTGTTTAAAATGGGTTTCTGCCTCTTTGAATTCAAACAGTATGATTAACAGTATTAACAATATTAACATATTCCATGTTAAACATTTGCTTCATGACAAGAAAAGATATACATCTATACAAAGATTTCACTACTCCAAGAGACTATCCTAAATTCACAAATCTGAGGCTTTTTTTCATTATGTCAAGAACTTAGTATTTCTTCTCATATAAATAACTAAATCTTAGCCTAAGTTATCTTTTAAATTTTGATGATTTTAAGGAAAGTCTCTGTGAAATACCATCCTATCTTTGATTATTAACCACTCTTACTCATCTCTCAATGTTTATGAATTAAGCTTTCTCTCTTTAAGAATGCTTAGTTGAGCAATCAGGTGGAAGAGCTCCTGTTCGTCTCCTTGTCATGGAGTTCTATGACCTCTCGCTTAATACTGTTTGCCATGTTATTTTTTAAGTAAACTTAAAACACGTTTTCTATATATTGCAATCTCCCCCATTGTAGGAATACAGTTCTGTGAGATTTTACTGAACAGATAATATTTGTGGATCTGTATAGGGTACAATGTCATGTTTTCATATAGGTACACCTGGCAGAAAGATTATATAAGCTAATTAGTCATATGTATCACGTCAGAAACATACCATTTTGTGTGGTATGAGCATTAAAAACCTATTCTTTTAGTAATTTGGAATGTACCACACATTGTTAACTGTGAGCATGATCCAATGCAATCAATCACGAAATCTTGTTGCTCCAGTCTAACTGAAATTTTATATCCTTTAATCAACATTTTTTCCCTTTCTGCCTCTGCTGCCCTCCTCTAGCCTCTGGTAACCAACTGTCTGATTTCTGTTTTCATGAGATTGGCTTTTAAGATTGCACACATAAGTTTTGGCAAATACATATAGTTATGTTATGTAACTGTCATGAAAATAATGCACGAAATACTTCCACCTCCTTGAAAGATTCCTCTCTCCTCTTACCATTCAATCTCCTTCCTTCACTCCAGTGCCTGGTAATTACTGATCATTTCTTTGCTACCATAATTTTTCATTTTCAAGAACTGAATTATTGTGTCTGATTTATTTCACTTAGAATAATGATTTTAGATTAATCTATAATAATAAGAGTATCAAGATGTTTTGCTGAATAACATTTCAGCATATGGATATTATACAGTTCATTTATCTACTTACCTGTTGGTAGACAATTGGGCTGTTTCCAGCTTACGAGAACTTTAAGCAAAACTGTGGTGAACATTTGTGCATATATATCTTTATGTGGATTTATGTTTCAATTTTTCATATAAAAATTCCTGATATGTGGCTACAAATAAACTATATTAATGTAAGCTATTAATAGGTTAAACTGGATATAAGGTATATGAGAAATCCTAATGCTATCTTTACAACTTTTTTTGTAAATCTAAAATATTCTGAAATGTAATTTTCATTTTATGAAATGAACAAAATACTTTCATAGCCACTATACCAATGAATACTTATAAATGACAAGTACAGAAAAAGTATCTCAATATTAGTAGTCCTGACCAAATGTAAATTAAAACCTGTTTATATAGGTCTGCTTTAATTTTTGTCAGTGATGATTTACAGTTTGTAGTGAGAGACAATGCACATATCTTGGTAAACTTATGTCTAGATATTTTAGGACTTTCAACATATTTATGTTGTTTGCAAATATAGTTGTATATTTTCCTTTTATTTTTCCCTCACCTTATTGCACTAGCTACAGCCTCTATGACAAAGCTAAATAAATGAGTTGAGAGCAAATATCTTTGTTCTTTCCTCATCTTAGGGGAAAAATACTCAGTCTTTCACTATTAAGTATGATCCTAACTGTTGGTTTTAGAAAATATACATTTGTCTATTTAAAGAAGGTCCCTACCATTGCTACTTTCCAAGACAGTTTTTCAATTTTACCAGATGCCTTTTCTTTTCCCAATGAAATGATTCTGTTTTTTAAATTCTCTTAATATGACGACTTACATAGCTTTATCTTTACTGTTACACACTGTGTTCCTAGGATTAAATCCACTTGGGCATAAGACATTATTTTCTTTATATAGTGCTAGACTCCATTAGCTAATATATTGATAAGGATTTTTATATATAGATTTATGAGAAATATTTGTCTACAATTTCATTCTTGCATTGTACCTTTTGAATTTTGGTAATGGTAACAGTGTGGAATTTTGACAACAGAATATTATGCCATCAGAATAATAAAAGTTTAAAACTTAATGAGAAACATTATGAAGCGAACAAATATACAAAATGAATACAATAACCTTCCCAAAATATCAATTTGTATAACAAAGTTTTCTTAATATTTTATATCAATTTAACATAAAATAAAATGTAAAGGTTAAGGTTCATAAGAAATTGGAATAATATATGTTCTAAATAGGAGGACTTGGGCCACCTGTTTGTTTTCTTTTGTTTCAGTGTTTGCTTATATTCACCTATCCTTTTTATCTACTCACTGTTTTAAATATGGTCAGTCTAGCATGCCAATTAAGAAATCACCACACAACTCTAAATTTAAGATGCTATTTGTTATATATTCTATGTAATACAAAATGTAAAAAGAAAAGAGAAATAATAGCATGTCTACTGGTTAAATCACCATTTGATTAAACTGTGACCTTTGAACATAGTACGTCAAATCTGTAATGCCATATTGAGAATGGGGAGGAATATAGAAAAATCTAAAGAGTGCAGAGGTTCAGTGTTTCTGTTGTAGGCAATGTCATTTATATTTCCTCTATTTGTCATTTTAACTTTGTTTGCCCAATAGATGTACATTAGAAAAAATGGAAAACATTTATTTTATAGGTAACAAATTTTGTTCATTTACTTCACTCCTTTTGATGGCATCTTTGTTTTAATCTTGCTTTTTGAAGTATCAGTTGCATGGTTAAATATTCCTCATATTCTTGAGTATTACATGACAAATGTATTGAAATAGGCCAACATTATAAGGGGATCCGTGGGACAATTGGATACTAACATCAATAGAATAGATAAACTAGGCTCTATTTGCCACAAAAAGAAACCAGTGAAATCAAGGTAAATAGTCAAATTAACCAAAACCAAAATCCTTACCAGTCAGGTGCACACTAAAGATAAGAATATATATGTGTAGGAAGGTCACTTGAGAGAAAAAAAAAGTTATTGTAATCCAGCATGGACAAAGTATCTAAAAGTGTACTTTGATTTTGTATAATTATCTAATTTTATATTTTTGGCCTGTTAGCCTGACTGTTAATCTGTATTTATAATAATTATTTTGATAAGGAAGTAGAAAATAAATAAATGAATCTGCTGTTAGAAAAAAAATTTTAAGGGGTTTGTGGAGGGGAAAGGGAAAAGGAAGAAAAGAATTGAGATGTGTTATGTCCATGTAATAATTCCCCTCAATGAAGGTTATCATTATGTACTTGCAAACGTGTACTACTAAAAATAAAAAAAATATTTAAAAAGAGATTCTTTAAGCCCAAGTATTTTTTTCTCTGCCCAGTTGTATATTTATACACTGACTTACTTACATATTTAACTGTGTCTGGATTTGTATGTAATACTAATTCATCCGGACCAGTAGTTCCTCATCAAACTAACTATGCAATAGTAAATTCAGAAGCCACTGCAGTGCAGAAGAGCAAGACATGAACATGTCCATTATCCTCATCTTCCTAGAGTGACTAGCCATGTCCAAAAACATTCCTGAAATTTATATACTATCTAACTAAATCAAGCACAAGTTATCCAATTGTAGTTGGGAATCATAAACCAGTTCTCAGACTATACCAGAAACACACACTGAAATATGTTATCATAGACTTTACTAAGATTTAAAATATTAATGTCTTCAATTCTGTCCCATACTTTAATCTCAACTTCATGTTGTGATAGTTGTTCTTCCAATAAACTGCTTGATCATATTTCATCTTTTCAAATTCATTAAAGACAAATACAACAAACAGTTCTAAATAAGCTGTGGTAACCATATAACAAACTGCTTGTCATATTTCATCGTTTCAATTTCATTAAAGACAAATATAACTAACAGTTCCAAATAAGCGGTGGTAACAATGTAACATGCAACATTTAAAATACACCAAGGTTAAAAAAATAAATGTATGTCACATTTCATTTCAATAGTACAGCCTCAGTTTCTGTAAAAGTCAAGATGTGCATAGTTTTTTCAAACAACTAAGCATAAGACAAGGGCCACCATTTTTGCTTTTGATTCACTGAGGAATGCAATTGCCTAAGATTAGAAACTCCTGCATCAGTTCATATGGAGGATTATATAGAAAAACTTTAATCATTAAGTTTTAAAATGTTCTTAGAGCATTGTCAGTGAGGTAGAAATTCTGGGTGAATAGAAGCTGAAATATGTAAATCTGCATATTGAAAGAGCTTTGAATAATTAATTATAGCAGAGCTGGAGTTCACAGTAAAATCTTTTTCATTATATCATTCTATATTCCTGTGTGTCATAATTCAGGCCAGTGTTTTGAATGGACATATATAAAACAAAGGAAGGCTGTTGCATGCAATGCAAATGTAACTAATTCATGTAAGAAAAAACCACATGCAATTATAACTTACAACTGCAAAACGGCCTAATCCAAGGATTCATAAAGTTGTGTTTATCTCAACAGAAGCTCAAAAAACATTTTATGAGATAGGATTAGCAAATAACATATTCATAGTCAGTTGATTAAAATGACGCTAACAGGTTGAAAATGTGGAGAAGCAACAGTTGAACTTATTTAAGCCTAATTTGAATACAGTGGAAAGACTGTTCTGCACAATTAAGTATTTTGATTAGAGGAGTTATGAGAATAAAGTATTTGAGAGACACTTTTTAGAAGAAAGATTTTAAATTAATTAGTGAGAAACAGATGGGTCAACAAGAAAACAGCCACACATGATCAAGCCAATATCTATCTTGCTTTGAAGAACAGGAAATGACAAGCATTAGAAAAAATGTAGATGAAAGAGGGAACATTTTTGGAAGTGTACACCAAAAGTAGGTAAAAATTTAAGATCTTGCCAAGGTTGCCTGGAAACAGACAATATATTGAGGCCACAGTGTTAGTGAAAATGTGAAAGAAAAATGTTATCTCTTGCAATTACCTCAAAGTAGTTTTCATTAATCTAAGTAAAAGTAGGTCCTGATATTTTTACGTTTTTTCAGTAGTGCTTGTGTACATATTAGTGAATCCTATACCTTATCTCTTCAGTCAAATGAACATTATATTAGATAAATTAATTATGAAAGTTCTAAAAACATTCTTCCTTGAAAGTTACATTCATTAGTGCTTTAAAAATAATTGAAAACATTTTTCAATATTAACATTTCTTTATAAAACCTTTTTGTGTAAATCAGGATGCAAAAGCTTCAGAAGAAGACAGTGGACAATATGTGTAAACTACTTGGTCAAATTGACCTCCTGGTTATTTTGTAATTCTATTAAATTAGGCTAGGTGAAAAACAAAAATCAAATACAATTAAATCAGTAAAAATTCTTGAGTGTTCATTATGTACGAAGCACTGTACTAAACACTAATAATTCAGGCTGGAATAAGACTGTTTGCTGCTCAGGGACCCAGATTAAAATCTAGCACAGTTGGGTCCACAGGTCCAATTTTAATAATATCCAGAGTATGCCCACTTCCCCACCCAATTAGTCTATACTGAATATGAACTGAATATGAGCTGCAAGACACTGCTGGACCATACTATAGGTTACTTCATTAATTTTAACTATGACCAGGCCTGGAAATATAGCTCAGTGCTTGATTATGTACTTAGTATGAACACAAGGTCCTGGGTTTGTTCCTCAGCACATATACAGGCACAATCTTTACTATGACCAAAAAAGGAAATTTTTCCTAATGTTTAAAAAAAGGCACAAACAAAGAAGTTAATGAGTTATAAATACTTGCTCATATTATACACACACACACACACACACACACACACACACACACTCTGACTCTTCACTTTGGATTGAACTCCAGGCTATAGGCACTCACTTTTCCAAGTTATCTTTCAGTCTGTATTGGGTGATTAATAAATACATGACAGATCAGTACTGGATGAGGAATTAAAGAACATCATAGAATATTAAATTTAAGGTAACTTCAATTGTCATTGATTTTCTTCTCTATCAACATTCTTTTGCTCCTCTTCTCTAGTTTCAGAAATGACTTGCAATTGTATATTTATTTACTTTAATGAGTATTAAAATATGCAAAAGAAGAACTTTAAACAAATTCAATTTTTTCATGTTGATGTTAAAATAAAATGATAATTTATTACACTATTAACAAGGCTTTGCTTCTCTCTAGTTTGCTATTAACAATACTTCAACTAGTTCTCTATGACCATAGAAAATATTTATATTATATAAAATCACAGTTTAGTTATGCACTCTACTGTATGCTTATCACTTGTATAATATATTTTGTGTGATCTAATCAAGATTCTTTGATAGATTTTTTTAATATTCAACACTGAGGACCCAATTTTATACTCCAAACTTGATTATGGTTAAATAAATGCATTGATATACAGAAACATGACTGATATGACACTTCTTGTGTACTGTACTACAATTAAATCTGTCCTCTGACTATCATAGCTTAGGCATTCTCTATTTTTCCAGTTTACTATCTATATCATGCTATTTATAAAAAGAACTCACATACTCCTAGGTTAATACTGCTGAGCATGTATGTGTGATTCTTTTCCCTTTGAAAACTCCACTGAAATGACAGAAAAATGGTGGGGGAATTGAAAATTTTAGAAACCCAGAAAGAAATTGAGGGTGGATGATAGGATAACCCTGGCAAAGATATGTCAGCCCATTTTTTGAAAGTGAAAAGACAAAGTGAAAAGTTATGACTCATTAAGGGTAGCAAAAGAAGCTAAAACCAAAGTGGTGTTGAGGCAGATACTGATGAGTAACGAGCCTATTGGCAGAATGCTGGAAGGCACAGGACTTGGTGGTAAGGGCTCCTAAAGAGGACTGAGATGAAGCACTCAGATAAAGACTTCAGTCACAAAACTTTTGGATGCTAGAGGCTTTTCTGTAGGAACAAAACAAGGGAATCTGGATTCTGAGATTATAGGAGAAGTATGAAACATAAAGCTGGAAGTCATGTGTATAACAAATATTGAGAAACATACCTTTCTCCATGCACGTGTCAACATATTACTGAAATATTTCCAGATAGAAAAGTTTAGTTTTCTTCTCCAGAAAAACTACATATCCACAAGGAAAAAGGTTTACCAATAAGGAAAATATACTTCCTCCTTAATTACTCTAGAGTTATAGCCCATAACATGTTTTTTGCAAATAAACATTTATTAGTAATCAGCCCATTCATTTCCACTTTATCTATGGTTATTCCTAGCAAACGACAGCATTTTTGAGTGCTTGTAACAGAAGACACGTGATCTAGAAGGGCCAAAATATATATTCTTTGGCCCTCTATAGAAAAAGGTCCAAATGTTGAAGAGGAAATGACAATCAATAAAGTAACCCCCAGATGCCCACCAGCCGCCCGCAGAGCCACTCGGGTGCCTGCAACAACAGAGCCAGCCTCCCCCGCCAAACCCCATCTTTGGCCTCTTGGCTGTGCAGCTACCTGGTTTCACACTACAGAGGCACAGGGGGACATAAAGGCCACTGTCCTGAACTTCAGAAGTGAACAACAGAGAGAGAGCCTTTCTCAGTCTCCTTGATGAAAACTGAAGCCCACTGGAAAAGTGAAGAGAATCTCTGCAATAAATGCACACCAGACCACAGTACTTGGTAAGTTGCAGGGATCATCACCTTCCATCGGAACCTGGACTATCTTCAGGGGAAGGACAGGTGGAACCTGCAGTAGAACCTTCCAGAGTTCAACCCACCAGGAGGTCAAGGAGCTCAATTTGGGCCTTGCAGCCAGAAATCAGCCTGAATCTCATGGGTCTGTGACTGGCTTACTGAGACTTATTAACTTATAACTGCACACTGCTGCCCACATCATCTATTGTGACAGCAGAAACATACCCTAAAGGAGTCCCTTCACTTTTATCTTTTATTTGTTATTTTCAAAATTACCACTATTTTTTTGCTCTTATTTTTAATTATTTTTCCTCTTTTTTACTCTTAAAATTTTTATTTTACTCTTTTTTTTTTCTTTGCTCTTTTCTTTCTCTCTCTCTGTCTCCCTCACTCCTTTGCTGTCACACATTGTTCTTCATCTCCCATTGTGTTCCTGTTCTGGCCCTAATTCATGTTTCTTCTTTATTTTTCTTTTATTCTCTTTCCTTCTCTCACCTGTGTCCACAGGCCTGACTGCTTACATTCCCCTATCCTTCTACCTACCTACCCCTCCCTCCCCAACTCCTTCTAACTCCCCATCCTGAAGGATAAAGTTGCTATATTGAAGAGTTTATTCACTATAAACATATGTTGGGTTGGTATTTGATTTTGATTAAATTCACACAGTTAAAGGTGATAGATTAATAACTACAATAAATTGTCATTTTCTAAGACGTACTTGATGCTATGGTGTTGGTGATTGTATCACTCGGGCTAAGGTGTTGGTATTGATCTAGTCAATGAACCTTCGTAGTATAAGGAAAATGAGATAGCCTTAGAGTCATTAGAGACTCAAAACTTAAAGACAAGCTATATCTGGAAGACACCTCTGAGAAGCAATCATTCCATAAGGATTCTAATTACAAGCAACAAAGATATCTACAATAAGCAATTTCAAACTATCAACCCAGGAGTTAAACCAAGGACAGTACCAAAAACAAAAATGAGAAGACATTTAAGCAAGACACAAACTCAGACTACCACCCCACCAAGGGTAAATCCTGGGGGAAATGAGATGGAAAAGTCCCATAACCAACCACCTGGATACCCTGAACTGATAGCACAGGAAGTAACAAAACAGATGAATGAGGCTCTAGAAAAATTCAAAGCAGAAGTAATCTCCCAGATATCCGGAGAGATGGTGAGCAGAGTGAAAGACATGATTAGAGGATCTAGAACAGAAACAGATAAAAAAAGAGATGAGCTCAGAAACATGCTGGAAGCCATGAATACCCAGCATAAGAAATGGAAACCATGATCTCCCAACATAAGAAAGAAATGGAATCCATGAAACAGATTCAAGCAGATATTCAGAAGGTCAAAAACTCCATTGAAAGTATCCACAGCCGATTAAGGGAATCTGAAGATAGAGTATCAGATATAGAAGACAGGATTGCAGTTAGAGATCATGAAAATAGAGATTTCTTAAAAATAGTAAGAGACCATGAGAAATCAATCTGACAACTGCTAGACAATGCAAAGAAGAATAACATAAGACTGATAGGAGTCCATGAAAAAACAGGAGAAAGCACAACTTACACAAAAAAACTGTTCACAGAAGTAATAGTGGAAAACTTCCCAGACAGAGGTAGAGAATTGGGCATACAGATAAGTGAGGCGTATAGAAGTCCAACCAGCCATGATCAAAAAAATCTAAATCTAGACATATAATAGTCAAGATCCCAGAAACCCAA
>NW_004624787.1:1782968-1806449 GCF_000247695.1 Heterocephalus glaber | reverse complement strand
GACCCAGCTATTCCCCTACTGGGTATCTTCCCCAAAGAATTAAAAGAATCATACCACAGTGATATATGTGCACCTATGTTTATAGTAAATGCATTCTTAAGACTCTACCAAAGAGAAATGAAAACATATGCCCACACAAAGATATGTAAACAGATGTCCATAGCGGTATTCTTCATAATAGCAACAAGGAGAAATAATCCAAATGCCCACTGATTGATGAATGAAAAAACACAGTGAGGTTTACTTATTCCTTAATATGACTTTTATTGATAAGTTATATTTTTAATTTTTATTAGTACATGTTTGCAAGATGCTATGTCATACTCAATAATTTTTTCATCCATTTATGTTTCACCTATCTTTTAAGTCTCCTAGAACAATTACTGTCTCCTTCTGCTGAAATCCACAGGTTCACTTTTAGTCCCTGGCAAAGGTCCTCCGTACTCTTACTTGGGTTTTTAAATTATCCCTTTTCTGTTTTTTTTTTTTGTCACAGTTTACATACCATAATTGATACAATATGATGTATCCCAATTTTCCAACCTCACCAAATACTTTAATTCCTTAACACTTTAGATCTCTATGCTTTCGAGCATTATGATCCAGTCTTCTAAGTGATACCAATTTCTTCATGTGTAAAATGGAAATAATAATAATACCAACCTCATGTGGTTTTCTGTCAATTAAATGAGAAATGTGAGCAAAACCCTTAGTTTGATGTTTGATTCCTGCTATACACACACACACACACACACACACACACACACACACATATGATGCTGTTATCAGGTAGCCTGCTTCTAAAAGTGGCTAACCAACTAAAGGTTACCAGGTTCTAGGTTGCTCACCTCTTCCTTTGGAGTTAGATTCCAGGTTCTTCTTGTCTCGAACAAAAAATTAAAACGAGTGAAAAGCAGTGGTCAAGTTTATTCGAGAAAGTAAAAGTGAAGAGTAAGGGAGAAACTGATTCTGCAGAGCTAGCTTCGGCCCAGCAAAAGAGAAAAAGAGGATAAAAGCAAAAATAAAGATGCATCTGGGAAATGCAGCTTGGGCTATTGTGGAAAGTTAGGATAGCAAGGTCTTCGTGGCATAGGTGTGAACTATATATTGTTCAAATCTTGAGGAAACTCATCATAGTTCTACATAGGGGTCTTTAGGGGTGTTGCTGGGACCTCACATTTCAGACTGATGTCAGGTCCAGGCCATCCTATTGAAAACCTGCTTCAGTTCTCCTGAAAAGCCCATGTGCAGGGCTTTGGGAACTGTTCTGCGCATGTGTCCAGAATCTTGTAATTAACAGGTCAAGCCTACTTCCCCAGCCAGTTTGCCACATCCTAATCTCCTATTTCATTGTTGTTATTATTATTAACATTAGTATTTCAGGTTTCCTAACAAGTGTCCAAACTATGGGGTCTTTCAGTGCCGTGCCTGTATACTATTTTGCTTTAAGTTGTCTTCATTATTATTTTTTGAAGACTAGACTTGTCTTCCTCCCAGATATTTCTTTTAATATTATATTACCTTACTCTGTTTTTAATCTGCTTTCATTGTCCATTTTAGAATAAAATGCCAAGGAAGTTGTTGAACTGTCACTACTGCCTCATCTAACATGGATGATTTCCATCAAAATGGAATTGCTATCCTTTTATACATGCCTTCAGATAATTAACAATTTTCTTTATTTCTACTTGTTTATTCACTTATACAAATATTAGGCACTTAATGGTTCTGGACATTTTAATTCATTTTCATGTTGTTTCCCAAAGAAAGAAATTCTCTCAGATGATGGATAGTGAGAGACTTTATTTTTTTAACTTTTAAAATCATGGGTATAGTGTTAGAAAATCTAGTTCACTTCCAGTAATTACAGTGTATTTTAACCTGAGATAGGGCAGAAAATGAGAAAGTATTTATCAGGTGTGTAAGAAACTATGTTGATCACAATTTAAGATTTTTTAAATTATTTACAAAAGAGTAGATATAAAGAGAAAATCAGTGACTAAATGAAATGTTTTTTTCTTTATATAGAAAATCTTAGGATCTGAATTCCATTAGAAATGTTTGGATTTTTCTACTTGAATCTTGAGATTGAAATAAAAATGTATCTGTATGTGCAAGGCAAGCAAGTCATAAAATTTCAGCATGGTAAGAGAGAGTTTTAAAAAGCAAACATAGAATTTTATAACCTATAAGCTTGACTAAACCTGAGTAGAATAACACTCTTCTGTTCTGGAAATTTATTTAATTCATCTATTCATCTGTTGATGGGCACCTAGATTGCTGCCCATCAACAGATGAATAGATCAAGAAAATGTAGTATATGTACACAGTGGAATATTATTCAGCCATAAAGAAGAATAAAATCATGTCATTTGGAGGAAAATGGATGGAATTAGAGATGGATGACTCAGAAAGGAAAATATCACACTTTCTCTTATATATGGAATCTTAAAGAGTGAGAGAGGAAAATAGAAAGGAGACTTTGAGAAGAAGATCAGGGGACAGGGGAGAGAAGGGGAATGGGGAAAATAGAGAAGAGTGAAAATAATAAAAGTAGTTAATATGAATATATGGACATGCCGGACAAACCAATTGTTCTGTGTAACTAATACATTAATAAAATAAAAACAAAAATAATGCATATTCATATAATAGGATACTATTCAGCATTTCGAAGGAACAAACTCTTGTTACATTTATTACATGAAAGGACTTCAATGACATCACACTAAGTGAAAGACAGTAAATGTAAAAAATTATATATTGTAGGATTCCATTTATATAAAATAGTATTTAAAAGGCAAATTTATAGAGAGAGCAGATTGATTAAGCCTGCAGATGGGAGTGGAGATTAAATGTAATTAGGAAGGAGGAAAATTTTTGGAATGATGGAAATGTATTAGATTGTAGAGATAGTTGCATAGAGATAATTTACTATAACTCTTTGTGTGTATAAAATTGTGTGTATAAAATGAACTAATTTTGTAGTATGTGCATTATACATCACTAACAAAGTATTAAAATAATGAAGTCCATTTTCAGCAGCTGTGTATTAAGTGCCTATAGATCTGTAGTGTGACTTTAATACTACTAGTTTGCATAAGTTTAAACAAAGGCAAAAACACTTGAGGGTTTAATAAAAGTAGTTTGAAGGGTTTAGTTCACATTTGCATAGAATTTGTATTTTAGAGTAACAAGTCTTATTAGGAGATGATAATCATAGCCTGTATTATAACTTCACTCACTTTGGGATACAAAATTTTGTATTTACTTAATGTTCTTTCTTTAAACCCTTGTCTGAAGAGTTCCTGCAACTTTTGGAAGAATTGCAACTATTGAATAAAGTTGCATCTCATTCTTGTTCTCTAAGAGATAATACCTTCTCTAAGAAAGAAAAAAATGCATTCAAATTTCCTAATTAACTCCTACAATAGGCTTGTTCAGCGAAAAAAATAAGTGTGTCATTAAAAACAGACACAGAGTTATTTTGTTATTCTAAATCTTGGTTGCTTGTTAGATTTCTGAAATTGAGATTATCACGATTTCAACATAGAAATTGCAAGAAATTGTGTGATAATTTTAGCTTTGTAAATTTTGTTAGTATTTTTAAAATATTGAATACACACCACCCACAAAATATGTAAAATTTATTATGAAGTGAAAAATAGACTTGAAATAGTCAGATGAAACTTATTCTACTTCAAGGAGAGTGGTAATTAGAAATATGTTAAGCTTAATATGAGTGGCCCCATCTTTCACCCTTAAAAAAAAGAAAAAAATTCACCTCTTTTTTTCTTCCTTCAAAACAATTTTTTACCACATTTTTCCAGATTTACTGAAAAGATTTTTAAATATCACTAAATTCAAAAAGAAAAATGACTATATTGGATACAGAATACCAGACTGAATAGAATTCTCTGTCACTTTCTTGGATATCTGAATACTCTCCACAAATGCAGATTTTCTGTTCTTTATAGGTTTTAAATTATCATTAAGGATATATTTTCACTAAATATCTTTTTTAGATTCTATAATTCAAAAGTACCACATACATCTGTGTAGTACCTCTCCATAAAAGAGAAGGTTGTTAGAGTTAATGAATTTAAGCAAATATCAGTTATTTAATTGTATTTATAGGGCCAGGGATTTAGGTCAGTTGTTCTGCCACCTGCCTTGAAAGCACAAGGTCCCGAGTTCAATTCCTGGTACCAAAAAAGAAAAAGAAAAACTTAATTGTATTTATAACATAAGGAAACATTAATCTAACTTAAATGCATAATCACCCAACTATTACCTTTTTACTTTTAAATATATTTGAATATTATTTATTGATGTTATAAAATTTCAATTGGTATTTTCATACATGGATATAACATATTTGATCATAGATATCTTCCCTATAAATATCCTCTTGTTGACCTACAGAACATTTATTAGAGTTGAAAATGCAAGTGTTAAGTGCAAAAATATATTCATTCAACAAACATTCATGTAGCACCTACTATGTATTAGATCATAAAGAGATTTTGATGGTGGGAAGATGTCACTATTTTTATATGGTGAAGGAAATATCATTTAAAGTGTTGACATTTAGTCATAGGAAGTAAGAGAGAGAACAAGATGTATTGATATCCTACCCAAGGGTAGAGCAGTCAGGAGTGGGCACAAAGACTCGCAGGTAGTAACTTACTTGAGACCGCTGTAGTAGGGATAAGAGATGCTTGGATAATAGGAGAGGAGGAAATGAATGTGAATCACAAAAAAAAAAAAAAAAACTTTGTTGATATCCATTGCTTTCCCTCCAAGCCCTCTTGATTTGAAACTCTTCATTAAATCCTTACATTTTTACCTCTAACAATTAAATGCCTGAGTGACATCATTTACAAGGCTTAAATTAAAAAAAAAATAGTAACATGGATAGTCCAGGCTAACTGCATCCCTTTATCTATTTTTATTCCTAACTGATTTGCATTTCACCTTTAAATATTACTTTCCCAAGTTAGAAAATAAACGATTCAAAAGCTAAGCCTGGATTTCCAGTATAAACTGGTAGACTACCTCATCACATAATCTCTTTCAATATCTAAGGGAATAAAACTGTCTTTGTTACTTTTCTCAACAAAATACTCAACACCCACAAGTTAAAACAGGAAAGGATTTTTTTGGCTCACAGTTTGTAGAGGTTTCAGTCCATAGTCAGCTGCTCCAAGGTAGAGTGGCATGGCAGAGGGGCATCACAGAGGAGGAATAGTCTATGGCAAGGCAGGCAGAAGGTAGCAAGCATCAGCAGCAACCTTCCTTTCCCTTTCATCCCATCTAGACTACAACTTTTTTGGATGGTGCCACCCACACCCAGGGTGGGCCTTCCCATTATCCACACCCAGAACTATGATAAACCAATTAGTGAACTAATCCAGTACCACATACCCTTTGTATTACAGCCTAGATCCAGCCATCTCTGAAAACCCCCACCTATGAGAGCGTGAGGCTTTAGGGGAGCATCTAGGTACAAGCCATAACAAAAACAAACACACAAACACAAACTAAAATGCATGAGCAGCACCACATACAAGCTAAGGGATATGAAAGACAAAAGCCACCAAGGAAATGAATTATTTATGTAGTTGCAATAATGAGAATATTTATTAGAGGAACTTGTCAAAAGAGTTGGGAAAACCTTGAAGTTTTATTTCAAATAAGGAAGGGGGGAATACTTGAAGAAAGAAAGGGAGTTATTAAGGAAGATGGGTCTTAACCTGACCTTTGCAGGGAGCCACTTCTGTGAACACAACAGGGCTGGGGATTTCTTAATCGCTGTTTTCCAAAAGCAGAGATAAAGTAAGACTCACCATTGTCAGAGGCATAGTCTGAGAGAAGGGGCCAAAGCAGCAAAAAGAGACTCTGGGATCAGCTTTGAGGGGTATAACTTTTACTCCTCCCATCCCAGCCACCACCCCAAACAATATTGACTGACTGGTAAGATAGAAAATATTCTGGAAATTCTTACCAAAACTCCAAGCTTGGAAATGAGGAAACAAAGTGAGTAGTTTTATCTTTTTCCTCTTCTCACTATGGATCTGGGATAAAGGCTCCTTAGGTAGAAAAATCAAAACACAGTGTTGAATTTTTTTAATTTTTATTTTTATTAGTACATGCTTGTGTTACATAATTATTACATTCACTCTGGGGAGTTGGTAGCTGTATGTAACATGTCTTAATTCCTTTCATGTCCCCTTCCCCTTTCCCTCTTGCCCCTCCCTGCATCTCTTCTTGGTCCTTCTGTGATTTTCGAAAGATTTATCTGTTTAATGGAAATGATGATTCTAGGCCCCACCAAATTGAGAGCAATTAGTGTTCTGAGGTTAGAGAGCAACAAAAACCTTCAGCAACAACACACCACTCAACCCCTTACTAAGACACCTAATCAACCTTAGCAGGGCTACTGGTAGCCTAAGGTGATGTCCTTAGTATAATCCAGCTCCTTTTCAAGTTCATGTCCTCAAAGACCCAGGGTTGTTAAAAAGAACTTACCTTTGTTCTAGCCACATCTGAAGATCCGCCCCCAAAGTCCTTTTCTTAGTGCATTACTGAGAAAGGTCCTACAATTCTCAGTCCTTGGAGATGTAAATGTATCTCCTAGAACTCAAGAGTTGTTTCTCAGGGACCTGAAAGCCATTCCATTGAAATGTAAATACCAAATAGTTTCTCTGGTGTGAGAAACTAAATGTGTAAATAAAAATCAAAATGTAGAGGCCTGGGATTTAGCTCAGTGTTTCTGCCACCTGCCTGGCAAGCGCAAGTTCCCGAGTTTGGTCTCCAGGACCAAAAAAAAAAAAAAAAAGGAGTGTAATAGATAATGTGAAACAGAAAGAAAAGGTCTAAAGGGGAGGACAAAGTGGGAGGAGTAGGGGAAAGGAAAGAAGGGAAAGGAAAAAATACGAGAAAAGGAATAAATGGAAACAAAGTCTTTTTAAATAGGGAGGGATGGAGGGGTTGAAGGGAGGGCAGGGGAATGGGGAAAAAATGAGAACCAAGGTACATCATGTAAAGGTACAAATTCCCAATGATCAGTGTCATCATATTGTATACCTAAAATGTAGCAATAAACAATGAAATGGAAAAAAAACTGATAGGGCCTCTGTCTCACAGTCTCCATAGGGTCCTAACATAACTAGCCTTCATCTCATTTTCACTAACAGTGAGCATCCCCCTTCCTTCTCATCCCTTTCAAGCACCCACTGGCCTCTGTAAATTGCAGTGGAGCTTAACTCTTTCCTCTGTTGTCAGTAGCTATTGAATAAAATCATTGGTTTATTTTTGGTATGGCAAATCATATGAACTGTTCTCCACATAGGAATAAATGCTAACTGAGCACTTGATAAGCTCTCTGAAGAACAAGGAATCTGAGCCTAAGGAATTTTAATAGTCATCCCTGCTTAAGCAGAATTTGTGTCTTCTAGGATCTCAAGTTGTGGAAGCGAGCAGTGGTGAGGAGGGGGTTTGGGACAGGGCAGAGTGGGAAAGGGCTATATAACCTTCCCTCAATCTAAAGCTCAGGGTAAAAAAAAATATCTGCTATTGTAGAAAAAGTTAAAAAGTCACCTACCTGATATCAGGGAAAGAAGATATAGAGAGAGGTGCTGATGTACCGTCAAGATGAAAAAAAATAACATGATAACTATGGGCAAATGAAGGAAGGAAAGAAAGTAAGGGAGAAAGGCAAGAAGGGGGAATTGTGAGGCAAAAGACAAATTACCCAGCTGAGAATAAAATAAAACTCCCATTGAAAGCAACTCCCCACCTGTGATTTGCATCATGAAACAATGTATGCATTCGATTCAACTGTAGCTCTAAGATGATACGCTTAATACAATGACATGAGGATGGAGACTGTAGGTCATAAGAAATAATATATTGAGGACCAAACAAATACTATTCAGAACAAATAAATGAAGCATAAATATTCTAAGGAGGACAGAAACAAAATGAATAATAATTGGCATAGGGAGATGGCTGGTACTGGCATGGGATGAGGTTTGCAGTGATTCCCCAAAGGGATACATTGGCTAAGTAGTAGGTTCACTGACTTCCAACACAGACAAAAAAATCTCAGACACATCAGTGGGAGGCATGAAAAGGCTTATTAGGCAGAAAGAAGTACACAAAGAGGAATGAGGGCCCTCAGGTAGAGCACATATGTCTGGCATTGGGGCTTTCTCATGTGGTCTTGCAGGTGTGCTCCGGTTGAATGATCTAGCCTGCAGATTAATACTGTCTGTCAGGCTGTGCAATGGGAAAGCTAGGTTAAAATGCAAATGATTTGCCTGTGTTTGAAATTTAGGGACATGCTTCTCACTTAATAGTGCTGCTTTGTTCACGATGGAAGTCTCTGTGTGAGGTGGGGGTGGGGAGCAGCAGGCTCAATTTACAGGTGAAAAGGATGGGCCTAATTTATATGCTTAGGAGTTTTCTCTTTGGAGTTTTCTGAAAGGGAAAAATGCATTAACTTTGGTTAACTCTGTGTCCTAAAGCAGCAGATTTTCTTAAAATTACAATTTTCCTTGTCTCTTTTCTATCTAGCTCTATGTTTTCTTTCCTTACTTAAAATATAACCACGGTGAATGCAGATAAAAATAAAAACAAAGGGATTAAAGTAATTAGAGAAGAACTAATAGAGGGTTGACAATTATGGCTCAAAATAAAAATAATATACGGACCTAAAGTAGAGAATTGAATAACAAAGCCTTATACATATAAAAAATTCTCTGAAATTTAAGAACAATCAAAACTTTGAAAAAGGACTTCATTCCAGGAAATATGAAGACATGACCTGGTTAAGTTTTTGAAATTGAAAGATTAAAAAATCTTTAGTGATCCAAATGCAAATGTTAAAACACTTGGAATAAGAAAAAATCCAGACCTCTGGCCTCACATTTATAATGGAACTCTAACTGGAAATGTGTGACCAGATATGATGTCATTGCAGTATCAAGACAGTAGCCATTTCCAATATTAAAAATTAGGGAGTAGAAGACCCACGTCTTTTCTGTTAAATTTTGTGTTAGCAGATAATGATTTACAGCTCATTACATTATTGAAATTCAGAAAACTGAAAAAATTAAAATGACGATCTCTAGAAGGGAATAGATAAACTAAATGATTAAATCATTTAAAATAGAATTAATACTAAATTGTGAGAGCTATGGCTGCCAAAAGAAAAAATATACATGCACTATATATATATATATATATATATATAAACATACCCAATAGAATCATAATATACACACACATGCGCATGTGTGTGTTGTGTGTGTGTTACTGGGGATTGAACCTAGGGAGCTCTTGAAACACCTAACTCCATAAAAACAGCATAAACCTCAGCCATTTTCTCACGAAGTCAAAGAAGGAAATCCCGAGCAGAAAGGAGGTTAAAAGGGAAGTGTTTATTGTAAAAATAAGGGAAAAAAGGCACCAGTAGTCAGGGGGATCCCAGGAAGTGGAGTGTCACATGGCCCCTCAGTCCAGAAGGGTTTATGGATAAGCAGAGCACAGGAATTGCTCAGTTAAACAACTAAACAGTGGCTACCTACTGTAGGTGGCTCTGTGAGTGTAAAATGACCAATTGGAAGTGAGGCTCTTTAAAACAGTCCCTCTGCACGTGGAGTTTAAAGGAAACTGATATTAAGAGAAAACCGGTTATTAACCATTTTTATGTTCCTCGGCCCTTAACGTGGGGAAGGATTGTATTCCATGTTGTCTGAGAAACAAAGCCCCTGTTTCACTGCCTGTTCTTACTTTAATTTTTATCAGCGTGGGTGACCACCCAGTTCCATCTCAAGCCCTTTATCTAACTGGCTGCCTACTCAAAAGCTAACTAAACTGCCTTTTACACTCTGAGATACATCCCAGCACTTTTTAGTAACTTGTTTTCATTTTGAGCCAGGGTCTTCTTAAATTGCCCAGGCTAACCATAGACTTGGCATCTTCCTGCCTCATCCTCCCCAGTATCTGGGATTACATATCTAAACTCAATTATTTTTGGTCCTGGTTCTGAGGACTGATCCCAAGCCTTTGTGTACATGTACCACTGAGCTAAAACTCTACTTTCTATACATCTTTCTAATGTCAAAATAGTGTAGAGATCAAGGGCTGAGTGGGAGAAAGTGATGACCTACACCCTCATCTTTTGTAGCAAACAGTTGATCAATATTCTCTTTATTGATGCATGGATAAAAAAATATGTAATGACTCCAGATTTTCAATGTTTTCCATGATCTATTTCTTAAGTTTGTGGAAATCTTTTAGAATATATCTTCTTAAGAAAGAACCATTTATGTGACATGAAATGAGCTTTTCTTTTCGGTTTATTTTTACTTTACTTAAAATAAAATTAATTTAATTTAATATAAGAAATAAAATAAAAATTACCTTTTGTAATGTTAATAAAATTAGGGTATTGCTTGACTGTTTTTCTTGATCATTTTCACTGTTTTAATCTTCTGCAAGTGATATTTTTTTCAGTTTTTATTATGCTTTTAAATGTGGATAACTAGGAAAACAGCAGGAATTCATGTGTAAGTTTCAGGATCAATAATAATTTTTTTAGAATCAAGTAAGTGATACATTGGTGTGTAAGAATGAATATACTTGAGGAATTTAAAAGAGGCTTGAAAAAAATAAAGAGGGCTTTACTACTAAAATTCATGTTTGATATGGAGTATATGTTATTCACGGTGCATGTCACTTCAAAAATTTAATATATAAACACAAATAAGGTTTATTTCCTATTTACCTGCTCTTGAAAAGTCAACTCCATTATATTTCAAATTGAAAGCTTGCCCTCTTTTATTACCAACAGTAATAGAGGTCATTTCAGAATTCAGTTATAATGCAGGTAGAGCTGAGTGAAGTATAAATTAATTGAATGACTCCTAACAAGTTTATTTGACAGCAGCCCTTCGTCTTATATGATTAATAAATATGGAAGAATTTTGAAGGTAAATGATAAGAAATTCTGTACAGATTGTTATGGTTTGAATATGTACCCCAAAGTTCATGTGTAGAAAAATTAATCTCCAATACAACAGTGTTGAGAAATGGACCTTGAAATGGTAGTCAGGTCACAAAGTTTCTGCCCACATGAATGGATTAATGCTCCTCTCTCAGGAGTTAGATTTATTATAGGGGAAATAATTTCTTTATAGAAGAATTAGGTTAGCTCCCTTCCCCTTTTCTTTCATGCATGTGTTATTTTCTACCATGATACAGCAAGACGGCACCTCTAGGATGTCAGCCCTTTAATCTTGGGCTCTCCACCTTTTAGAACCTTGAGCCAAATAAATCTCCATCCTTATGAATCACCTGATCTACGATAGTCTGTTACAGAAACACAAAATGGACTAAATATTTATTCATTTTAAGACTAAAAGTCATCACTTCAAGGAAATTCCACAATAGAAATGTTTCAAAATTCTCCCTCTCTCTCTCTCTCTTGCTCTCTCTCTCTCTCCCTCTCCCTCTCTCTCCTCTCTCTCTCTCTCCTCTCTCTCTCTGTCTTTGTTTTTATGTAAGCACAATAAGCTTTAGAGATTCCTGGTTTCTTGCAAATAGGAAAATGAATTGATAATAGTTTCAATGTCATAGTGTCTAATTCAATCCATGTGATACCATGCTTTGAGTAGATGTGTACATTAAATGGGAGATCATTAACTGGAAGATGAATAAGACCATCCTGCCCTAGAAGAGCATTGTATGATTGAGCTCAAGGCCAAAGTAAGGATCTTGTAAGCCTTTTCCCAAAATTACTTAGTAGTATTTTACTTTTATATAGACCTTTATTATGTAAATAACATTTACAAATATTGCCCCATTTATTATAATCACCCTATTTCCTTCTAAAGGTACTCATTGACTTTACCTTATTCTAATTTCTAGCGTGAAGCATAGAAACAGAAATTTTTTTTAAAAAGACTCAGTACATTTTTATACTACAGAGCTGCTTCTCAGTATCTTGGTCAAATTTCCAAATTAATTCCTGTACCTACTTTCTCCTAACTCCTACTACTATCTCAAGGACAATATAAATCCCATTTTAGAAAAGGAAAAGTTCAAGAGCTTGTCTTACATAACACAGCTTAAGACAATAAAGGAATCCGGAATATAAGTCAACCTCCCTTTTTTTCTAGTAAGAAGATGTTATAAATGTTTATATAAATGTGAATGCATTAGCTTATAGATGAAATTATCGTCTACTTAATAGATTTAAAAAATTCAGTAATATATTCAAATACATGTTATATAAATTTCTATTTGAATGTACTTTATTCATTCACATTACATGAAGGAATTTATTTCAACTCTTCACATATTTCCACTTTTCACATCTTTAATGTATTGTCAGTGGCTAACTGTTATATTTGTGGCCCTCAGTGCTATCAGCAACTGTGCAGTCTTCTTCCCCATTAGGCCTAGTATTATGATTTGCTTTCACCAAAGGAACTTTAGAAAATATGATGTTGCCTTTTGGATACTAGGTAGTTCTTGCCTACCCTGAATTCATAAACATTTTCCCTTATAATTTCTTCTTAAAGTTTTATACTTTTAGGCTTTCTTATTTAGGTTCATAGATCCCTTCAAGTTATTTTCATGTATGGAAATAAAGGGTTGAGGTTAATTTTTTATATACGGATACCAGGTATTCTAGTACCGTTTGCTGAAAACACTATCTCTTCCTCGGCTCTTGAATTGAGTTTATAGTCTATAAAACACTAATGTCAAATAATCTTTCAAAACTCAGTGGACCATATATGTGTGGTTCTATTTCTAGATTCTCTGTTTTATTCAAATGATCTATATGTCTTTCCTTACACCAACACTGCCTTGATTACTGTAGCTTTAGAAGAAGTCATAAAATTAGGTACTAAACGTCTTCCAACACTGTTTTTGCTTTAACTTTTCTAGGTCCTTTGTACTCCTACATAACTTTTAAATTTCAATATCCAGTTCTTCATTTATAGCAAGTATACACAGACCTGAATTTTTGTATATACCTTATGTTTTCTAATCCTGCTAAATTCAAGTACAAGTTCTAGTGTCTCTTAGAGATTTCTTAGTATTTTCTCTGTAGATGATCATTTCATCTACATATAAAGATTTTGCTTCTGCCATGCCAATCCTATCCTAGTTGTGTCATTTCATTGCCAGACTCTTTTGCTGGGGCCTAGGTTTCAAAGTTTAATGGACAGATAAAGAGTAAGCATATCTGCCCTTGTTCCCCACCTTAAGGAGAAAGCATTGTATCTTCTCCATTCATAGAAGGCCTTCTCGCTGGAAGTATGGAGTACCTGTCTTTAATCTGTTGAGAAGGTTCTGTTCTACTTCTAGTCTCCTGATAGCTTTTACCATGAACAGCTGTAGAATTTAGTCCAATACTTTTTCTCCAACTAGTGACAGGATCATATGGCTTTCTCCTTCCCTCTGTTAAAATGATCCAATGCTGAACCAACACTGCCATCCCTATAACAAAACCACTTTCTACATACTGCCAGACCTGACTTCTAAGAGTTTGTTTCGTTAAACAAATTTCTATCTATGTTCATACTTTTTTCTTCTATTATCTTTATCCAGTTTTAGGATTAACACAATGTTGAGTTCCTAGAATGAGGGGAGAAGTGTTCCTTCTTTTTTCTACTTTAATTGTTTGCTATAATTTATCAGTTAAAATGTATATGAGCCTGCTGTTGTCATATAGGTAGGTTGGTTTTCAAGCTAGGAATATACATTCTTTAATAGGTGCTATTCAAATTTTATATTTCCTCCTAAGTTAGTTTCGTTACTTTGTCTTCCATGGTACTTCTCAGAAGTTGTCAAATTTATTTCAAAACAGATTTTTGTAATATGCTTTCTATATCCTTTTAAATTCTGTAAAATCTGTGGTAATGTCTCCTAGATCTTGACATTGTAATTTTAAAAATGTATAATTGACATTGTGTAACCAGAAGAAAAGGTCTAAAGAAGCAGGGGAAGTGGGAGGGGTAGGGGAAAGGAAAAAAGGGAAAAGAAAAAATATGAGAAAAGGAAAAAAATGGAAACAAATTCTTTGTAAATAGGGAAGGGTGGAGGGGGTGAAGGGAGGGCCGGGGAAGGGGAAAAAAAAAGAACCAAGATACTCATGTAATGGTACAAGATCCCAATGATGAATGTAACTGTATTTTATACCTAAAATGTACCAATAAAAGAATTTTAAAAAATATGATGTAGGCAAAAGCTTAATAATCATTTGCATAATCAAGCTTCTATGGCTCACTGTGGAAGCCAGATATCATGCTGCTATGAAGCTTAGGTACGATCATTAAATGTAAAATTGGGAAGATATCTTGGACATACAAGCTCCATCCAAACACCTAGACCTTTGGTGACTCTAGGCCATGCCATGTGGAACAGACATACACCTTCTCCAACAAATCTTGTACAAATTGGAGAATCTCAAGCAAATAAAAAGTTAGAAAATAGAATGATGCTTAAATAAGGTCTAGTATGGTGGGGCTTGGGAGATGTTGATCAAGGATTTAAAAATTTTAGTTAGAAAGGAGGAGTAAGTTTAAGAAGTTACAACACAGGAACCACAGTTCATAACAAGGTATTATATTCTTGAGAATTGCTGAATAGATTTTAAGTGTTCCTACAACAAAAATAAGTACATGAAGTAATGCATATGTTACCTTAATTCAGCCATTCTACAGTGTAACCATTTTTTAAAACATCATGTTCTTTGTGATAAATATATTTAATTTTTGTCAATTTAAAAAAAATGTTTCAATGTGCTAAACTTTGAGACAGTGTGTTTTTGTTTTTGATCATTTAAATGGTATCTAAAACTTTACTATAACCACTTTCTGAATCACATAACAGCTTATCATTTCATGTAATCTTTGCTTATTTCTAAAATTTTGAATCGAGTTTTATATTGTCACCAAAAGTTTTCATGTTTTAAGTACCTATTTCCATGATATTAATACAGTTTCATATTACCTCTCCTGTAACTTTTTTATCGACAGAACATTAACGCTTACTGTACAGCCTTTAGTAGTAGATCAGCAGTGAGCCAACTTTTATAAATATTTATTTATAAAGATATCCAGCATTTGCCTTTGTGAGGTTATACCCTAATAATTCCTGAATCTGTTTATTATTTAAACATCTCAAAGGTGTTGTGATTAAGACACTTTCAGGCTAATTAGACTTTGTGACACATAACTTTGTTGTGTAAGAATATTATCAAGTGAGTTTCTGATAATATGAATTGCTTGGTGAAGTCTAGATTTGCTACTCAAAGTGTGGTCTTGTAGCAGTGTTTGGTACCAGCGGGGAGTACATGTCTACACTCAGGTCTATGGAGTCAGAATCTGCACTATAACAAGATCCTTGAGGAAATGTCTATCTACATTAAAGTTTGAGAAGCAAAACACCATAAAAAGAGATAATGCAAACACTGACCCAAAAGGTAAAAGCAGACCGCCACCTAGTTTTGTAAAAAAAAAAAATATTGGTCAATTTTATTAATAAAATAAAATTTTATTACAATCAAGCCATTAATTTCCATGATGACTTTTTCACTACATTTGTGAAGATAAATAAAGACTTGTGACAGAAACCATTATGGGCCACAAACCCTAAAATACTTATTTTGCCCTTTTAAAAACGGTTGGCAGGGCTGGGGATTTAGCTCAGTGGTGCCATTGCCTGCCTCGCAAGCGTAAGGTCTCGAGTTCGATCCCCGTTACAAAAACCTGTGAAAAACAGTTGGCTGACGGCTGATCTAGAATATAACTATCCTATGTTCTTCAAAAGGTAATTTTCAGAAAAATCACATTTGTAAATCAAGTGTTAGCTGTGACCTTGGATTTTCACCTACCCTCTCTGAGCCTTTGTTTTCCTCGTTTTTTAGAATATTGAAAACAATTTAACCTCAGGCTTATGTGTGAATATATGTGTCTATATAAAACAAGATATATTATCATATATGTAATTAGATATTTAAATTTCAGTACTGTTTTACTATCCAATATTTTGAATATGAAGATGAAAGAGTACACAGAGTCCAATTTGAAAAAGTAGGGCTCCTCTTACTACACCTTACTAGTACAAAACTATTTGCCGAAGAAGTCTCCAATAAGAAGTAAAGTGTATTAGGTCAGTGAATCTATACATGCTTGATTTTGAGCTCTCATAAAAAATAAACATAACTATATTTAAAAGGTATTACTCTATTAATTTGCTGCTTTGAGAGCCTATTTGTCCAATTTCACACTTGTAAATTGTTACTATGATCAAATCACTCCAGGAAAAGTAAAATCAATGACTGTATAATGTTAGAGCTGGTAATACAATGAAAATATGTGGGGCTCTCAGGATGCAGCACATTGTAGATTGAAATCAAGGCTCAAAACCTAATGAAAAGAATTCACTGCTTAGAGCTCAAGTGGGCAGCAGGCCAGAGATTCAGAATGCAGCAACATCACTCCCAATTGCACTATCTGACTATGATAGAAGCAACATAAAGGTAACTTTTATGACACAATATAGTTCTGAGCTATTTGTTGTAGGAAAAAAGCAAGTGAACTTATCTTTGATAAATAGCCAATAAGGAGTAAGCTGCTCAGACCAGGGATTTAGCTCAATGGCACCGTGCTTGCCTCACAAGCGCAAGGTTCAATCCCTGGCACCAAAACAAACAAACAAACAGGAATAAGCTGTTCCCCGTTCCATGGCTAATCAAAACAATTGAATATGGACACTTTATAAATTAGAGAAAGAAACTTTGAGGATGACTCTTCTGAAAGTTATAAAAAAGCAATTAAATGATACACTAATTACAGACAAAGATAGCAACTACCAAGAAAGCTCTGTAAGCCAGTAAACTATTTGCAAAGTCTAATCAACAAAATGTCAAGTTTAAACTCAACTGAATGTTTCTAGGAGATTTTTAGAGTTAAATAGGTTTGGAAGTCAAGAAAACAGATAATTACTAATTAAATTGTGTAGTATGAGGGGTTCTCAAACTTGAAGGTGCAACATAGTCACCTAGAGGCCTTGTTAAAACACAGATTGGGGTAGACACTACCCCAAGAATTTCTGATTCAGCAGGTAGGAGATGGAGTCTGAGAATTTCAGTTTCTATCATGTTTGCAAGACAGGCTAATTTTGCTATTTGAAAAGCAACTTTGAAAACCACTGACTTGGCTCACTCTGTGGTGGGAAGAACTGAGGGACCAGAATGTTCCTTTTCCCATTCTCAATGTTTCAAACTCTCAGAGAAAGCTCAGAAAGGCTCCAATCATTTAAAAATAGGGTAAGAAGTTGTAAATATCTTTTGGTTCAAGGATGATATAAAATAAGTCTTTAAAATAGCATTTAATTGTGATCTTAGCATTTGAAATGGCTTATGTGACCTCACTGTATAAATATTTTGTTATTAGAATTTTCGTGAGATGAGGAGAGTTAGGTCAATTATTAGCTTGTCCAAATGAAGTTTGCAAGAGAGAAAATAGTTTGAAGATTTTTTTTTATCAAATATGTCATTTGATTACGCAGGATTTTCATTATCAATGCATGATTTTATTTATAAATAACTTGACATTAATTTTCAGTGGTTTTAAATGTTTAGTATGAAAACATACTACTCTACTTATAAGGCCTTATTAATAAGTGGGTGATATGATTATGCTTTGAAAACATATAATCACCTGGCATACTATTCTTTGCATGTTGAACAACATATTGATACTGTGCTTGCCAAATGTAATAACTTATATGTTCAAAATAAGTAAAATTTTAGAAAACTCCTCCCCCAAACTCAAATCCTTCTTTTAAATATTTATTTATAAATGTTGTATATGTTCATTCAAAACTCTGAAGAAATCAGTGGCACATAGGAAGTATGGAAATTTTGGTAATCCATTAACTAGGTTTGTGGAGGGGGTTGTGGTGCTAAGTAAGATTTTGAAATGCAAAGTTACCACACTAAAATGTGTGTCATCACTGAATGAGACCAACATCTATAACAAAAGCCAGTAAGATAATGTCATCCAAGAAATCAAAATAAAATAATAATTTAAAAACTATTAAAGCTTTAGATGCTCTTACTCCAAGGAGATTCTCTTTTTTCAAGATTTACAGGTGGAATGATAAACCATTGTAAAACTTTTTCAGTGTTACAGAGGATACAATAAGAGGGGAAGATAATATTGATAATAGTGAAAGTCAACTGTACAAGTGGTACTATGGAGAGTTAGAGAAAACAGGTTGAAGATAAGGCTAGGAACAGGAGGTATGCGTAGTGAGTAAAGAACATTCACCAATGCCATAACATATTAATATAGATTATATATGCAGCAAGGTATGAAAGAAACAAATTACTTTCATTAACCTTGTCTAAGCCACACTCATATTTCCAGTTCTGTAAAGGGAAAAGAGAAGATGAGGGAAGTCAAGGAAATCTGACAGTAGAAATTTAGGAAGAAGAGTAAATTTATCAGCTGCAACTAATAGAAGTTTTGCATCAAATGCAAATAAAGGAAAACAATAAACAAATTACTACCTCACAAAACATGAAGCCAGTAGGTAGAAAAGATTTTAAGCATGGTATGCCACAGCTCTATATGAGTGTCTCTGAGATTTTCATGGCTTGCTTTCCATTCACTAAAAGTAGATTGATATTGAAATATAGTGTATGAGAAAACAGTCTTTTATTAATTTATCCCTCTCAAGTACTTGTGTTTGGATACTGTCTCTGATTCTTGGTACTTGATCCTGGGTAAGTTATTTAGCCACTGTGCAACTTGTATTCCTTTTATAAAAAATGAAGATGGCATGCTTTTTGGCCTTATACTAAATATGCACTTAAAAGAGTGACTATCATGTAAACCTCCCAAAATGATTAGTATTGATAATAATGCTACCATTGCTGTTGGTGCTGCTGCTGATGGTGATGCTGGTGATGGTGATGGTAGGTGATGGTGGCATTGAGATTCTTCTGCCACTCAGGGAATTTAAATACACGGTTACTTTACTGTGGGAGTCATCATTAATGTGAAGAGAAATTACACACATGTGTGTGTGTCAAAAGGCCGGAGTTGCATACTTTTTCTAGGGCTTTATCAGTATCCCACCACACTGAACCTTAAATACACACCCAAACCCAATCACTTAGTTGGTGAATATATTGGGCACTGGATGTCTGAGATTTAAGAGCAGTGGCTTCACATATTTCATCTACACTCCAAATTAAGCCCTGAATTCTGAAGCAGTCACTTGGCAAGGATAGTGTAGGCATTTTTATTTCCTATACAGCCCTTGTTCCTTTCTTCTTCTGTCCCCGTGATTTCTTTGCATTTCACTCAGCTGTCTTTTCTGTGGGGGTACTTGGCTTTTAAAAGTCTTTTCCTGAGATGGGGACATTGCTCAGTGTTAAGGGTATTTGCATACCATCCCTAAGGCCCTGTGGTACACACACACACACACACACACACACACACACACACACACACACACACACTCCATTCTTATCATATCCTTAGAGAGCTAAATACTTTTTTTGCTGACTCATGATTACCAGTGGTCTGTATGGTAAACTCTTCACTTACACTTACCGATGACTTTTTCTCAAGCCCATTTACTAAAAAGTGTATTTGCATTAAGTATGTTATTCTATTAACTGACTGGATATGTAGACTATGGGTGATGACAGGGAGGAGAACTTTTTCACAACAAAGATAGTAATAATAGCATATCAATAATCGTACTAAGTTAATAGTATTGATATTTTAAAAATCTAGGCGCATAAAGAAAGTCCATTGTAGAATTAGAAAACAGATGTTTTGCGGGGTTAGGATTCTGGTGCAAAGCAGAGAATATCATGATAAAATTGTACACTTCAACCAACTTTTTAAAAAATGATGAAAATTTAGATTACAAAAAGTCTTCCGAAACAATTGGGTCCTGACCAGGGGAACTGAATGGAGAGAGAGCATTCAAGCTAAAGCTATTGTTTGAATTATTTTTATTGGAAAAGTACTTCAAGCTACTGAAAATGTGATTAAAATAAAAACCTGAGAGGGCCGGGGATTTAGCTCAGTGGTTTCGTCACCTGCTGCGCAAGCGCAAGGACCCCAGTTCGATCCCCGGTACAAAAACAACAACAACAACAAAAAACCACCTGAAAAATGATTCACTTAGGCAAATGGCTTGCCCCATTCAATGATGTCATAAGATCTATGATCTCACAGAACGTAAGTTTCATAAAGGCTGAAATTTTTCACAGTTATATTCTTTAGCACGAAAGCATAATGGCATATCACAGGTACTAAACAAATATTTGTTTAAACATAATTATTTTTATGGTTAGTTGCCCTTAAATGTCCATGTTAACTTGTTCCATGTACTTTCACCATCAATTAAATATCTAAAACTTTACTTTAAAAAGTATTTTGATATAACTTCAGACTTACAGATAAATTGCAAGTGTAATATACAGAATTCCTATATATTCTTCAGGTTTCTCAAATATTAACCTGTTCTCTTTCTCGGTATATTCATATTTTTCCTGAATTGTTTGAGAATGATTTGAAGATATATTTCTCTACTCCTCAAAATGTTGGAGTACATGAGGATAAAGGACAATTATAGACACAGTATAATAATAGAAAGGAAATTATTATTGATGCAAATTATTAGTTTATCTGGAGACATTTGAATTTCACCAATTGGTCTAATAATGTCTTTCACAGAAAAAGAAAACTCTAGATTGATTGTTTTATAAAGTCTCTACCTTTTTTAAAAATATAAAGTGCCATACTTTGGATTTGTCTGGATGTTGTATTTGCGATTAATATCAGATTATGCATTTTAGGAAAACCACAGACATGTGCTATGGACTGAATGTGTTTATTTCTGTCAAATTTATATGTTGAAAGACTAATCTCAGTGTGATGGTATCAGGAGGTTGGGCCTTTGGTAAAATAACTAGGATGGACCCCTTGTGAGTAGGATTGGTACTCACCCTGCAGTTTTCCTCTCTGCTCCCCACTATATCCAGAGACAATGAAAAAGTAGCAATCCATGGACCCCCACCAGACACAGATCTGTTTAATTGTGGACTTTCCAGTTTGCAGAACCAAGAGAAGAAATTTCTATTGTTTAGGCTACCCAGTCACATCACTTTGTAATAACACCCTGGAGGGATTAAGAAAATATGATATTGTTCTTTTAAGTGCATCATGTTAGGTTTCACTTGATGCTGATTTTCCTCACAAGTACTTTCACTAGCTTTGATTATTTGGTTATCAAAAAAGTTTCTTATTTCTGCTTCAAGATGTTATCACAGATTTAGTGGTTTAAGACAGCAAAGATATATGATCTGACATCTGTGTAGGTCAGAAGTCAGAAACAGATCTCCTTGGATTTCACTGGGCTAAAATCAAAGTGTTGGTGGAGCTGTTTTCCTTTTAGGAGCTCTGGGAAACAATCTGCTTCCTTTCCTTTTCCAGGTTCTATATGCCATGTAACTTCCTTGAATCATGGATCCTTCTTCCATATTCAAAGTTAGCAACATTACATATCTTGGACCATTTTTCTCCTGTCACATCTCGCATGGACCACAGCTAGGAAAAAGTTACCCACCATTAAGGATTCCTGTGATAGACTGGGCTTACCTGTGAAATTCAGGAAATCTCATTTCAGGGACTTCTCCTTTAATCACATCTGTAAACTTTCCTTTGCCATGTAAAGAATATACATTCTAGGGATAAGAATGTGGGCACCCTTGGAAGAACTATTATTTCCTTTCCACTGTTAAAACACTATTTTTCCTACTTCTTTCTTATAAAATTACTATTTTACTCTTTGCAACTGATACATTTATTGTAGGTGATGATTTGAGACTATCTTGTTACTTGTAAATATCTTGATAGGAATCAACCTTTTATACTGTAGTTTTTAGCAGCCATTCATAATTTTTACTTTGAATCTAAGATGTTACCTTTTTCCTAAATTGTACAATCTTTTAAGTAATTAAGGGCTACCATTCAGAGCATGTATGTAAGATGAAGGCAACATCAAAGTAGATCTTCAGAGAATGATGTGGGTGGAACTGATTAATTTGGGGTATGATACCAGGAGACAGAGAGGAAGTGCAGAAGGGAGACAAAAGAAAGGAGGAAATATAGAGAATGGTGTATTAAGAACAGGGTACTTATGTGAGAAAGTCGTGTTTAACTTCCCTGGGTCCTCTCTGACAGAATTTATAATATATACTTCTCCACTGCTCCATCCAGAAGAGATTTTGGGAGTATTGTGTGAGTAACTTTTCTCTCGTTGCTGAGACAAAATACCAAACACTCAAAGTTAAAGGGGAAAGGGTTTATTTAGTTTACAGTTCATAGAGATTTCAGTCCATAATCTGCTGGCTCCAAGGCAGGCTGGCACATGGCAGGGGGCAACAATTCATGGCTGCGGAGGACAGCAAAACAACAAAGGACTTTAACAGCATCTTTCTGCCTCTTTAATCTTATTCAGACTATTAGGCCAGGTAGCACTCATGCCCTTAATCCTAGTGTCGTCAGGCATAGCCCCACCATTAATCAATCACACACTCTAGATTCAGCCACCTCTGAAAAAGCGCAAGACTTTGGAGAGACATCTAAACACAACAGGTATTTATGTTTCTATTCTGCATGTCTGAAGACATTAACTCTACCACCTTTAACTTCCCTGTGCATTATTAATCAAGTATGCTTTTGTGGCTAGAAAAAAGTTTTTGGTCAAAGATCCAGGCACTCGAGGAGGGAAGGTCTCTACATGCACAGAAACTCTCCAACAAAGATGGAGATTGTCTCCACGTTGATAGAGCAATGTGAGTGGAGCACTAAGAATATCTTTTCTACGTCAACTTGTTTGTTCCTTGAATGCCTAAAAAAGTCTTTAATATATAATGGACACAATTTATAGAAGCCATAAAATTGATATAAAGTTATTTTATTAGCAGACGTGAAGTTCTTCTTTTGTCATGTCTACTTCACTATTTTTCCCCTTGCTGTCTTCCTTCTTAACCTTTCTCATTGCTTTCCTACATACTTTTTTTTTGAAATTTGCTTCTTTTAGGTGGTAGGTTTACAGTCTTTTTTTTATTGGTACGTTTAAGATGTACAATATAATGACATTCATCATTGGAAATTTGCACCTGTACATAAATTCATCACGGTTTTTATTTTTCCCCCTTCCTCTGCCCTCCCTTTAAACCCTCCACCCCTTCCTCTCCATAAAGACTTTGTTTCCATTTTTTCTTTTTCTCACATTAATTCCATTCCCTTCTTTCTTTACCCCTACCCCTCCCACTTCCCCCTCCCCTTTGCCCCTTTTCTTCCTATTTCACATTATCTATTATACCTTTTAGTCCTTATTTACACTTTCAGTTTCTCACAC
>NW_004624787.1:1765359-1782074 GCF_000247695.1 Heterocephalus glaber | reverse complement strand
CATATAGTTTCTGGATAGACATTAAAAATAATAAATTAATTCATTTTTCAAAGGAATAAGTAGAGTTGTTTTAGTCTTTTTATTCAGAAAAGCCTAGGAATGTTGAAAGGGATTCCATTTCCATTACTTGGGCATAACAGCAAGAAATATTCCACTAAGAGTGCTGTGTGTAACAGCAGAATAATGCTTTGTGTGTAACAATTTTAAGTACAAAGTTGCCTTTAAAATGCAGCTGTGTGTTGTATTGGTCTGATTATTTTGTGGCAACAGTCAACGATCTCATGAAAACCCTGATCCTGCCTAGCCACTGACAGTTGATGAGCCTTCAGCTCAGGAGCATAAGGCACTATCTTCTTTAGAATTACTTTTCATAGAGTATTCTTTAGTTATTTCAAAGCAAAAGAGAAGAAAACATCAAATTAATTATACACAGAGAAAATATACATAAATATCCATTTTCAAAAAACATCTATTCTATTTCAGGTTAGGGTAGTAATTAAAGTACAGACTTGGAATTCAAGTGACTAGGATTTTTTCTCAACTGTATCACTATGTGCAAGTTTTAAAAACTTGGTAAGCATCAATTTTCTCATCTGTAAAACAGGACTAATAATAGAACATACCTTATGAGATTCAGAAGATTAAATGAAATAAACCATGTAACATGCTTAGCAAATATAATGGATTTGCGATAAATGCTAATGGTTTATAAAATGAATATTGGAGGAATGCCACAAAATTAAGACACACATTAGCAGATAATACGCCTGTGGAAGGCAGTTGTATTTCAGGGCTAAGGAAAGCAAGATGATACCCTGCACAAATAGTACTGTTCTAAGAGAACTGAGATACTATCTTGAGGTCAGGATTTTCACAGTGTTCTGGAAGAAGAATTACATAAGACTTAATGCACTTATACATGATTGAAATTATTAACTTATGCATATAATAAAAATTCCTGGTCTGCTTTCATCTGAATGTGTGCTTATGCCATAATGCCAAAAGACTCAATCCTAAATGACATAACTCCCAATGTTGAAATTTCAAAAGATCAAAATCCTTAAAGTGTCAAATAATTAAACATAAAAATACTGAAATTAAAATTCTGGAAAAATAGTTTAGTAATTTTTAAAAGATATTTATTTGCATTTTAAAAGGATATTTATTTGAAAAACTATAAAAATTACAGAATATTTAATATGGCACTTTACAAAATAAAATAAGGAATAATAGCATTCATATTTTTGTGAACCTGAACATTCAAGTATAATAATGACATTTGCATGGGTACAACACTCATGAGTAGAACCATGTTCTTAAAAAGTAGGTCAAGAAACATGTATAAATGGATATTATTATGTTTGGTAGTTGTGAGTACTTACTTATAAATGTAATCATCTGAAAAACCTTTATGGACAAATTCTTTTGACATGATCCATCAAAAACTGAGATTACTCACCACCACATGTGCAGTTGCCTAAAAAGTTGGGATCTCTTTCACAAACCAGATTTACAAAAAGACAGCTCTTTATTTACTGAAGATTTTTCAAAGTTCTTACATACACATATGATGCTTACATACAACGTCAATGTGTTGTAATGAGCTTTTAAGAGTCAAATTTGCAAAAATGCAAAAGAACTAGTTAAAATTATCTAAAAGTCTTTACATAGTTTATACCTCCAGAATTGAAAATCATGCTAAGACAAAATATGTCATGGCAAACTAAAAAAACAATGAGGGCAATTGATTGATTTAGAAGTTTTGCATGACCATATATATGTGGCTGCCTTTTTTTTTTAGGACATGATTCTCCTCGAAAAATACATTCATATTCATTTCTCCATGACACCGCTCCTTTTGAAATTCTTTGGTAATTCAAAACACAGAAATATGAGGATTCCCTCTTAAATTCTGCCATCTTCTCTGTGCCATGCTTCTTTGTTGTTTTAGGCATGTGGAAATCCATTCCACTTACATTCATACAGAGACCAAAATTTTGTGGAAATGATACTTGCCATCAAATCATGTTGAGTAAGAGTCATATATCCTACTGTGTACACAATTATTTTTGAACCAGTCAGGAGCTTCAGTATTTTCTTCAGGCAAATGCAGCTATAATTCATTAAAATAGCCTAGAATTCATCAGCTAGAAGGAATGCCAATTCAGACAAAAGACATATTTTTAAACTGAAGTTTTCATTGTCATACAAAGGTGGTCAATCCACTCATCTAAACATTATAGGTAATATGCTGGAATGAATGGAAAAAAACAAACTTACTGGTAACATATTGAAATTCACTTTTAGAAGCCCTGATGTGTCATTATGGTTAGATATTCAATTGAAATGAATTTTCTTCTGCAAAGTCCATCAAATCTTAGGCATATATAAAATGTTTCACTTCTTTCAGTCATTAATACATAAGCAAGTGGATATATTGTAGAATTTTTAGATACAACAGGGACAAGAATTGTATATATTTGATTAAAAAATTCCAATGAGGACAGTTTGGAAAGTAGTGCCATTTATTAGCCAAAGTGGAACATGGACTAATTTTTCTGTGTTAGAGTTAGTAGCCAATATTAGAAAAGCTGCAGTTTGGATCTAAAATGTCCTCCCAAAGGCCCATTTGCTGGAGGTTTGATCTCCAATTCAGCAATGTTAGAGGTGAGGCTTTTGGAAGATGATTGGATCCCGAGGGCTCTAACTTTATCAGTGGGTCAGTCCAAGGATGTATTCATAATTTGATGGCACTATCATGAGGTGATGAAAATTCAGGACATTCGGTTATATGCATTGTAAATATGGTCTGTTTAAGGACTACTTTTCATTTTAGTGATGTCACTTAACCTTCTAAATTTTGATGGAATCTCACTTATCAATTTTTTTCTTTTATACATCATGGTTTTTGTATCCTAGGTAGTTCTTGCCTACCCTGAATTTATAAATATTTTCCCTTATAATTTCTTCTTCAAGTTTTATACTTTTAGGCTTTCTTATTTAGGTTCGTAGATCCCTTCAAGTTATTTTCATGTATGGAAAAAAAGGGGTGAGGTTAATTTTTTATATACGGATACCAGGTGTTCTAGTACCGTTTGCTGAAAACACTATCTCTTCCTCGGCTCTTGAATTGAGTTTATATTCTATAAAATGCTACTGTTAAATAATCTTTCAAAACTCAGTGGACCATATATGTGTGGTTCTATTTCTAGATTCTCTGTTTTATTCAAATGATCTATATGTCTTTCCTTACACCAACACTGCCTTGATTACTGTAGCTTTAGAAGAAGTCTTAAAATTAGGTACTAAACGTCTTCCAACACTGTTTTTGCTTTTAATTTTTCTAGGTCCTTTGTACTCCTACACAACTTTTAAATTTCAATATCCAATTCTTCATTTATAGCAAGTATACATAGACCTGAATTTTTATATATACCTTGTGTTTTCTAATCCTGCTAAATTCAAGTACAAGTTCTAGGGGCTCCTAGAGATTTCTTAGTATTTTCTCTGTAGATGATCATTTCATCTACATATAAAGATTTTGCTTCTGCCTTGCCAATCCTATCCTAGTTGTGTCATTTTATTGCCAGACTCTTTTGCTGGGGCCTAGGTTTCAAAGTTTAATGGACAGATAAAGAGTAAGCATATCTGCCCTTGTTCCCCACCCTAAGGAGAAAGCATTGTATCTTCTCCATTCATATAAGGCATTCTCGCTGGAAGTATGGAGTACCTGTCTTTAATCTGTTGAGAAGTTTCTGTTCTACTTCTAGTCTCCTGATAGCTTTTACCATGAACAGCTGTAGAATTTAGTCCAATACTTTTTCTCCAACTAGTGACAGGATCATATGGCTTTTTCCTTTCCTTTGTTTAAATGATGACTTTTGGGGGTGGATCTTCCAATGCTGAACCAACACTGCCACCCCTATAACAAAACCACTTTCTACATACTGCCAGATCTGACTTCCAATAGCTTGTTTTGTTAAACAAATTTCTATCTATGTTCATACTTTTTTCTTCTATTATCTTTATCCAGTTTTAGGATTAGCACAATGTTGAGTTCCTAAAATGAGGGGAGAAGTGTTCCTTCTTTTTTCTACTTTAATTGTTTGATATAATTTATCAGTTAAAATGTTTATAAGCCTGCTGTTGTCATATAGGTATGTTTTCAAGCTAGGAATATACTTTCTTTAATAGGTGCTATTCAAATTTTATATTTCCTCCTGAGTTAGTTTCATTAATTTGTCTTCTAAGTTACTTCTCAGAAGTTGTCAAATTTATTTCAAAAAAGATTTTTGTAATATGCTTTCTATATCCTTTGAAATTCTGTAAAATCTGTGGTAATGTCTCCTAGATCTTAATATTATAATTTTAAAAATGTATAACTGATATTGTGTAACAGGAAGAAAAGGTCTAAAAGAACAGGGAAATTAGGAGGGGTAGGGGAAGGGAAAAAAGGGAAAGGAAAAAATATGAGAAGAGGAAAAAAATGGAAACAAAGTCTTTGGAAATAGTGAAGGGTGGAGGGTGTGAAGGGAGGGCAAGGGGAAAAAAAATAAGAACCATGAGACTCATGTAATGGTACAAGATCCCAATGATGAATGTAACTGTATTTTATACCGAAAATGTACCAATAAAGTTAATGGGGGGAAAAAAAGATCATACACACACACACACACACACAAATAAAATGTACCAATTAATATATAAATTTTAAAAAGAGTGCATTTACTTAAATGTATGCTGTTTATATTTAGCATTTTAAAACACTACCTAACTTCTTTCCAAAAAGTAGGAACCAACAGTGCCTGAGGGTCCCTTTTGTGCTTAGAAACATTTAGAAATATTTTCTTTTTTGGTATTGTTTTGGCTTCTATCTAGAAGCCTCCCTCCACAAGCCTAATGTGCTCATAGATGGAGCTTTTAAGAGATGGCTGGATAATGGGTGTGTGATACTGGATTAGGGTGTATGCCACTGGGATTAAGGGTGTGTGATAACAAAATTGGTTTAGCATAGATCTGAGTGTGAATAATGGAAGCCCCACCCTGGGTGGCTTGTAGCCTGTATGGGATAAAAGGGAAAGAGAATCTTTGCTGCTTCTCTGCTTCCTTCCTGCTTTGCCATGCACTGTTGCTCCTCTGTGATGCCCCTTGGCTATGCCACTCTGCCTTGGAGCCAGCCAACTATTGCCTGAAACCTCTACAAACTGAGCTGAAAAAACCTTTCCTGCTTTAACTTGCAGGTACAGGCATTGTGTCTCAGTGGCAAGAAAAGTAATTAAGACAGGTACGTGCGTGGTCCTTATTGTAAGCATGTAGTCATTTCTCATTGTGGCTTTAATTTTTATTTCTCTAATGAGTAATAATGATGAGCATATATTCATCTGTCTGCTAGATATTCGTGTATCTGTGGTGAAATATCTGTACATATTTTGTCCATTCTATTCATTGGGTTGTTTGTTTTATTATTGAATGTAGATACCTGAATATAAGTTGTTTATCAAATATATGATCAGCAAATATTTTCTCCCAGCCTGTAATTTGTTCTTTCATTTTTTCAGTAATGTGTTTTGCAGTACAAAAGTTTTAAGGTTTTGGAAATCTAAGTAATTAATTTTATCTTTTATGGATTCTGTTTTTGGTTTGGTATTGTATCTAAGAACACTGCCAAATTTAAGGTCATAAAATATTTTTCCTATGTTTTCTTGTAGAAGTTTAATAGTTTCAGGTGTGTAGTGAAGCCCACAATTTTGTGAAATAAAATGTAAGCATTTTAAGAGGTAAGGTTCTTAACTCATTATTTTGCAAGTGGACATTCAATTATACCAGCAAAATATTTTAAAAGATTATCATTTTTCTAGTGAGTTATCTTGATATCTTTGTCAAAAAATGAATTGGTCATAAATTTAAAAGTTGGTTTTTGAATTTTCAGTTGTATTTCAATTGTCTATTCTATACTATTATGGCACAGCTTCCATTACTGTAGGTTTGTAGTGTATTTGAAATTTGGGGGTTTAAATTTTGCAACTTTGTTCTTTTTTCAATATAATGCTGGCTATTCAGGTCCCTTGATTTTCCATATAAAGCTTAGGAGTGGCTTGTCAGCTTATAAAATAATTACTACTAGAATATTTATAAGAATTGCAGTTAATATAGATCAATTTGTGCTTAATAGCCATCTTTTCAATAGTGAATATTATCATCCTTGATCATAAACTATCTTTCAATTGTTTTAAATATTCTCTAATTCTCCAGCAGTTTTTAAATAGATTTTGGTGTAAAAAATCTTATATTGTTCAAATATATCTCCAAATATTTTATTCTTTTTTATACTATTGTGATTACAATTGTTTCCTTATTTTATTTTTGGAATGTTTGTTGCTAGTGTGTAGAAATACAATTGATATTGTTATTTAGTCTTGTGTCCTGATGCCTGACTATTCCCATTTCTTAATTCTACTGGGGTAAGGTTTATTGATTTCCTTGGGTTTTCTAGAGAAAGTATTTTCTACAGAGACAAGTATGTTATTTAGGAATGAATACAGAGTTACTTCTTCTCTTTCAACATGGTAATTTTAAATATGTTTTTTGGTATGTTACAGTAGCTAGAAATTTTGACACAATATGGAATAGGGTTTGATAGAGCAGTCATTCCTGTCTTTTATCTGATATTAAGCTAAGGGCATTTAGTCACTCACAATTAGCAATGATGCTAACTGTGGAGTTTTCATAGAGGTCCTTTATTTCCATTATTATTTGGAGATGCTATAACATATAAAATACATATTCTTGTCTGGGTTCACTTCCTTTCCTACCCCTAAAATCATTTTCCAATGCCAATGAAGGGAGTCATCATGGAATTTTTAAAAGATTAGTAGAAGTTTCATGAGAAGGACAAAGTTCTGCCAAAATCCCTGTGAAAAAAATAAAAAGCCAAGCTGTTTTTAATGTATTTGGGAGTATATCACTGTAACAGGTTACTCTATGGGGAAAATTTGGGAGTTATAAGGCATTTAGAAGTTGAATTTCATCTTGTTTTTCAAACTCTCAATAAATGTTATAGAAGCTACTTTCATTTAATCTTTGAAAATTTTATAATTACAAATATCATTCAAAATATATGACACATGGCAGAAAAACAGACATGTTAATCAATAGACCATATAAGAGGATACAGAAACATCCCCAGTCACATTCAGCTCTTTGATCTCCCACAAAGAGTCCAAAAGGATATGTTGGAGAAAATATAGCCTATTTAACAAGTCTTGCTGTGAAAAAAAATGGATATCTATATGCAGAACATTGAAGCTGGATGCATATATCTCATCATGTACTAAATTAAAATCAAAATGGATTAGAGATCTAAGCAATAAAACAGAAATAATGAACCTATTAGAAGAAAAAATAGATAAAACATTCAACATTATAGGTGTAGGAAAGGACTTTAGGAATAGAACTTCAATTGCACAAGAAATAACAGTGAGGATCAACAAGTGGGATTGTGTCAAATTAAAAACTTCTGCACTGCAAAGAAAACAATCAGTAAAGAGACAGTTGAAACTATGGGAAAAAATTTTGGCAGCCATTCCTCAGACAAAGCTCTCATATGTAGAATACATAAAGGATTTAAATATTATACCCCTCATGCTGGGGATTTAGCTCAGTGGTTCCACTGCCTGCCGCCTGCCGCCTGCTGCCTGCCTTGCAGGTGCAAAGACCAGAGTTCGATCCCTAGTATCAAAAAAAAAAAAAAAGAAAAAAATTATACTCCTCAAAATAGAAACCCAACCAAAAATGTGCAACAAAAATGAATAGACACTTCTCAGAAAAGAGAGTACAAATGGCCAATAAACATATGAAGGAAATGTTCAACATCTCTGGCCATTAAGAAAATACAAATTAAAACAAACTAAGATTTTATCTTACACAAGAAAGTATAGGAATCATCAAAGAAATCAAAACACAAACGTTGGTGAAGGCTGTAAAGAATAAGGAAGCCTTCTACATTGTTAGTGGGAATGTACATTAATACAACCATTATAGAAATCAGTATAGAGATTTCTCAAAGAACTAAAATTAGAAATTCTATTTGACGCAGCTATTCCTCTTTTAGGTATCTTTCCAAACGAGCTAAAGACATCATATTACAGGAATAGATGCATATCAATTTAAATCTATACAGAATAGAATTCTACTTAGCTATAAACAAGAATAAATTCAAGAGAGAGGGAAAGAAGGAAGGAAGGAAGGAAAGAAAGGAGAGGGAAATACATAAAGACATTAGTTATAGTTTGCTCATTGGCCCCTTTAAGAAAACATACATCCCCAGGCTCCTTTGCAGCTAACCATGACCTTGTGAATTATTGGTAGCCTGCAGAATAAAAGCAGAAGCTACTGGTTGCGTGTTAGGGGTTCCAGGAAGTTATTTTTCTGATAAAAAGTAAGAGTCTCAGGCAGTATGCAAATTCCCTTTTCCCTTCCTAAGTTTTCTTGCTGCCTGAAATGAGGACCACATTTTTAGGAGTAGCCGTCTTTGTGATAATGAAGAGTAAACCTGAACATCTGATTACCAGGGGCTGAGGATAGGGAATGAGAGATGTTGGAATACAATTAATGTGGTTTTTATTATTTTATAAATGTAAGAGGAAAGCCTACTGAACAATTGAGAAAATAGTTGACAATTCAGGAAATTTTTCCCATGACCACAGTTTTGGGGAGCAGGGGTGGTGTCAACAATTAATACAGACTTAATTGTCTCGGTTGTGTAACACATGTGACTTTAAAATATTAGTGACAAGGATTTCTGCTACTCACTATTAAAAAAAGTAGCATATATCAGGCTAAGTCTTGCATGCAGACAAGTTCACAAGCTAAATGAAATACAGAGAATAATTTTATGAAAGCATCAAGAGCAATCAAATTTGATATAAGAAGACAAACCAAGATTCAGGAAACAAAAAACATAAAATGAGACTGAAGATGCATTTGCTTGCATTTTCCCCTTAGAGGTCTATGTTTATTTTCATTGGATATAGAGGCCACATCAAAAGCAGCAGCCTTGGTTGAGGGTGTAGTTCAGCAGTGCATCACCTGTCTGGCAAGCGTGAGTCCCTGAGTTTGATTCCTAGTACAAAAAAAAAAAAAAAAAAGATAGAAACAGTAGCCTAAAGTTTGAAACAATCACACTAAGATGAAGAAACAAACTGGCATTCACAGGTACAAAGACTGCCAATACTTTAGTTGCCAAGACCTTAGAATCTGAGAATATTGAAGAACCCAACATCTGCAGTGCATTTCCCTTGAGAAATGGAGAGGCCAAGAAATAAAAAAACAAAACAAAACAAAACAAAACACCCAGAGCAGATAAGAGGCAATAATGCAAAGTAGTTATTGAGGCAGTCATACACTGCTAGAGACACAAACACTGCAGTCCAGAACTTGCCAAAGTGGGGACTGCTGAATGGATGTGTTCTATGAATAAAGGAAACAAATATAAATCAAGTTTTCCACCACTTAAAATGCAGCCTTGAATCATATCAATGTGAGACTGAGGGTATCGGGTCTAATTGTATATTGGAAAAAGACATGTTACCCAAAATTGTAACTCGTGTTAGTAAACAAAACAAAAATGATTGAAAGCCAAAAGGAAAAATATACATCGAAATACATAAAGCCAATGTGTTTAAAATAGATTTTAAAATAACTATGACTAATATATTAAAAAATAGAATAAATTGAAGATATTCTCAATAGAGAGCTGGAATATGTATATATAAATTCAATTCTAGAACTGAAAATACACTATAAGTGAAACTTAAAATGTGAAAGATGAGTTAAGCTACAGAATAAACAATGCTAAAGAAAAACTATATGAAGTGGAAGATAAATCGCATTTCTGACAAAAAAATAGTAAAGAAAATTTATGTAAATATGGAAAAAGTGTGAAGCCCATCAGATATGATGCAATATATTCGTGCAAGCACAGGAGAAAAGAGAGAGAATCAGGCATAATCATAATAGATGAGATGCTGAAAATGAAAGAGAACACAAAAATTTCAAACAATGAGATTGAACAAGACGCATTAACTTTAGAGAATAAGCCTGACACCTGGCTTCAAAACAAATGAGAAGCCAGAAATCAACACAACAGTAATCTTAAAGATCTGGAAAAAATGCTGCTGATATAGAATCAAATTCAATCATATGGGTACTGTATTAATTGTAAGTATGTGTAACACTTAAAGACAAACAGTAATATTGGAGAAAAAACAAAATGTAATCACATATTATTCACAGTAAGCACACCTTAAATATGAGGAAATATAAAGGCTGAAAGTAAAAGAACTTAAAAAGTTATGCACATTAAAACATAACAGAAAAAAAAAGAAAGAAGAAATAGACAAATATATAATAATAATAGTCCATTTTAACATACTTCTCTGTAAACAATAATGTGGGGAAATCAGTAGAAAATATTACAAAATTCCCAATGGCCATATCAAACACAATACTCCAAACCTGGGAAATATACATTTGCATCTCAGTAAGGTGATTTTCATACTCTGTTCAAAAAGCTTATGTAATTTTTCTCAAATTATTTAACATTAGCATTAGAAAGAGTCAGGTTGAAGCCTGAAATTTACTTCAAAGTTAATCCTCTTTTCTTTAAGCCATAATATGGTCATAGATTTGAAAATGTATTCTGTGTTGTGCTCTCATCTTTCCTGATGTGTTTTATTTTTGAACAGTCTATACATGAAGGGATTATGGTAAAAAAAGATTTTCACACAGAAAACATGCAAAAAGATTCCATAGCCTGTTAACAATAGTTCAGTTCTCTCATGGCACTATCCAATGTATGTAATTTAGCCTGAAATCCCTATTGTCATGAAAACTATTCAGGTTTTTTTTAATCTAGTGCTTTTCAAATGTATTTGATTTCAGGTTTAATCCTATACAACTACACATTATGCTTTCTTTCTCTTTTTCTTTCCTTCTGTTCTTTTTTCTTTCTCATTCTCTTTCCTTCATAAAGCTTATCAATATTATTCAATAAAACTTGCAGTTTTTTTCTTTTAAAACATTTTCAGCCCTTCTTTAATAACAATTTAGTCTAATTTCATTACTTTACATAAAAAATTTTCATACTTTTCTAGTGAATAATTTTTTATTTTCCCAAATATAATGCTATCTTAGGGTATACCTGAAAGTTAAAGAGGAGTGATGAGGCTAATACTGACAATCTGCTTGGTATTATGACTGCCCTGCAAGTTGTGATGACTGGCAAGGAAAGATAGTGGAAATTAAACAGGTCCTGGATCAGAGGATACTGGCCAGTGAATTGCAGTTAACTTGCTGGTCACGCCTCTGTCTGTTAAAACTCTTCAGCCCATATCTCTGTCTTATTCCAATCTTATGTCATGACTTTGCAGGATAATTTATCTCTTCTAGATAAGCACGCACCTGAATAAAAAGATCTGATTTTAACATAGTTTTGTATTTTTTACTACTCCTGTACATAAACACGTACCCAGCCTTGGGACCTTCTTTTAACTGATTTGTTTCACTGAAGAATTAATTGTAAAATGTTGACCATATGTCAGAATTTTTTAAATTTTTGGTAGTTAAAGTCATTGTTAACATGAAAGATTACAGTTTTCAAATACAAATACAAAACAGCCTACAGCTTCAAAGAAGAATCATGAAGAAGAAAATATGGCATTGGCAAAATAAATCTGTAATGGGTATAAATTAAAACTCAAAGGATCTAAATGAAATTAACTCTAAAAGAGAGAGAAGAAAAACAATTAACAGAGTAAAGAGAAAACCTTTAGAATGGAAAAAAGTTTTTACCAGCTACTACTTCAACAGAGGACTAATATCTAGGATACATAAAAAACTCAAAAACATTAGATGACCTAAAAAAGACCCAAACGGAAATGGACAACTGAAATGAATAGACTCTTCTCAGATAAAGAAGTACAAATGGCCAATAAATACATGAAAAAATGTTCAACATTGCTAGTCATTAGAGAAATCCAAATTGAAACAACACTGAGATATCATCTTACTCCAGAAAGAATGGCTATCATCAAATAATAACAAATATTGGCAAGGCTACGGGGAAAAAGGAATTCTTCTATATTGTTAGTGGGAATGTAAAAACTAGTATAACCATAATGGAAATGATTATGGAGCGTCCTCAAAAAACTAAAAATAGGAATTCCATTTGACCCAGCTATTCCCCTTCTATATATCTTCCTGAAAGAATTAAAGACATCATATTGCAATACACACATACCCATGCTTACAGCAGCACAATTTATAATAGCTAAATCTTGGAAGTGGCCTGTGTGTTTGTCAACAGATGAATGGATAAAGAAATTGTGGTATTTACATACAATGTAGTACTACTCTGCTCTAGAGAAGGATAAACTTGTTTCATTTGTAGAAAAATGGATGTACCTTGAGACCATAATGTTAAGTAATATAAATTGGATGGATTCTCTTATGTAAAAAAGACAAGATATAGATAAAGAGCAAAAGAAAAGATAATAGGAAATAGAGAGATAGATCTTTCTCAAATGGGAGAGAGCCCAAAAGATGGAGAGAAGGAGGGGCGAAGAGGATGAGGAAAGAGTTAAGATGTGTTATGTACATGTGCCAACTCCCTGCAAGGAATGTTACCATTATGTACTGCAAACATGCAGTAGGGAAAAATAAATTTTTTTAAAACAATGAGAAGTTCATATTCATTGTTAGTCTTTCTTCAAACACATATTTTGAAAATTATCAGTCAATAAATATAATCCAAAACAATTTCAAAAGCATTGTAATCCACAAGAAATTCACCAGCAGAATCATTGATGCTGACTCATACTTTTCAAATTATAAAAGAAAATTAAACACAGTGGTCTACTTGAGAAAAAATATATACATACATATTCATAGACACATTCATATTAGCAGTTGGCTTTAAAAATTTGAATCACTGTTGGTAGTAGAGGAGTATAATGTGATTGACAGCTTTGAGAATTTAATAAAACCATGTAATTTTTTTATCATTAAATCTCTCTAAAATTCATTTTTTTAAATTATGTGTTCTCAATAAGTGGTAGTTTATTCAAATCTAGGAAATAAGTACTTCTCAACTAAATTATGGAGATCCTATATTGGTCTTTATGTCTCTATTATAAAACTCATTCAACAAATATTTCAGACAGCGATGTGCCAAGTCCTGTGGTACCTGTTGCAAGATGTAAAAAAAACAAGTTATAGGTGCTACCAAAAAGCAATCACAAACTACTAAAAGCTAGTGAGTTTTTAATTGAAATTGAGGTCACACTGCACCGGGAGATGTTTCCAAAGTGTTTTAAAGTATGAATAGAAACTTTAGCATTTGGAAATCTTTTGGTTTTCATGAGCACTCTGTCGTCTTTTTTCAAAGTTATTCATGGGCTTTCAAACTTTGAATCGGTGCAAGCATTTATTATAATTTGTAATCTGAATTATAGAAGAATACTCAATTCTTTCTCCCCCCACCTACCTATCATGGTAAAAGGCATTTGAAGGTGAGTGACTTGCATCATGGATAAATTCAATTGTTCAGCAGACAGTTCTTTAATTACAAATCTTTAAATGTTTAGCAGAATTGCATTTTACTTGAGTTCCTTTCACACAATGACAAATTGTGAAAAATAAAACTTTTGTATTCTTTAATTAGGAAAAGGTATTACTAAGGAAGGCCAAATGGCGAATTTTTTTCTTTTACACTGTACTTAATTGGTACATGTTTATGTATTGTCTTTTCTATAACATTTGAAGTCATGTTTATGCAGAGTAGATGGCAAACTGTCTGACCATTAAAAGTATATTTTTTTTCTACAGTACAGAACACTTTAACAAAGTAACGCTGGATATGTTTCAAGTCAGTAACTCTAATGGCATTCTTCAATTTCTCATATTACCAAGCCCTCAGAACAAAAGTGCCACTATCAATAGGGTGCAGTTTTTCTCACTAACTCATTTTGATTTCCATTGAAATCTTTTCTTCATACTTACATGAACTCTCTAAAAATTGTTGAAGCTTTTTAAATATTGGATGTGAAGACTAAAGCCAAAGGGTATTTACTTGGGAAATGAATTATCCTAGTTTCTCGCAAGCATTTCCATATGATAAAATGTAGGGAAGAAAAGAAGAATAACAACAGGAAGGACAAATGAGCAGTGACAAAACTGAAGCCTGATTTGAAATAGTTTAAGATGTCCAAATGAGGATTTTATGGTAAAATTCAACACTTGAAAACTAGTTATCTGTTATGTTATTGTTACTATGTGATTGACTTGCTTTGTTAAATTGGCTTAGGAATTTATAATATCAAATTCTTCACAATTTAAATTATATACAGAACAATATTAAGTATATACTATATATGAGTCAAATGTCAGAATGTCAGCAGGCTCTTAGGGAAACATAAAAATGTTAGCAAAATATTAGCATTACCAGAATTGGTAAGATTTTAAAATTTAAATATGAACAAATTATAGGTGTAAGAAATTTCCAAGGAATATAATGTGGAAAAAGTGGAGTTTATGGGAGATAACGTTGGTAAATTGGATCAGACTGTGGAAAGTAAGAATTACTGCCCCTGTAAAGTTCACAAGAGAAAGAAACATGATGAAAGCACAGGAAATAGTGAACACTGAACAAGAATAAGATGTAGATGGCTCAGAGGAGTATCTACCTACGTCTTACATATTCTCCTCTTACTCTTTCTCTGCTGTATTTCAGGATTTTTTAAAAATGCAAAACATTTGGACTATTGATATAAATTATTTCTTTGAACTGTGATGCATGAAATTGTTCTGCAACTTTTGGCTTGCAAAACGGAATCTACAATCATCCCCCATATTACAAATTATATAGTGCCAAGTAGCAAAGCTCAAACTAATTATAAACAGAATTTTGTCCCTTTCCACCAAGTATGCTGTACTTTTATTAAACATCATCAAGAAATTATTTGTCTAGAATTTGGCAGACACTATGGAAATGTGTATAACTTAATTTGTATAATAGAGTTTAACTCTAAGTAGTGTATTTATAGTGTATATAAATAAATTCCTACGATGCATTACTTTTCCTTTGGTATCCATTTTTAGTAAAAAGAATAGACATTATTGTCCTTATGGTTTTATTCTTCATGGAATGAATGAAATTTATGGTATTGTGATTTTATTGTTATGTCATATATACTGAGAATCAAGTTTTTAGGTAAACCTGAAGAGCAAAATAGACAAATTTAATACTTATATACTCAATGATTATATCAATAAACCTTATTTTCAGCTTTTGTTGATTTGGATTGATTTGAAGTAGAGATATCTTAGTTATTCTGCTTTATAATTACAAAAGGTCTATCCCCAAAATGAAAGGGGAAGGAGACAATGATTTAATTGCTAATCTGTGCATTAAGAAACAAATCATTTTAATTGAGACAAATTCACAATGCACGAAGTGAGTTCGTGTTTCTTGAAATTTCTCATATGTTTCCAAAGAAAATTAACTTCTGCAAACAATTTTTCTTGTGAGAATGCTGTCACAAAAATATGTGACATCAAATATATGTAAATGTTTATTCAATGTAAGAATACAACTGATAAAATTGTTGCTACTAAAAACCATGGAAACTAACACGTTGACTACCAACATTGACTCAACTTGTTCTCTGGGAAAGTACATTTTATTTAATTAATTTATTTATTTTTTTACTAGGGATTGAACTCAGGACCTAGCGCTTGCCAGGTAGGCACTGTGCCCCTGAGCTACATCCCCAGCCCTGGGAAAGTACATTTTAAATCAACACATATTAGTTGTACATATTCCTTGATGTGGTATTAGGTATAAGAAACAAATGTGAAAAACCTCTATTTTTTCCTTCCTCCCTCCTTTCTTTCTTTGATACCTCCTTCCATCCTTCCTCCTTCCCTTCCTTCCTTTCTTCCTTCTGTAAAACTGTTAGATGCCACTTAAATTATTGTTCCTTGAAGACTGGGGTAAACTAATCCATAGATTTTATTTTGGTGATTTTCTGTGGGGGTAATTCATTGATATCTAACTGAATTTCTTTTATAGTTATTTTTCTATTCTGGATCCTGAACTTTTCTTCAGTCAGTTTTGTTAATTTATATTTTCCAGAAAAGATTGATTGATATGAAGAGAAATTTTATATTGATTGTTATACAATTATTATGTTTTCTTATAACATTTAAATTATTCTCTGTAAATGGTACTAGGCTTGCAACATACATGTTCCTTTAAAATTCCTTATGTTGGAACTTAGACTGTAAGGTGATGGTATGAATTTCCCATGAATGGTTTCCACCTTTGTGAACCAACTTTGTCCCTTTTGCCTTTCCACAATGAGAAGATACAGCAGCAAAAAAGCACTACTTTGCAGACAGAGTTAACTACCAGACAGTGACTCGCAACTTAATGTTAGAATTCTGAGCATTTGGAACTGTGAGAAATAAATTCCTGTTGTTTGTAAACTACTCAGTCTAAGATATTTTGTTGTGGCAGTCCAAAACAGACTAAGATATGTAGTTACATATGTTTTTCACTCATATTTTCATGTTCTTCATCTTTACTTCTTTATGTTTTGTACTTTTATTAAAATTCTACTAATTTCCTCTTTTCCAATTTATTTTAACATATCTTT
>NW_004624787.1:1720149-1761917 GCF_000247695.1 Heterocephalus glaber | reverse complement strand
GATCCTTATTTACACTTTCAATTTCTCACACCAGAGAAACTATTCAGTATTTACACATGTGTGTCCTATTTATTTCATTTAATAGTATGGCCTCAATGTGGATCCGTTTAGCTATAAATGTCTCTAGCTTCTCATTCTTTATGGCTGAGTCATATTCCATTTTATATATTAAAAAAACCCACATCTTCTTTATCCAGTCTCCAGTTGATGGGCAATTGGGCTGTTTCCAAGTTTTAGCTATTACAAACCGTGCTGCAATAAGCATGGATGCATACATATGGCTGTTGTATGATTCATAGATACAATACTAAGGTCAATGAAATGGATTTGGATGAACTTTCTTGTTTGAATTTACTCAGAGGATAAAACATCAGTCTAAACTTTTTATGGTAGCTTTAAAAATAAGGTATATGCCAAGGAAATTATCTTCCTATGGCTGAATAATATTCCATTGTACATATCTATCATGCTCCTGGAAAACACCATTCTACAACTCTCCTTTTATGAGTTAAGTTTTTTTGATTCTACATTAAAGTGATATAATTTGGTATTTGTCTTTCATTGCCTGGTTTATGTCACTTAGCATAATGTCCTCCAGGTTCATTCATGTTGTCACAAATGACAGGTTATCCTTTCTATTCACTTTTCCCCTCCACTTCTTTCTCTCCTCTCCTCCTCCTTCTCTCTTTCTAACGCAGAACCTGGTGACTAATGCCTATATACACACAAACAATTTTCTATCTATCTATCTATCTATCTATCTATCATTTATGTAACATCTATCATCTATCTATTTATCTAATTTTCTTTATGCATTCATCCTTTGATGAACACCACTTAGTTGGTTTTCATACCTGGACTATTGCAAATAATACTGCAATGAACAAGGAAGGGCTGGAATCTTACTGAGATACTGATTTCATTTCCACTGGATATATGCCCTGAAGTAAGACTGCTAAATCATATGGTGCTTCTATTTCTAGTTTTTGAAGAACTTTCTACTATTTTTAATAATTCCTGTACCATTGCCCATCCTCACCAATAATATAAAATGTTCCTTTTTCTCCATACCTTTGCCAACAGTTTTTATCTGTCTCTTTTAAAATAGCCATCTTAACATTCTGAGGCTGTATCTCTTTGGTTTTGATTTACATTCCTCTAATGATGAGTGATGTTGAGCACCTTTTCATATATCTGTTGCCATTTGTATGTCTTCTTTGTAAAAATGTCTATTCATTTCCTTTGCCATTTTGAGTTTTTTTAAATTATTTTTGTGTTGCTGTTGTGTTGTCAGGTCCTTATAACTTTTGGATATTGACTCATCAGATATATGATTCACAAATATTGTCTCCTATTTTATAGATTATATTTTCATTTTATTGATTGCTTTGTTGTACAAAAATATTTTAATTGTATGTAGTGCCACTTCTCTATTTTTGGTTTTGGCGGGTGTGAGGGTTTTTCAAAATTTTACTAATGAACATTAGTTATACATAATAGTGGGTTTCATTTTGTCATATTCACATTCATATAACATACTTTGATTATTTTCACACATACACCCACATTAACTTCTTTTTCCCTCCAACATTCCTCTGATTTCTTTTCTTCTTTCTAATAGTCTCCTTTCTACTTATTGTTCATGTTTTTGGTGTCAAAACCAATATAAATTATCTTTTGGGGGCCGGGGATTTAGCTCAGTGGTTTTGCCTCCTGCTGCGCAAGCGCAAGGACCCGAGTTCGATCCCTGGTACCTATATATATATATATATATATATATATATATATATACAAATAAATTATCTTTTACCTTGTTTTCTATAGGATTATTATAGCTTCAGATCTAACATTTAAAGTTCCATCTTTTTTTTTTTTTGTATCGGGGATTGAACTCGGGTCCTTGGGCTTGCAGGGCGGTCAGTGGGACCACTGAGCTAAATTCCGGGCCCCTAAAGTTTCATCTTTCTAGAGTTATTTTTTGTGTTCTGGAATAAGTATTGGTAATATTGTAATTTTTTTGCATGCCAACACATAGTTTTTGAACATTATTCATTACAGAAATTTCCCTATTCCTATTGTGTGCTCTTGGCGCCCTTGTCAAAAATCTGTTGTCATATGTACTTGGGTTTATTTCTGAACTCCATTCCATTCCATTGGTTTATGTGATTGTTTTTATGCCAGGGCCATATTGTTTGATTACCATAAATTTGTAATAAATACATTTTGGAATCGTGATGTTCCATGTATCCAGCTTTAATATTCTTAATCAAGTTTGCTTTGGTAATTCCATGTATTTTGTGGTTCCATGCCAATTTCACCATTGTATTGATGCCTATCATTAAATAAATGGATAAAGAAAATATGATAGATAGGTACAATGGAATATTATTCGGCCATAACGAAGAATGAAATCATATCATTTGCAGGAAAATGAATGGAACTGGAGAACATCATGTTAAGTGAGATAAGCCAGATTCATAGGGCTAAATATTACATATTTTTATATGAGAAATCTAATATGTAAATAAAAAAACAAATAAAATAAAGGAGAAATAATAGGAAACTAGAAGATAAACACTTAGAAATGAGAAAGAGAACCAGGGAAAGGGGAGGACAGGAAAAGGGTGCTAATGGGATTGAAAATAATCAAGAGAATTACATCCATATGTAAATTCCCCCAAATGAACATCACTAGTCTGCATTACAAGCATGCAATAATGTAAAGAAAAGGGCGGGGGATGTGGTTCAGTGGTGTCGCGCCTGCCTACCAAGTGCAAGGTCCTGAGTTCAATCCCTGGTACCGCAAAAAAAAGAGAATAATTTAAAGCAAAGAATGTTATGTTTTCTTTTAATTTCTTCACTAAGTGGGCCATTCAAGAACATGTTGCTTAATTTTTATATTTGTACAGCTAACATTTGAATCATCTCTAAATTCATATTTTTAAATTTTATATTTCAAGTTAATTCCATTTATATCTGTACACCTTCTAAAGTTCTACCTGTTTACTTTCATATTTCTTCCATTATGTTCAGATAAGTTACACATCATGATTTAGATTTTTTAAATTGTCAAGACAAGTTTTGTGACCTAATATATGTTCTGTCACAGAGAATATTCCAAATGCTGAGGAGAACAGTGCAATCTGCTATTGAATAAAATGTTATGGAAATATCTGTTAGGAATAGTTTTTCTGTAGAATGGTTTAACTTTGATGTTTGTTTGTTGTCATTGTTGTTTTGGTCTGGAAGACCTGTCTGTTGACAAAAGTGGAGTGTTAAAATCCTTAGCTTTATTATGTTGGAGCCCTATCTCTTTTTATGAAGCCAACAGTGTTTAGTTTATATAAATGGTTGCTCCAAAACTGGGTGCGTATACATTTCCAATTGTTATTTCCTCTTGTTGAATTTATCCTTTTATCCTTCTATAGTGAAATCTTTGCCTCTTTTTAGACTTTTAAATTCAACATATATTTTATGTGATACAAGTATGGGAGCTACTACACTCTTTCAGTTCTCTTTTGTGTGCTGTAGCTTTTCCATCCCTTTCCTTTTAGTGTATGTGTGCTTTGCTGGTGAAGAGAGCTTCTTTTGGGTATATCACTGAATCTTTTTTATCTCATTCTATTTAAAAATTTAAACTAGAGTATATAATGTGTAGGCATTGATGATCATTATTGATAACTAAAAAAATACATCTAAAATTTTGTTAACTTTCTTGGTTGTTTTGTATATGGATTCTTTTTTCCTCTCTTGTGGTCTATCTTTGTAGTTTTGGTGTTTGTTTTGTCTGGATGTTATTTTACTTGTCAGCAATGCCTGTGGGTGTCTCATTAGCTTAGGCTACAAGGGCTTTGGGATTACTCCACCTCCTGGGACGAAGCAGGTTTATTTGTAGTTCTGAATGTTATGTGTTTAACTGCAAGTGTGGGCCTCCTGTTAGTTTCCATGGATTGTATGGGAGCAGGGCTGATCTCATATGCCTATGCATATGCACAGTTGGCATGGCAGCAAATTCAGGGCACATGTCAGTGTCCAATGTCCATGCATGTGTAAGGCAGCTCAGGCAGACCCTAGTGGGTGCAGTGCACCATGCCTACCACAAGGGATAGGGTGTTGATCAGTTGCTATGGGTTGCATGGCTATGCTGGTGAACCATGTTGTAGTACCTGTCAGTGTCCAGGGGGTATATGGATATCTTCACAAGGCCTTGTGGAATCACTCTTCTCAGAATATGCCTCCCAACTACTTCCTAAATCTGAGAGTCTGTGGGTGGAGTTGCCTGTCTGCTTCATTAAGGTCTTGGTGAACTGAGATACTCAGGGAAAGCTGTTCACTTGCTTCCTCGGCCCATGGGTGAATGGGAAGGTCTACCTGCAAGCTTCCTGTATCCTCAGCAGACTGGATTTCTCACAATGGGTCTGTCTCTGTTTCTCAGGTGTCTCATTGGACCTGGGAACTTTGGACAGGCTTCTAGACTACATCCTGGTCTGATGGTGGGAGGGTGGGGCTGCCAATCTGCTTTTCATGAGGTCTCAGCAGGCCAAGCTTCTGAAAGCAGGCTGTTTGGCTAGTTTCAGGGTTTGATAGTGGTTGGTTGGTGTTGCTCAGCTAGTTCCTAGGGTAGCAGAAAGTTGGGCAGGACTGCCTGGCATCTCCCTGGGGCAGAAAGTAGGATAAGGAAGGCTGTTCATCTTCTTTCTGGAGTCTCTTCCTCCTCTCTAAAAACTGCCTGGTTACTGGGAACCTCGTCCCTATTTTGTGAGTCCATCCTTGTGGTAGTCAGTGGCATGATCTTGGGGGTAGAATCAGGCCTCAAAATGACCAATCAGGTACATTTTTCCTTGGAAATTTCAAGAGGGAAACAAGCTAAGGATTCATTATTTGAGTGAGTTATGATAATACCTATGCTTATATTGATTTGATATCTTAAATCTTTCTGCAGAGGTGCACTTCACTCCTTTATTTTGCCATAAGCTCTTCGTGTGTGTGTGTGTGTGTGTGTATCCAGAGGTAATTTCTGTTACTTTTAACTCAAACTTCAGAATTGTATTCACTTTAATGCTAATACCTTGTGGTAAAACCATGGGCCGAGTATAGTTCCAAAGGGATCAAATGGTAAAATTTGTTTCAAATGAATGTATAAACACCAGAGCATATCACAAAACTGTAAGCATTTCCAAAAATACAAAGCGTTATGTTTTGGCTCTCATGGGGAGTTCAACATCTATGTATAGGAGAAATCACTGATTGCTGGGAAGCCAATCAATATTTATTTCAAATATATTATAATTGAATTTTTAACACAATGAGAAAATCTATTCATTTTTATTATTAGGATATTCCAATATACTTTTATATTACTTTATTTTTTAAAAATCCTTAACCATAACTTATAAGTTAATCCTGACCATGCTGGTTAATATAGTTTCATATAAATAATTTCATGCAAAGAAATTGAAGCACAGAGAAGTGTTCTTAACCCAGGCTTTTAATCAAGATTGTTGCTGAGCCAGGAAAACTCCCCAGCATGTAATTTCTAGGCCTGTGAAATTGAATCTAAATTATAACAGCTTCCTTAGAACTTGAAAAATACCCTCAGTAAAAATTCAAGGGCATGTAATGCCATGGGAGTTACTTGTCCAAATGTATTTTAACACGACCCAACATGCAAGTTGCTGTCTGAAGATACATAGGAGTTATAAGTCAAGAACAAATGCAGTGTGTGAGAATTGTAGTGACTGCTGTATCTCCAACGCTAACTTGTTACATTGAGAAAGATACTTACAGACTGTCAACAGCTACCATTATAAGAGAAATGATATAGAGATCCTTAATTAAATTTGTTTCCTTTGTAAATTAGTTTTACAGGGTTTATAATCAGATAAATGATAGAGAGATAGATGTTAGATAAATAGATGATAGATAGATAGATAAATTGTTTGGATTTGAAATGCTCCCCAAAATTGTTGTGCTAAATGCTTGATTTCTGATGGTATTTTGGGAAGTGATTGCATCTTAAAGGCTCTAAAGTTATCAAATGAATTAATACAGTGGTGAAGTCATAATTTGATGGAGTTATTTGTAAGTGATGGAAATAGGAGATGGGTCTTATTTGAAGGAAGTGGACCATAGAGACATGATGTTAGAGACGATGTCTCATCCTTGGCCCCTTCCTCTTTAGCTCTCTTTCACCCTCTCTGCTTTCTGGCTGTCATGAGGAGAGCAGAATTCCTCTGACATGCACTTCTGCCATGATGTTTCTGCCTCATGATAGCCCTAAAGCAGCAGAACCAACTAATGTTGGACTGAAACGTCTGAGACCATGAGCCAAAAAACCCTTTCCTCCTTTAAGTTTATTTTCTCAGATATTGGTCACAATGATGAATAGCTGACTGACACAAAGATAGAGGATAAATGGATAGAAAGGTAGATAGATATAAATATCTAGATATTTCATTAATTATATGGGCATTACCACACAAACATCAAATGCTATTGCCTGATCTTTTACATGTCATATATTTTAACATATATAACTACTTTCATTTTTCTCAGATTCTGTAAACAGTCACTTAGGGGACAAATTTAATTTCTAATTGTATCCATGCCACATAATGTTTGGTTTAACTGTGGGAATTCCAGGATTATTTATAGACAGATGCTTCTGATTCCTCCTAGTCTATCAAAGTTTTTGGTATACTAATTCCTCATAATAAACAATTCAGAAATCTCATTGGCTCACAAGAAATGTTTATGTACTGATCATGAATCGCTGGGTTAGCTACCTGCAATGGCTCTGATCCAGGTAGTTTTTGTTGTTGTTGTTGTTGTTGTTGCTGTTGTTGTTGTTGTTGTTTTGGTACCAAGGATTGAACTCAGGACCTCACGCTTGCAAGGCAGGCGGTGGCACCACTGAGCTAAATCCCTGGCCCTGATCCAGGTAGAATTCAAGTTCAAATGATTTCTCATTCTGGGTTCCAGGCTGAAGGAACAACTGCTATCTATAATGGAGTATTCTCATGCAGATGAAAGAAATGAAACAGCATAACAGGGTGAAAGAAACTTACAGTGCCTCTTAAAGTTTCTCTTCAAAGTGCCTCCATTTAAAAATGACATTGTCACTTTCTCCTATTTTCATTGGTCCATTGGCCAAAGTAGGTGGCATAGTGAACCCATAGTCAATGAGCTAGGGAAATATACTACTGATAAATTATAATGGAGGAGAGAGAGGTGAAGATTTTCTAAATAATAATGCAATGTATTGCATATTTCGTATCCAAGACTCACCCCCAAAATTAATATCCTGCTAAATTGTTAAGTAAGCCCTGGGAACCCAGACAACTGACAGATTTGAAATGATAGCATTTCAACACAGGTGAAAAATACAAGGATTTTGGAGGCTGTGTGAGTTTTGAGGAGATTGTAAAATGTTGAAATTTTAAGTGATTGGCATACATGCTACATGACTCAAACTCAATATTAGTTCAGGATCTTGATTTACTATCTCCACTTGATTTAGTGTTTATTTCCTTCAGCATATATCAATGGTGTATATCTAATATATGCTAATTAATATCCTAATATAATATTTTAAACTTGAAGTTTAAATAAGTGATATGTGTTCATTGCTTTTATGGGTTTCCTCCCTGAAGGACAAAATTAAAATTGGAATTCATCTCCTCAAAAAACTATGCTCTTGTCGCAGACATCTTTCTCAGAAGTATGTCAGTTGATAGAACATGCATGCAATGCTGAAGTTTAGGATGCTGTTTATTGCCATTTTTATTTTTCCCAGCTTTAATTAAAGCTTTCATTGATGGTGAAATTATTGGTACTGGAATGATCCTTGACAAGATCTGAAAAGAACACTTAAACTCATTGTTATGTACTGCTTTTGAACTAGCTAGAGAGAAAAGAATAGCTATTACATTGCGTATGACAACTACATTTTTATTTGGTAACAGCCTCAAGGAGTTTAACTCAGAAGATACTAAAATGTCTGTAGAGTCCAAGTTTGTTGACAATTTATCTTTAGCCTTTCTGGAAAACATGGGATACTACATCTATCACTTCATTACATTTTTATATATGCAGAAAAAGAAACAATATTGTGCATCATTTTTTCTAGTTAGTAGTTTTAAAACAGTTATTTGTGTTAAGCAACAAAATTATTAAATTTTGCTTTTTATCATCATACAATGTGTTATTTTTATAATATGAAGCTGTTTTTGGTTTATTAGTTCCACCATTGGTTGGCGGTTTTGTTTATTTGTTGTTTGTTTGGGATGTTGTTATAGCTGCTCCATTTCAGAGTGCTATTTTCTCTTTTGGTAGCTCAAAAGATAATTCCTGGCTTAGATTAAAATTCAAAACTGCATCCATCCTCTGATTCCAAGTATATCATTATTAAATATTTCAGTGAATCTCTCTGAACTCTACATATTATCTCTGGAGAATGGAATATTCAAAGCAGAGTTAGAGTGTGCTATTGGATTTGTAGTAAAGCAAGGCAGAATGGCTGTGGTTAAAAAAGATACATGGAACAACACCAAATTACAAGTGTGAAGCTGCCAACCTCCTGCTCTCCTCTTCAGAAGCATGTGCACAGGATTAGATAAGCTACCATCACCTACACTGAGTGGTTTCCTCCAATTAAGAGGAAGGCCCCACAAGGCCACAAATGGCCACTTCTGTTGGGAAAACAGGGACAAAGGAGCTGCATAATATTCTCAGAATATGTAATTTCTTCCTGGTGTTTCATTAACTTTATTGGGAACCTGTGGTTTGAACCGCAACATGACCTGTTATCTTGCCTGATAAACTCCCAACTTGCTCAAACTGCCTTAGCTGTTTTTTTTTTAACATATCTTTAGTTTAAAAAAAAAGGCAAGAATGTAAAGTATAAAGTAAGGGTTTTAGGCTGAGATCCTGACATTTCTGCTTTACATATCCCTTTTTAGCAAACAAGTTGGGGAACAGCTCACAGCTGCAGATTCCAACTGTCTTCCTTGAACGGCTGTTTAATCTATGGGGTATAGAAAATAGATTCTAACTTTGACTCTTAACTGTGTCAGTGTGTGATCTTGATAATATTACTTATCTGTACTTTCAAGTTCGTGTTATTAGAACCAGTGTACTAATAACATTCACATTATAGAGTTGAGATGAGGAGTCAATTAAATAATATATAGAGAAAGCTCTTCACATAGTATTCAAGCCATAGCAGGCACTCAATAAATGATAATCTAGAAAGATTTTTCCTTCTTATCTAGGAAGGAAAAACAAAACACAATAAAAAACAAAAATTTTTATCAGGTTATCTTTAAGCCTTATATTTCTCTTAATGAGAATCAAGTTGTTCTGTGGAAATGGAGACAAACTTAGTAAGTTATTTTTGGTCAGCCATTTTTTTCTCCTTTTAGTATGATGTTCATGATTATGAAAATAAACAATTTGATAGGGTTGCAGTTTGTAGGTGCTCTTATTCTGAAAAACAGTGTCAATAGAAATATAGTGTGAGCCAATATGTAATTTTAATATTTTAGTAAACATATTAAAAATAACAAAAAATTGAAGTTAATACTAGTATATTTATTCAATAGAGTATATCCAAAATATTATAATTTCAACATGCAACCAATGTAAAAATAATTAATGAAGTATTTTACCTTTTTCTTTCTTCAAAATTCAATGTGTATTTTTCACTTAAAGAACACACGAGTTCTAACCAGCTACATTTCAAGTGCTCAATAGCCATATGTGGCTACTGGCTGCCATAGTAGATGGCACAGGACTTAAGCATGGGATGAGGGAGAAGAGTTTGAGTGGAAAATGAGATTAGAGGGTATGCAGCATATCATGTAAATTTTGTGACCAGATACTTTGTCTGCAGGCAGAATTCTAAGCTGCTGTAAGCCACGTTAACCAAAGATGCAGGTATGCCTACTAAGAAAATTTGACCACCTTACTAAGACTTTGAGCTTAGTTAGTATTGAAGGTATCTTGTTTTGCCTACTTATTAAATTATAGGGGATAGCAGCTCTAAACTGCCCACTTCTACCATGATGGATCTAACAAAAAGGAAAGACATTTCCTTCAACACGGTTTATTAAAAACTCCATTATATTCTTTCCTAGCTTTATCTTAGCATTCTATTCAGCATGTACCACTGAGGTTTGCTCTGTAATTGCGAGTAGGTACAATGTGCTGCGTTTGGGAATATTGATCAGTTTTATCTTTGTCTCTTCAAAATTGCACATTTTATTTTACTAATGCATCTTACAGTAACTATTGTATTAAATCAGAACTTGAACATTATGATTCATAAAGAGCATGAAACTTGGTGCCCATAAATCACAGCACTAAATTGGAAGTTTAAAGTTAAGATTTATAAACTAACATACTAAATCACAACTTTAAAATTTAGGATTCATTAATAAGAACTTTTAGATGCATGATGTATAAATCAAAGCACTATACCTGATTCTTGGAAGTTAATGCATGTAAATCAGAATTCTGAAAGTTAATATTAATAAATCAAGTAAATGCATTTTACTTGGTAAGTTTCTTTTTTAATAGAATAGTTCGTATAGTATATAATGGACACTATCTTCTCAAAAATATGAATCTCTACACTTCCTTTGATAGCCATTTCTGGAACACCTTTCCTAGGTTTTTTTTAGCCCATTTCTCTTGTGTGAATATGGAAATACATGATATGTATCTTTTTAATACAATCTCTCATATTCTTAAAAACAGTAATTAAGTCTCAATATAAGTTTTCCACTTTTAGGCTAAAATTATCCACAAAGCTTTGCTTTCTTCCTTAGCACCTATTTTCTGCACTTTTGATTATTTTTCACAAGTATCTACAGGGCTTTTGAAGGTGATGTGTGCAAACTGGGACAAATGTTACACAGGTCCTATTAACACGGACTGTGGTGGATGAACTTCCTTTGAACCCTCATGCATCATGTCTGTTTGTAATAGGCCATTTATATCTCCGCCAAAACAACAGAACAGCCCGAGTCTCCCATTGTAAGGTATTATTGTGATCTCAGAAGGAAGAATTGTTTCACTCTCTTTACAGTTAGATTCTCTGCGTTCCTAAGTAGCCTACAGCAAACTAGATTTTACCTTTTCCACTACATTAACACGGTTCTTACGGTATTATAATTACCGAAGATCACCATGGATCCAGAGACCGAAAATCATCCGGAATCCCTGTATTACATGCATATCCATCAATAGTCGGTACTGCTGTCCCCTTTATCATCAGTTTCTCTTCAATTTTCTCCTACTTTCCAGCACTTTCTCTCAGTCTCCTTTATGGAACTTCTTATTCTAATGTAACTTAAATGGTACGATGCTCTCTCCTTGAGCATCTTATTTTGTTACTATATAGATCTTTGCATCTTTTGCCCAATTAAAGGTTGATCACTTCTGGAGCTCTTTCTATGATCTGGAAATATTTACTCGACACTCCTTCCAAGTTACATACTCAAAATGGAATTAATTATTTATTTTACTGAAGTAGCTTCAATTTTTCAAATCCACCCCCCAAACTCATCATCTAATCACCTAAGAACTTCTCTCAATTTTCTTCTATCCATTATATTTCTATAGGCACTGCTTGAGCTCAAGCCCCTATTATTTCTTCCTTGGGTTATTGTCAATGTTTCCTAACTGCTCTCTAGCCTTCCAGAATGGAAATATGATTGTATAAATCCCTTATTTAGACAGTTCCATGTTTATTCCTTACTCCTTATAAAGATGGCCCATAAAGACACATATTCTGTGTTTTCAACCCTATCTCTGACTCCCGTAATATTCTGTACTTTAAATGGATGGTTTTCAAGCTGGGGAATTTTGTCCCCTCAGGAATATCAGCAATGTCTGCAGACATTTTTGGTTTTCCCAGCTGGTAGTGCTGGTGCTAGTGGCACCTAGTGGAGAGGCCAATGTTTCTGCTAAACATCCTACAATGCACATAACACCATCACACAACAAAGAATTATTCAGTTCCAAATGTCAGTAGTGCAGAATTTCAGAAACCTTGCTGTAGACAAAGTAGCTGTGCAAATTTCACCTTGGAAGTGAACCTGTCAAGTGGACCAGAGCCTCTGAACATGGTTTACCAATGCTATATCCTTTGTCTGAAATGTCCCTTCCTTATTCATACGCAGGCACACATTCTTCTTCACTATGGAAATCTCAGGTCAGTGCCTGCTTTGCTGTAAGCAAGTTTGCTTTTCTTCCCAAGCCCTGATGACATATCAACATGGTCTTTGGAAATAACATACAAGAGATTCAGAATTAGAATACTGGTTAGAAACATGACTACCTTACTAGTGGCCTATACTTGAGCTATGTAAATTGTTGAGCTCAGTTATTTCTCCTGAGAGTCATGAGTACAAGCATACCAAGGCACAAACCTTTATTATTTGAATGTAATCTCATACTGATGCAAGGGAACTCTAGCTAAACTTTTGTTACCCCACTGTAGGTTATTTCTAGCATAGTAAGTGTAAGGAAAGGATCTTCCCACATAAAGGATGCATGCTTCTCAGTGAAAATAACACACATAATTTGGTGTGACAACTAGACCCTCCTAAGATGCTTTCAAGGTCTATTTACAGATAAATATGAAACAAATAGATTAATAGTAAAAAGTGTCTGTCATGAGCTACACTTGGATAATTTGGTTGTTCTAGTAAACGAATGGTATGACATCTGATACACCTACTTTTAGAAAAATGCTGGATCTTGTGAAATATATAATGAAACGTAAGATTTTGCAATTTATTTGAAAACATAGGAATAAAATTCTAAAATAAGCAGAAAACAGAACACTATGGTATATAATCAACCAGTAAATGATAGTATAGAAAAGTGCTACTTAAATACTTTTCTGTACAAATGTTTAAGATAGTGAAAAAATGGCACTTGCAACTAGTGTGCAAAATAGAAGACAATGTAGTTATCCTTGTATGTGTGTGAAGGCAGGTATGTGGCCTTGGATTTATTTTTATTTTCTTCTCCAATGGATATTCTTCAGTCTATTTTGTAGCATGGAAGGGCAGTCTTATTTACCTAATGTTACAAATATAAATTTATCAAAGATGTAGAACAGCAAGGAAGATATGTAAATGTATTTGAAATAATTATCAATAATACAACCATGATTAATGATTCCACTGAAGCTCCTGCAACACATATTTACTTGAGAATTTTTGAAGTGGTTTTTAAAACTTGTGATAAATTCAACATTACAGTAAGCAGACTCATTCTGTCTGCAGTAATGCTCTTGAATTATCTAAGTTATTCCCAGAGGAAATAATGGGTGAAAGGAAAACCCAGTAAAAAATAACTTTTATCAGATCTACTGTAAAAGGCTTTCTTGACATCAAGGGCATATGTAGATTTCCTGGATAGCCTGACTCCATGTGATTTAGTTCAGTAAATTCCTTACTTCCCATCACTTACTTACTCTAAGTAACTTGACATCTGACTATATCCTTTTATGCAAAACAGTACACATATTATGAGGGAATAACAGCTTTGATACCATTTAGAGCATATCCCAAAGCATGCTTCATTAAGAGTTTAAGAACATATATTTGTGATTCTGAGAGGCTCATTTGTTACATAATTTGAAATAAAATTACTTGTCATATTTACCTACTTTTTATTTTATTATCAATTGATGTAGGCAATAAAACTTTGAAACATTTATAATATTATTAGATGAAACTGAAGTCATCTGATTTTTCTTTAAATGCCAGTTCTTATTACCAAATAAGAAAAAAATTAAAATATTATTTCCTCTTGAGATTTAAATCATTTATTAATATCATACAGTCTAGGGCCAGGGATCTAGCTCAGTGGTTCTGCCACCTGCCTCAAAAGCACAAGGACCTGAGTTCGATCCCGGGTACCAAAAAAAAAAAATCATACAGTCCAGAAGAATCTCATAATATAAAATGATATACATCAATATAAATTTATACCAATCTTAAATCCCATAAATAGTAATAGTAAATTACAACTCAGGAGAAGAGAAAATCATACATTAAGAAAGACAAAGGTTTACTAGTTTAGCAAAGTTCTGCAGAATCAGGGGCCGGGGATTTAGCTCAGTGGTTTCGCTGCCTGCTGTGCTAGCACAAGGACCTCAGTTCAATCCCCGGTACCAAAACAAACAAACAAACAAAGTTCTCCAGAATAAAAAAATGAGAAATAGTACATTAGTAAGAAAAACTGCAAGGAGACATGAACAAGTAAATCAAAAAGAAGAGAAATATAGATGGTTAATAATGCAGAAATCAACTTAACTCACGAAGTATTGAATAAATTACAATTGAAACACCAAGTTAATATATTTACCTGTTATACGGTTCATTTTTTAAATGCAGCATTACTGCCCAGTAATGATGAGCATACAAGAGGTGATTGAGTAATAAGATGAATGTTTAAATTTTGTTTAAATTTCAGTAAAAGACAAATCACCAAGGATGCTAGGACAAGTTGTCCAAATCAAGGGGGATTATATTGAGAGAGATTAACAGCAATGTGTCTTTTACTGTAATAAATTTTTTAAATCACATATGCAACATATTTTGTGATCAACTCTCATTGATCAAGTACTTAGGGCAATTTTTGTCAAATAAAAACATTACAGTATACTTACCCACCTTATTCATCGGATCTTCAACATGCCACTTCTGGCTCTTCCCCAACATCAAAATGACCATGAAAAATAAACATTTTGAATCAATTCAGGGATTGAGGGAACCACAATAGTGCAAGTAAAGAAACTCACGAAAGAGGACTTGCAGAACTGCTTCAGAAAGTGACAAGAATGATTGGATAAGTGTGTTTGAAATGAAGGGGAGTACTTTGAGGGCGATTAATAGCAATGTGTTTTTTACTGTAATACATTTTTTAAAATGTAATCATTCACTATGTATTTTGATCACACCTCATACAAATAAAAGAAGTTAATGATTTAAACACTTCTAGTAAGCATTAAAAATTAGTATAACTCTCTAGGGATAAATTTGTCTTTAAGAGAGTAATATCTTTTGGCTTAGAAAGTTCCTAGGAATTTATCCTAAGAAATAACTATACCATAAGATGTTGATTGCACCATAGTTTACTGTCCACATCAAAATTACCTTAATACCCAAGAAAATGAGATGGTGTCTCAATCACTTTCTCATCACAGGGACCCAATACCAGACACCAATAAAGTAAAAGAGGAGAGGTTTACTTTGTCTCACATTTCAGAAGTTTTATTTCATGTTCAGCAGTCTCAAACAGAAACTGCATGGTGGAAGGGGCTGGGTGGGGAGAAGATGCTGTCATCATGGCAGCCAGGATGCAAAGAGAGAATGGAAGACCCGCCTCTTCTGGCCAGGTCCACCTTCCAGTAGCATGCTCAGCTGCTGAACTCACATGTGGATGATTTCACTGATGAGTGCAGTGCCCCTATGTTCCAACCACCTTTCACAAACTCTATTTGTGAGTGTTTGAGGCCTTCGGGGGACATTTTTTTATCTAAACCATAACATATTGTTTGAATTAACTATGATGTACCCATGAGAATAACTACTATGTAGCAATGAAAAAGGCATTCTAGAAATATATTCACTAACAATAAAATATTCATAGCTTGTAACTATCTTAAAACTAACTTGTAACAGCTTCCTAAAATACAATCATTCTGCTAGAATTTTGTCAACAGAAGAATTGCTCTAGTTTACATAGGTAAGGAAGTTTTATTATAATGTATACCCAGTAATGTGAGGAGCACAGAACAGTGGACCCTTGGCTTATGAACTCAATTCATTCCCGGGGACTGGTTGTAACTCAAGTTAGTCGACTGCCTTCAAAGTCTCTCTCCTGTATAATTTTAGGCCACACTTTCTTCCAGGCAGATCTCAGTGTCCTTAGAGAGACACTGGCGCAGGATCTCTCCATTAACCCCACACAGGAAAAGATGTGGTAATGTTCCTTCCAGAACTCTTTAAGGGTCAAATCTGTCTCTGAGACTGAGTTAGTTACTTTTCTCTTGTGGCTGAGATAAAATACCCCAACACCCAAAGTTAAAGGGGAAAGGGTTTCTTTAGCTCACATTCTTTGGAGGTTTTACTGCACAATCAGCTGGCTCCAAGGCAGGGTGGCACATGGAAGAGGGGCATCACAGAGGAGAAACAGTTCATGGCACCCACAAGGTAGCAAAAGCAACAAGGGACCTAAACAACGTCTTTCTGCCCCCTTTATCCCATCCAGACTACCAGGATTAGGGCAGTGCCAGACCAATCACTCACATTCAGTGGCTTAGTAATCACACGCCCTTGATCCCAGCATCACACATTCCAGCTTCATCCACCTCTGAAAAAGACTACATGAGGCTTTGGGGGGACATCTAGACACAAGCTACAACAGAGACCATGTGGAAGCACAAGCGGCTAGCATTTGGGTCATAATTCAAGACTTTGTTCGTAAGTTTAAACTAAAGTTTCGGTGGTAATCCAAGTTGTTCATATGTCAAGCTGGTCGTAACTCAAGGGTCCACTGTAAATTCTCAGTAACTTCCCATTAAGGACCCATGAAAAACTAAGACAATAGTCTTTCGTGACTAAAGACAAGAAAGCACCTCTGAGAAATTGCTCATCGTATCTCAAGAAGTACGCTCCTATTGTTCTCTCTGATTACCTTTCTTACTTTCCTTTCCTTTCCTCTTTCTATCTTAGTTGTACTTTTTTTCTTTTTCATTGTCCTCCACTTCTACTGTTATTATTGTTTAGAGTTCTTTGTGTGTGTGTTTTTTATTTGTGTGTCTGAAATAAGCTCTCTAAAGGAGGGGATGCTATCAAACCTGGTCATTAGCATGTACTATGGCATGTTCACACTGAGCAGAGTTCTTATTCTTTAGCTCCTAGTCTTGCCTTTAGCTGATTATCTTTACTTTCAGCATTGATTAATGATCCACTTAGTTTGTCTAAGACAGCGGAGCCATATGACATAAATGAAGCTGCTCTTGTTTTTCTCAGCGAACTAGAAGACACAGTTATCTTTCTGTGATAAAATTACATAATTTTTGAAAATATAACATAGATAATGTTATTTGGTTCTTATTAATGGTTCATTTTCTCAATGCCAAACATTACCATCATCTATTAAGAAAAAACAGAAAATTTTATATTTCATTTCAAATCACTTGATCTAGTCTCCTGCCTAAAGGCTTTTATAACTCTTCCAATGATTATCTGTAAACAAATCCTTCTTCAAAACCATCCACTCTCTTTCATGTGTCATTTAATTACCTTTTCTCCCTCTCTTATCCATCTTTCTGCCTGTAAGAATCTTGTAAACGATGCTTAGGAATATCAGCAGCTTCTAAATCTGAAAACACTACTTGTGCGCGCTTACAGCATATTTCATTTAACCTATCTCCAAAAAATGTATTCAGATGTGGAAGCTAAGTAACTCCTCAGATTGTATATGAAGTCTTGCAGTACTCAGTTTGAGGTCACCTGTAACAAGAGTACATCGCCCTTTCAAAGTATGTTTGTCCTTCTCTGCCTTAAATTGCTTCCTCATTCTCAGAACATTTTGCTTATTTCCTGACTTCAGAAATGATTCTCTAGACATTCTTTTGTCTGTAAGGCCATTATTTAATGTTTTACCTAATGTCACCATAGTCTCTATATTTTCATTTCTTAAGCCTGTTATTATGGTTCATTTTCTTTCTGCTCCTACCACAACATTAATAGTGGTTTTTTTTCTTTAATTGACCATTTTATTCTCACATCAGTGTGGTTTTCTTCTTTATAGACTTTCTAAAATTCAAGTCATGTTTATTAGTATCCAAGCTATGCTACATGTTGTACTGAACACTCTGAGGCAGTCCTTGTCCATTAGTGCAGGGAAGTAATGAATATAGATAACTGCAACATGAGGAGGGGAGAGAAGAGGACAGATACCTAAGGAGTTTCCTAAAAAATAGCAAGAGAAAATAGAAAAATTATTGAGCTAGGTAGCAAAAGAGGAAATTTGAGGAGTACAGATAACACTGATAAGGAATATAATTTGTCTTTATAGTTCATAAGTATATAATATGAAAAGTGTTAAATATATCATTTTGAAATGAAATTCACTAATGAGAAAAGTGAAATAAGATGTCAGTGTGGGGAGAGGGTGTAGAAAATCATTCAAGAGGGAATGAGTTGTGGTGAAATGTATGCTTTATGGTGAAATTCAGCTGAATATAGATGAAAAGGTAAGATCCACAAGCGATGCTATTAAGAATGACCAGTCAGTCGAATTTAGAGGAAGACACGCCATGTGGCAAGTAGGATGTGGCAAGGATTGTTCCTCACGCACCTGAGTATTTTGGTAGTAAAGAAGACAAGAATTCATAGAAGAAAGGACCAGTAAAAACATGAGAATGCTCTAAGCATGAAAAGCAAGAGTAGAAGGATGATCATCACCTCAAAGAACAACACTGGGCTCCTAAAAATATGAACTGAGAGTTTTGGCAAAATGTTATAAACACAAAAAATTGTTTAAGAAATATTTCAAATTTGTACATAAACCAAACATTTAAAAAAAGAAAGAGAGTTCTAGTGTAAGAGCTTTCACATTTATCATCATTTTAAATTTAAAAATTTAAAATACCATCATGGGGAAAGGACAACCTTTTAAACATATGGTGTTAAGGAAACTGGATATCTGTATGCGACAGAATGAAGTTAGATCTTATACCAGCTACAGAAATTAATTCAAAATGGATTGAAGAACTAAAAATAGCACTAAATACAGAACTAAAATTATAAAAGCTCTTAGAAGTAAACATAGAGCAAAAAACACATAACATTGGCTTTGTGAATGATTTCTTGGATATGATACCAAAAGCACAGGCAAGAAAATGAAAGATAGATAAATTGTACTACATTAAGATAAAAATAATTCTATATATCAAAGACATAATCAAAAGAGCCTAGAAGAAACCCACAGAAAGGAATAAAATATTTGTAGACGATGGATCTGATAAAGAATTAACATTCAGAACATATGAAGAACTCCTATAACTCAACAACCATCAAACTCATACAGAAAATCAAACAACCTAATTCAAAATAGGTAAAGGGTTTCTGTTGTCTGAGACAAAGGCACTATCAACTCCACTCACAGGAAAGCATTAACACTTTACTCAACGCTGTCCAAGCCCCACTTTCTTTGCCATAGGCCACCTGGGTAGGCAAGCGAAGAGCCACGACTTCTGGGTGCTTATAGAGAGTAGGTTGCTTTATTTTATGTGCTTTTGAGATATTCTCGGGAAAAGTTTCTAAACCAAAAAATGGCATGCGGTAAAATGACAATAAAAGTTGAGTCAAAATGAAAAAAGACAATAAATAGGTAAAGGAATTGAACAGATATTTCCCCAAAGAAAATATGTAAATGGCTAAGAAGCATACAAAAAAGTGTTTAACATCACTAATCATTAGAGAAATAAAAATCAAAACCAGAATGAGCTATCACTTCATACCCATTTTGAGGGCTACTATCAATAAACCTCCAAAACAGCAAGTGTTAACAAGGATGTAGAGAAATGGGAACCCTTCTACACTATTAGTGGGAATATTCCTAAGGAAAGCAATACTTCTGAAAAACTTGCTCAAAAATTAAAAAAGTAATTACCGTATGATCCAGCAATTCTACATCTGAGTGTATGCTCAAAAGAATCAAATACAAGCTCTCAAAGAGATACTTAGACAAACCTATAGTTGTGGTAGCATTATTCACAACAGCTAAAAATTGGAAGCAGACCAAATGTGCATCGACAGATGAATAACTAAATAAATGTAGTACATAAATACAATGGAACATAGAACAGAAAAGAATCTTGACAAATGCTCCAACGTGCGAGAAACATGCAGACATTATATTAAGTGAAAACAGCCAGAAACCAAAGGGTAAATATTCTAGTATTCCACTTATAGGAGGTGTCTAGAGTAGTCAGATTCAGAGAGACAGAGAATAGAAGGTTGTTTGGCAGGAAATGGGGTGGGGGAAATAGGGAGTTAATTAATAGCTATAGAGGATCAGTTTTACCAGATGAAAAGATTTCTGGAGATTGCTGGTATAATGACGTGAATGTGCGTAACAATACTGAACTGTGAAGTTAAAAGTGATGGAGAGGGTAAATTTTGTTATGTGTATTTATTACAATTTTGAAATTTTAAAGAAACATCAAAAATTGTTAATATGCAAAATTTTGTGTTATGTGTATTTTCCCAAGAAAACAAAGACCTACCGTGTCTTTCCACCCTCTTATTCACTGAACTTTTTATAATTTCATAAATGTTTGAAAGCTTTTCTTGTATCCAGCCTTTGCTCTTGTTCTTCTCTTTGTGTCCAACCCTCGCCCCCTCAGGTCATCTCCTGGCTGTCTTCAAAACTTCCATGTCATGTTACTTTCTCAGAAAACAAACAAACAACCAACTTTTCTTAACTAACTATATCAAAATTATGCTCCCATATTTTGACATCTTCTCTCACCACTTATTTTTCCTTAAAATAAATTGAAATACGCATTTTTGAGTGATCATTTTATATAGCTCATCTTCCTTGGTGTACCCTAAGTTCCTTGTGGGCAGGAATAATAATCTAGTCATTACATGACTCTATCTGCAACAGCTGGAAGTTTTCTTGGTCCAGAGTTAGTGTACAGTAAATATATATTAATGTCTAAATTAATTTAGTAAATAAAAATAATTAAGAATTTAGGTTAAATTGTGTTGAAACATTTTTGTCAAAGTTGATTGATTTTAACCCTTCGAAGAATAAAAGTGAGATCAGTACAGTTAATTGTTAGCTGTCATCTTTTCCCATTTCCTTCTCAATACTATTATATACCAAAATGTTGGAAGTAAATTCTCGGACGGTATTTAAGCTAGGTCTCTTATAATTATATCCCACCAATGAGTCTCACTCTGAAGATTAAATGACTTGGAGATCATCTTTCTGCTTTGGCTATTTTCATGGTTAGCAAAAACTCACGAAATGGCCTAACTCAGGACAAGCCATTGTGTATTAGAGGCAGATGTGGCAGAGCAGGTATAGCACTAACAGAATCCTTCTTATCTTTAGATCTCAGCTATTGTGAGATGAGTGGCAGATTGCAAATTTTCCATGCTCCATCTTTAAACACCTCTATCCTTATATTCAATCCCTTTCTGCCTAAAATGCATACAATTTTCAGCTTACTACATTGAATCTAGAAAGATTCGTACAAAATATCAAAAGACTGGAATTAGAAAAAAACACTAAGTTTTTATCTTATTTCCCAATGGTTTTAAAGTCAAGTTTTACAAAACTTGTGGAATAAATACAAGGTGAACAATTTATGATTATTTTTAGATGGACAAAAATAATTACGCAAAGCATAAAATCCCTAAAAGGAAGTCATAGCAAAATAACAGTTTTTTCCATAGGCTTTATCCTAAAAATCATTAAAAACAATATTCACAGTATATTTGGGCTTCAAGCATGTATTAAAAATTTCTCATGTCACCATCTCTGAGAATCTATCCTGGATCATTAAAGTACACAAATTATCTGCCCTCTAGGCTTCTACATCATTTGTTCATTCTTATATGATAATTATATATTAGTTAATAATTATAATTAATAATTATAGATTAGATATATTAGTTTGCAGTTATAGTTTAACATTTTTGTCTCTCATCTCTACATGTGGAGCCTCTGAACATTAAGAGACATTCATCTATCAATGAAATTGAATACTTGATATTGAATTATGTTACAACTAGGTAAACTCATAAATGATTGAACAATTGTAACCTTGAATGCACTGATTAATGTATCTATATGTGCTGGAGAGATGTTTTAAGTAGAATCACTCTAGTCTATTTCATTCTGAATAATTGTTTAATCCTAGAAAGAAGTTTTGCTTTATCATGTGCCTCTATGGCATAATATATTAAACTAGTGCAGTATTATTTTTTATTCTCCTTTGCAATTGAGCTCATCATTTTGTTTGGATGATGTTCAGCCTCATTAACACAATTTACAATTTCCTTAAAGGTTCAGGCTTTATCTGCCTCTTTTTCTTTCCCCATATGATGGCTGTGCTCACATGGGAGTACAGTGAGCCCTTTTTATATGATCATTTTCTTGTGAAATGTTCCCTTCTTCTTAGCTGATTTTTTTTTTTTTTTTTTTTTGCTGATCTCAAACCCCGTATGGCAGGTCATTTTTCATTTTGAGAATTAGGAGGAGATCAACAGAAGCTATTGTGTGTTGCCTCTCATTTCATCATTTAGAATAAACTGACTCTTATTTTTTGGACAACACCCATATACTTAAGACGCCCACATATTTGGAGTAAATCACTGTAAATAAGCGATCAGCGGAAAACAACAGCCTGTAGAACACATTACCAAGGAGCAGCAAGCAGCCAAGTTTTTCATAACTGGGCTACTAGCCACCAATTTAAAGCTTTAATGTGAACACACTTTCACCACACAGAAGTCTGTTTTTTTACACAACATAAATGGAAGGGGACAAAACACTGCTGCTCTAAGTTATATTAAATTGATATTTTTAAACAATTCTAGCTTTAAGTTGGTAAACATGCTTTGGTAAATGCATATCCAAAGAACTGAAAGATGCTAAAAATAAGAGAAAATATGTAAATGTACATGAAAAAGAGTCTTTTAAAAAATCACTACCACCATCATCCCCCTGTCTCTTGCGTTAACTTGCAATTAATTGGCTCTGGCAGTATAGACTCAGTTCCTACATAATGACACTGAGTGTTTCTCTTTTAGTTACTAATAGTTCTGTCTGCCATAGAGAAAGCAAGCAGCTACATGCTACTTCATTTGAGTGCTGGAGAGTCTTTTAAAATTTTGTTATTTTCAGTTGTAAGCAGAAAAATAAGCATTTTCCAAGAAAGAAAACCTAATTTGGAGGTGAGTTATTGGGAGTATTCTATTCCACTAATGATATTCTACCACAGAGAAATGAATGTGAGCTTATAATCATAAAAACATTTGATGATGCCTTTTTATCCAAATATCTCAGAGCATTAAAGGAAATAAAAATTCCATCCATTTGCATACTACTTCTGATAGAGAATAAAATAAATAAACAGGCATAAAATTGTTTGAGTTTCTGTACAACCAATGGCATCAAACCATTGAAAGGAATATTTCTGATTCCCTGCAACTAAGTCTAAACAAATACGCCATTTTCCATTGACAACTCACAACTGACCTAAAATCCGTGTTTTAACTTTAGTCTTCAGCTAACTATGGCCTTTGTGCTACTAAGCAAAATGCTTTGTACATATTACTCCCTTCTTACCTTTTTTACCATTCCTCTGCTCTGAGGATTTCAAAACTTTCTCCTGAGACAAATGCAAGGGAGATTTCAAAGAAGTAGGTAAGTCCGTCTCATGTTCTTCCTTTGCACAAAGTAAAATTTAAATACCCAACCAAGTAGATATTTAAGATTCATTTTGTGTGAGAGAAGACAGATGTCATTAATGGCAACCTACTAGTGCAAAGGAAGGTCAACACTGTAGACAGGGAGCCAGGGAGCCTTTGTTTTGCTCCCTCATACTTGCTTTAAATTTTTTCTTTGTTTGTTTGTTTTGCTTCTATCACCTCAATCCAGAGAAAAGAGATAGAAAACTTGCATTCCTAGAGTTCTGTTTGCATGTACCCCCTACAACTGAGACACTCACACAACACCAAGTCATGAGAAAACCACTAAGAGCTGCTTTACCTTAACACCAGTTCTGAAATCTCAAAAGCTATTCAGGAAGCTCATCCAGTTTCTTCACTGTGACAAGTTTTTCCCTCACCTCTTCTCTACGACCCACCTTGCCAATCAAAATGTAACCCAAAGCAACACTGGCATCAACTGGGAGCTTGATCAAAACAGCCCAACCTCTGACCTTTAAATAGGAATGTGCATTTCAAGAGATCCCCGTGTGGTCCAAATGCACATTAAAATTGGAGTAACACTTTTCTCAATGTGTGTTTGCTTCTTACTACATGATTTGTAGCAAAATGGTCTTTACTCAAAAAGTTGATGTTTGAACATTTTAGCTTGTGAGATTTTGGCTTTCTATTCAGGACTTAAGTTATAGCAAAGACCTACAGTGGTTAATAGAATAGAGACTTTTTATACTATTCCCTTTAATTTTAATATAATATCACCTTTATGGCCGATAAAATCTTTGCCCAATGAAGCTTAAGAGTAAAAGTTAAATGGACTTAGGTTCCTGGCCCTGCTTCTAACTTCATTATCTCTTACTTACACCTTGAGACAATACTATTAAGGAAAAAATTAATTTTTTTCCGGTACCAGGGATAGAACTCAGGACCTTGTGCTTGCCAGGCAGTACGGTGCCACTGAGCTACATCCCTAGCCCTATTAAGGAAAAACTTCAAAGTATAACACCAACAAACACAACCTCACATGCGGGAAAAAAAGAGACAGGGAGTGCCCAGTGCTTATGAGAAGTAACCAGTTACCTAAATCATTTTTAATGGAGTCATATGATCATCCTTAACCAGTAGGGGAGAAATGAGTTTGGGATATGAGACTATGAGTGTTAATGGGAAAGCCATTCCAACTGAACTTCCTAATGTCTTTTTTAAAAAACTATTTGTATAAAACTCTCATTTCTACCAGACAGTATTAAGGACTATATTGTATTTAAAGTCATTTTTACTGAGAAATGTGTTAGAAACACCCACACAAGCATGCGTACACATATATACTTACATTTCATGAATTTAAAATATCTCTACATAAGACGTGATATGCATTTTTGCACTAATAGAATAATTGATAGGTACTTCCTGAAATGAACACAGAACTTAAAAGATGTTAGGACGTCCTTGTTTAAAGGTTTAAAATAAAGAGTAACTGACTGCATGAGGCAGAACACAAGTATTTAGTTCAGTTACCAAGTATCAGTATGATTTCTCAACCTCTATGTTGAGTCTTTAGTTTGGGATCCAAAAAGTTTTGGTGGACTGGAAATTCAGACATTTGAATTTATGATCCCAACTTTTTTGCTTACTGACTGTCTGACTTCATCAGGTCAGTTGTTTTCCTGTCTATGTTTGAAAAAGCTTATGAAATCTTTTAGCTCCCAGGTTGCTTTAAAATTCTGTATTTCCAGTGGTTCAAAACTCTTAAGTATTATTCTTAAATATTGACTGTATTATTCACAGTGGGTGATCATTTTGTTCAACTCTTTTCTTTTCAGTCACTTTGTTCATTTTTAATTTTGAAGACTTTATAGCAATGGTCGCTAAGCATTATTGAAGAGACATCTACATGATATATTTATCTAATTAAAAATTTCATCAATTTAATGTCACATTTCCCAAGAAGTGTTCTTCAAGTGTTAATATGTTATATGTTTTTTAAAAATTGATTCCATTTTTAAGCTTGGAAATACTAGGTAAAGCAAGTAGAAAGTGCTATCTTTATGCAATGCTAATTAGGACTTTAGCATGCTAAGGAGGAAATGCAGACCTACGGGAAACAAAGTATGATACAGTTATTAAATTGTCCAATTTTATTTTCCCACAGGATACTTTTAGGGCAAACTTTTCTAAGGGACTAGTGTTCTAGAGGAAGTGCTGAGCTCAAAGTGAGAATTGGACACATATATGTTGTTTTTCAAATGGGGCTCCTAAAAACAGGGAGAAAAAAATACTATCATAATTTAAATCCACTTAAGGCTACTATAGTAATTTAATCCAGTTAGGTCTGGAGAAGATTCCTTCCAGATGTCAGAAAACATGACCTTTCCCAACATGAAGAAAAGGAAAAACCACAGGGAATCTCTTGCTTACATAAAGAGACACACTGTGAAGGATTTATTCCTGGTGGCTAAACCAACACAGTTCCAATATGTAAGAAAAATAATAGCCTACAGATTTAGGACCTTAACAGTGGAGATATTTTTAGATATAATTCAATACTTGAATTAAACACAAAGCATAGCTGACTATATAGAAGTGTTGAAAGCTCAGCATTTATGCTCAAGTTAAGCAAATTACAGCATTCTGCACCAGCATCAAATTCTGAACACTTTCCATCTAGATATACCGCAATTCAACTTAAATCGTAGAAAATTAAATGTTACATCTTCCCAAATACATTTGGACATGTAGGAAGGCAAGAATGCCAAAGAGATTATTGGAAATCTAGGATGACAAACAGTCAAAATTATACTAGAATTTTTGTTTCTCCCGAAAACATATTTTAGGTAAACAAATACTTACAACATACTAAACATTTATGCACTTCTTTTTGAAAGTGAAGGGGTTGTTTACAAGAAAATCTCAGATGGAATTCTGTGTTTTCATGTTTGCAGGGTAAAATATAAATAAATAAATAAAAATGTTGCCTTAAGGCCCTAAAGACAGCCATATGCTTTTGCATATATTTTCACAACTCAGCAGCTGCTCACTAAGCCTCTTCCATTTCAAGTTTTCCTGTTGACCACTCTCTTCTGCAAGGCTTCTGTGACTGCCGGATGGAAATACTTATGAAAACACTGGGGCAGCCAGGATCGTCCAAGTGTTTTCAAAATGTTTGCTTGGCGAAGAGTTGCTGGCAGGCAAAATGTCCTCCTACAAGGGTTTCAGTAAGTGTTTATGACTCTTCAGTGTATTCTCTTTGTAAACGTGGGCAGAGACCACACTATGATCTCTAGAAGCTTTAAGAGGGAACAACAAATCACTTTGCCTCAGACAAGTCTCGCACCTGCCAGTCCTGTCTCTTTTAGATCATTTTAATGGATTGCGAGGCAGGTATCTTTTAAAACCACTCCTACAATTACAGGTACAATCTAAGAAAGTTAACCGTTCCCCATTATCTCTTTGAAACAAATCAGTGAAGGTTTATCAAAAGATTTATTTAAGAACTGCTAAAAGAGACAAAGAGGTGAATTGGGAGGTGAGGGTTTTTCAGACAAGAGGGAAATCCATACATGAACTGCAGGCCAGGATGCATTCCAACAACTGTAAAAATATGGTGATGATTCTTAGAATATTAACCACCAGATGGGTGAGGCAGAGGATCAGGCTGCGGTTCTATGCAAAACCCACATCATCAAGAGCTTTCAAAATTATATGAAAATAAATGAAGTAGTCTAAGTAGCTTTCTGGTGTGATCCAAGTTTGATTTTAAGCAGGCCATTTGGTGAGGACTTGAAGCTGTAGTGGAAACTGGAGTAATTTGCTAAACATGAACTAGATAGTGGAGGGTTAAAAGTTCAGGCAAAAAGTGACAATGATATATAGATGGACTCGCTTAATATGTAGCCTGTTGAGATTAGCTTCTTATTCAGTAAAATGTTTTCAGAATTATTTCATGTTGTTGTCCATATCAGTACAGTGGATCCTCAAGTTACAACCAGCCTGACATATGAACAACTTGGGTTAATTATGTTCATGAAAGATTCATCTGCCTCTTGTTATCTATAGCAAGTACCCAGGTAAACATCCAGATCTCAGCTGTACTGACTTACAACCAACTTGTGTTACAACTAGCCCTTTGGAAATGATTGAGTTTGTAAGTCAAGGGTCCACTGTAGTTCCTCCATTTTTACTGCTGAGTAATGTTTCGTTGCGTGGATGTACCGCAATTTATTTATATACTTACCAGTTGGAGTGAGTTTGGGTTATCCCCAGTTTTGGGAGATTATGAATAGAGATGCTTAAGCATTCATGCACACATATGGAACAGTTTCCTACCCTGAGTATGATGGTGATTACACAACTCTTTTTACATGTTAAAATTAGTACAACTGTAGACCAAAAAAAAGTTAATTTTACTGTGTGTTAAATTTGAAGTAGAAGTTTTTTAAAAGTCACAGAGGGACTAGAGAAGAAAGATCTGAGGTAATCCAAAGATTAATTCAATAAATTATTTAAATTTTACGAGCTTCCATGGAAATTTTAAAGGAGTAGATTTCAGCAATCATGGGAACAACAAGGGGCTGTGTTCATTCATTCATCATGGCTCTTTTTTGGGGGGGGGGAATTTGATGTGTTTGTAAGAAAAATAACAATAACATAAAATAAATAAATAAAAACTATGCCAGATGGCTCTTGGGAAGCTGGTTGCTTCTAATGGTGTTGCTGTTGTCATCAGGGCATCCTGGGAAGAACACCTTCACAGTTGACTGAAACACAGCTGCCACACCAGCCCATCTGGACTCTGGAAATTACATGACACGAGCCCTAAAACTTCTTTTTCTCTAATAGGTGCCCACATATGTGCCTATATCATCATTTCTTTTAAAAAAGTAACACCTGCATAAAGAAATAAAAAGAAAAGATCTTGTGTAGCACAAACAGCATGCAGCATACGGTCATTAGCTAGGGTGCATTAGAAACAGTTGCAAAAAGTCTTGAGCTAACATCCCGTTAGTAATTTCACACCGATGAAACTTGTTCAACCTGGAATAATATATCGAAAAAGCAATTTGGCAAAAATTGTTTCATACTTTGCCTTTAAAAATTCAATAGAAATGGGGACAGGAGGTATATTTGCTAGACAAATAGTTATTAATGCTCTCAAGGGAATTAATTGATCAGATCTTTTAAAAACTAATAGCCAACCTACAGCAGTATATCAGAAGTACATCAGCATATGGGTATTATACAGAAATGGGAAATGGTAAGATGTCAGAGGTGATGGTCAAATGTAAAGGCTAGAAAATCCGGAGAAAATCAAGATACTTGCTTTCCGAGAGTGAATGTGTAGTATATTGATTATACAAATATTTCAAATTAATTATCTCTCTATCCACGCCCTTTCTAATGTAATTTGCAGTTTCTCTCATATGGAAATAATTTCATCAACCACTAAAACCTAGGGAGGTTTTGTGACCTGGCTTGGACAAAAAGAATGCAGTGTGCCTGATACTGCGTTAATTCTAAGCTTAAATTCCCAGAGGTTAAACCTTTTATCTTGTTCTCAAATCACTTTCCTTGTCATCTGAGCAAGACTGGGTTAAGTTCTTTGGGGAGAATGTGAAAATGTGAACTCAAGATGATATCTGCCCTCAGCTAAGTCTCCCTAGACCACCCAGCATAAAGGGCTGGCAAAGAGGTGAGCAAGTCCAGCTGATACCAGACAAGGATAGACCAGATTAGTGGAACCCTAAAGTAGCCCCCAAAACTTATGAGCTAAATAAGTGCTTGACAACAGTTAATTGAATAATTGAAAATAGCTGATAGAGAAGATTTTCAATGTACCCAGCAAAAAGAAATAATATATGTGTGAGGTGATAGGCCATTTATCCTGATCTGATTGTATACGGTGTTGAACTATCACCTAGAACCTCTTAATATGTACACTTACTAAGTGCCAATTAAAAATTTACTTTAAAACTAGTAAATAAATGCTTTCCAGTTTAAGTCATGATGTCTTAGAGTGATTGGTTAGATAACACTAACAGATGCAGACCTCACATGATTTTACTTGTACTTGTATTAACTTCTTTTTACCACTCTGACAAATTACCACATAATGGCTTAAGCAAGCATCGTGTTTTAAATGCAAACTTACTCTCTTTGAGTTCTGTAGGTAGGAAGTCTATAATTAGTTTCAGAGGGCTAATGTCAATCAGCAGGGCTAGTTCCTTCTGAAGGCTTTAGGGGACAATTCATTTTTTTGCCATTTCCAGCTCTTAAAAGCTGCTTACATTCCTCACCCCTGGAGGCTTCCTTCCTCAATCTTTAAAGCATATCAATTCAATTTTTACTTTTGACTTCACATCAGCTTTTTCTCTGTTTTCATCTTCTCCTGTGTCCCTCACATAGGAACTCATATGAGTATATTAGTATATAGTATCTTTAGCTTAATCACATCTGCATGTCTCTTTTGCCATAAAGGTAAATTTCAGATTCTGTGCTTTGGAACATCATCATATTTTAACATTATCACTCAGCCTCCACATTACTTTTGTTCAAAGCCATTGTAGTCACATTCTTTCCTCTTTTAAATTAGCAGTACAAAGTGTATAGGAAGAGAGGTAGGGTCCAAGCACAGTTATACCAGGATGGGAGAAATCAGAATTCTAACATCAGATTTAGTTGGTAGAAAAGTCAGCTGGATTATAACAATAATAAATTATTAACTGATAGTTTACTATGTCCTGGAAACTCTAGTTGGCATTCTACATTTAATTGTCATAATTATTAAAGCCAATGTAGTTTCTTATTACCTGAGACCAAAGCAGAGAATTTTGTATAACTTGTCTGGCTGATATGGAATGTGTTGCCAGATCTTTTTTCCCACACAACACATTTTCCATTTTGCTTCATTAAAATCTCCCTTACTCCCTGAAACTGGTCTCCCAAATTATAAATCTAGTAGTTTACAGACAAGACTTGTACTACAGAAATTTCTCAAGGCAAGGATGAAAAATATACTGTATCTTTTGAGGGCTCAAATATGGCTTAATATAATTAGAAGTCAAATGCTTAAGTCAATTTTCAATTCTTCTGAATTTTAGCCTGAAAATCATCAGTAACTTAAAGCTCTTTTTCTGATAACTTTGAGCAAAATTTCAATAATTTTGACCCAGGGCAAAACTTGTTTTAATTATCCTATGAATTATATTTGTTAATATTACTATTATAAAATTATAATCAGTTTAATTTATTCTCACTTTGGTTTTTTTCAGGAAACAAATGTCTAAGTTTGGGTTACTTTATATATTCCCTGAAATTTTACTTTGAGAAGTAAATTTCTAGAGTTTCTCTGTTAATGAGGAAAACTGCTACTTTGGAAAACATTTCACTTGTAACTGAAATTTAAAAGCTTTCCTGACTGGGTATGTGTCAATGGGAAGAAACATAAAGTGTAAATGCATGGTAAAATGAAAACAATTTAAATATGTGCATATTAAATGACTCCTTATTTGAAATATTTGTAAGTGAAATATTCATGTACAGTTGTTACCATATATCTGACTTCAGTGTAATCTTAAGACATAAAGCTATTTTGGAACTTGGGAACAGCATCAGTAGGAAGGAAGGGTGTGCTATACGCAACACTGCAAACTAAGTACAGCCCACTGATTTATTTTGTGACTGCTCAGTTTTATCATGTCCCTTGGTATATTAGCTTCCCATGGCTCTATAATAAAATACTACAAACTGGATAACTTATACACTAGAAACATATTTTCTCACAATTCTGGAGGCTAAAAGACTGAGAAGAAGATGTCAGCAGACTGGGTTTCCAACAAGAGTTGTGAAGGAGAACCTATTTTTCTGTGTGCATGTCTATTTATAAATATTAGTTATATTGGATTAGTGGCCCACTCTTCTCAAATATGACCACATCTTATCTAGTTACATCTTTAACTACCCTATTTCTAAGTAAGGTAACATTCTGGGATACATAGTCTTCAACATACGAGTTTTTGAAGGAAGAAAAATCAACCTATAACATTTGATAATATACAAATTAAAAAGCCAAAGTTTGAGTATATCCTTAAAACAACCAGAAATAAATAAGAATCCACCATGATATTGTTCGAGTGTACATCCTCTGAAGATTCATGTGCTAAAAGTTTGGTCCCCATTGTGGCACTGTTGAGGTAGTGGGACCTTTAAAATTGAAGTATACTTCAAGGAATCTAGGTAATGAAGGCATCACCCTCAAAAGGATGGAGGCTGTTTTCTTGGGAATGAGTCATCAAAAGAACAGTTTACTACAAAGGGTAGTGATCCAAAACACTTAATCCCTTTTGCACGATTGCATGATGCTATTTCCCTTTCCACTTCTCTGCCATATTGTGATACAGACAAGGAGGCCCTCAGAAGAAGCTGAACACATGAGGCCTTCTGATCTCAGGCTTTGAGTTTCCAAAACAGTGAACTATATAAAATATTCTACTTTATAAATTATCCAGCCTCAGATATTTTGTTGTAGCATCACACAACTTACCTTAATCAAAGAACTAAATGTTAAACCAGAAGCATTTAACCTGCTGGAAAACAAGATAGATAGAACTCTTGAAGTCATAGGTATAGACAAGGATATTCTGAACAGAACCTCAGTTGTACAGGAAGTAGTTCCAAAAACCAACAAATAGGATCATATTCATTTTTAAATCTTCTACACAGCAAAAGAAACAATAAACAGAGTGAAAATATAACCTATAGAATGGGAAAAGTTGTTGACAGGAATTCATCAGAGGACTCATATCTAGAATATAAAACAAGACCCTCAAAATTAAAGACCCAATCAAAAAATGAGATAGAAAAATGCATAGAGACTTAACAGCAAAGGAAGTACAAATGGCCAATAAATACATAAAGAAATGCTTGACATTACTTCCCACTAGAAAAATCCAAATTAAAACAATTCTGAGATTTGATCTTACCTCAGAAAGAATGGCTATTATCAAGAAATCAATAAATAACAAATGCTGGAGAGACTGCAGAGAAAAAGGAAATGTTCTACATTGTTGGTGGAAATGCAACCCAGTATAACAACCACTATGGAAATCAATATGGAGATTCCTCAAAAAAACTAAAACTATAAAATCTATTTGACCCAGCTATTCGCCTTCTGGGTATTTTCCCAAAAGAGTTAAAGACATCATATTTCAGACATGCATACATACTCATGTTTATGGCAGCACAATTCAAAACAGCTAAATCTTGGAAGCAGCTCATATGTTCATCAACATATGAATGAATTAAAATATGGTATTTACACACCATGGAGCACTACTGTGCTATAAAGAAGGATAAACTAGAGCCATTTGTAGGAACATGGATGCACCTTGAGACTATAATGTTAAGTGAAATAAATAAGAAACACAAGCTTAAATATCATGTTGTTTCTCTCATATGAGAAATTCAGAATGAAAATAAAGAGCAAAGTAAAACACAGATAATAGGAAGTAGGGAGATAAATCATTCTCAGAGCAGAGCGGAATCAAGTGACATAGGGGAGAGAGGAGGGAGGGAAAGGATAGGGCATAAAAAGAATTGGGATGTATTTTGTACTTGTAGCAACTTCACACAAGGAATGCAAACATTATGTACTGCAAACATATACAAAAAAGGAAGGGGATCAGGGATAGATAGGGAAGGGGAGGGAAGGAAATTTTATTAAAAATGAATTAAGATGTGTTATATATATGTACCAACTTCCCACCATGAATGTAAGCATTATGTACTAAACACATATGCTAATAAACTAAAGTAATGTTTAAAATCCTAACTTAATGGTGGCGGTGGGGATAAAGGTCATTTCAGAAAAATGTACTACAATTGAAAAGACAATGGAATTTTCAAAGAAAAGAAAGGTTTTAGTTTGCAAAGAAGAAATCAAAGGGAGTTTGAAGCTAGGATTCTAAAACTTTTTATTGCCTAATGGGAATATAACTTTATAAACTTTGTAGTCTTCAATTTCATTCTGACTAGACAGTAGATCCATGTAAATAAAGATGAGAATTAGTGATAAGAAACAGCATGTTGGTCAAGATAAAATAATATTAGGATGATTGGTCCATCTGTATATTCTGTAGTCTTCATTTGCTATTTTCTCAAAAATCTATAGCTACCTGTCTATTTTAATCATAAACAAACCTCCCATCAATTCACAGCTCTAAACACAATTACATACATCTCAGTGGTGGAATCTTCATTGAACAAAAGAATCTTTCATTTAAAAGAAACATGAAAGTCTATCTAGTTCAACTTTTATTTACTTGCAAATTCTCTTCAGAGTATTGTGATGGAGTCAGCTGCCTCTGGTAAAATTCTTCCAAAGTCAGCTGATGCAAACAACAAGCCATTTTATTTGTGAAAGCTCCTATTCTACATAGCAGATATCTCCACTTTAATAAATATATCCAATGGAACTTACCTTACACTACAGAATAAATTAGAGTAAATTAATTCATGGTCTATACAGAAACTCATAAAGTATTTGAAAATAATGGATGTGCACCTCTAAGGTTTCCCTTCTGAAGCATCCTCACTGCCATTTGAATGTATAAATTTGGTAATGTTCCACTTGATAGTATTCTGGGATTGTCATCTCAATGTAGCATTCAGTGCAGCTGTCACTAACATTATTCCAAAACTCTTCTTCAGTTCACATCAAGACTGAAATTGCTGTTGTATACATTAAACCATACTGTGATTTTAAACAAATATATATTAAAAATGTTAAGGAATTGTTATAATTTATATTGAGAGCTCTCAAAATGGGAGAATTGCACTTAGGTATTCTATTCTGTTCTTGATAAAATTACCCTGATAGAGCTTTTGGAGAACAGTCATTTGATAGATTGGAAATATAACAAAAGAAAACCTAAATTGTTGTGCCTAGCCAAGTAGCAAGAAAGTAGGTCTACTCTTTTGAAAGTCCAAATGGGATAGATTTAATCCCATATGGAAAGATAAACTAAGATTGGACATAAGACTAAACTTTAAAATCACTTGGGAATTTTGACTATAACAGTAACAATAAAAACAATAACAAAAACTAAAGAGTAGCTAATCTCATGAGAAATAAGTAGAAATTCTATATCCTAGTTGCCAAATATAAAGAGAAATCAAAATAGTGCTAAGTGTTTCAGGTGTTATTACTGCTGCTACTCTGAGAAATGAGTATTAAAGGCAAGTTCATGGTCCTTAGTTATTATTTCACGTAGCAATGGGAGACAAAGCCCAAGACCTAAATGAAAAAGGAAGTTGTAGATTAGGCCACAGGGAATACCAGAACATCCCAAAATCTGTATCCTCATGGAAGTGAGTGTAGAAAAAGATCTTTAAACATCAAGGATAACTAGCAAGAAAACTGTGCCAATTAACTGGATGTTACAAAGAAAGAAAAAGAAAGAAAGAAAGAAAGAAAGAAAGAGGAAAGAAAGAAAGAAAGGAGAAGAGAAGAGAAGAGAAGAGAAGAAACAAAGTATAAGAAGTCAAAACATGTACCTGGTACAGTACAGATTTGCAATAATACAAATGAAATTTAAAGCATCCTAATATCAGAAATATCAACTAAGAGCATCATTTTTGTTTACAAGCTAATTACAACCAGCTAAAGTGACAGTGATTAGAAGCTAGGTGTGAAAAATTATTGCTTAGGATGACAGGTAGAGAAAGAGACAGAAAACACAAAAGCAAGTCAAAAAATAGTTGATGATAAAATGTAAGTTCAATATAATTTTAGTATATATTCATGAAAGATAAAAAGTAAAGAGAAAGAACATTAGTAATATTAGAAATATTTATTAAACATTGATATTTTTAAAAATCATAAGTCACAAGTAGAAAAAAATTATATTTACATAAGTAAAATGAATATTCAGACCACTGAAAAATTGTCTACATGTCAATATTTGAAGATGAATCTAAAAACATTTAGGATTTTTTTTTTTTTTTGGTACCAGGGATCGAACTCAGATCCTTGCGCTTGCGAGGCAGGCCACGGAACCACTGGGCTAAATCCCCGGCCCCTAGGATGTTTTAATAATAAATTGTATAAGTGAGAAAAGAAATGTCAACTAAAGAAAGCTGTCATGTAGAGTAAATTAAAAATACATTTTTTAAAAAGAAAAAACACATTAATTGAAGAAAAACGATGGAAAAATCACAAAAATTAAAAATCGACTATCTGAAGAGACTAATGAAAAGTAAAAAGATCTAAAACTACTAATGCTTCTTTGTGGCTGAGTAGTACCCCACTGTACATAAAAACCACATTTTCTTTATCCATTCATCCATTGACGGCCATCTCGGCTGTTTCCAAGATTTAGCTATTACAAATTGTGCTGCTAAAAACATGAAAGTGCATATAGCACTGTGACATGGTGCATTTAACTCTTTCAGGAAGATGCCCAGAAGGGGAATAGCTCAGACATTTTTAGGTAAAATGATGCACCTTAAGATCATACTTTAAAGTGAAATAAATTGGACATATGTGTTTAAATACTGCATTGTTTCTCTGTGTGAGAAACCAAAAGTTCAAATAAGGACAAAAATACATATTAGGAAGTAGGAAGAAAATTTTCAAATGGGAAGAGAACAAGGAAGGGGAAAGTAGAAGGAAGGGAAAAGGAAAAAAGAGAATGGAAGGAAAAAAGTGGAAACAAAGCTTTTGTAAATAAGGAGAGGAAGAAGGGTTAAAGGGAAGGGAAAGAAATGGGGGAAAAAAGAAAAATCAAGATATACTACATACAAGTGCAAATTCCCTATGATGAATGGGATCATTTTGTGTATCAAAACTGTGCCAATAAAATTAATTTTTTTTAAAAAAAAAGAGAAAAAAGTATTAATGCTTTCAGTTTGGGAGAGATAGAAAATGAGCTTAAAGAAAGGGAGAGATAATAAAAGTAAAGAAACACATGACTACAGTTATGACAGAAGTTTTCAGCACATACTAGTATACAATGACTACAATCAACTGAGTGAAAAAGAAAGGTATGGAATGGGAAAAATATTTGCAAATCATTTATTTCACAAGGAATTAATACCTAAACTAATGAAAAAACTCTTGACGTTCAGAAACAAAATTTAATAGATGTCAACAGAGATTTCTGCAAAGATGTACAAATGGCTATTAGTATATGAAAATGAACTCAACATTTTTAAGCTTTAGGGAAATGAAAACCAAATGAGATACCACCTCACACCCATTTAGAGGACTAAACAATTTAAATTTCAAATGTTTCAATGATAGATATGCATATAATTCATAAATAATCATAGTTTACCTTGGTTCAGAGGACATTTTTATTTTTTCAATTTGCCAGTTTTTTAAATTTTAATTTTAAACTTAACTACCATATTCTTAGCTCAAAAATACTACCAAGTGGGCCGGGTATTTAGCTCAATGGTTCCACCGCCTGCCTCGCAAGCACAAGGTCCCAAGTTCGATCCCCGATACAAAAAAAAAAAATAACCAAGTTAAATAATTTTACATGATATAAATACATTTATACTTTATGGCATTTGATGTAAAATTAAATGTAAAATGTTTATTTTATAGAAATATTTGTACTAAAAGGTAAGATTCTATATTTTATGTCATCTATTTTACCATTGTAAAAATATATAGTATTAAGAAAATTATACCATTTACCTATTTATATCCATAAAGTAAAAACGTAATAAAATGGAAATTTTCCTGGAAAAAATGCACTAAAATCAAATCAATAAATGATTTAAAAATCTGAACAGGGGCTGGGAATTTAGCTCAGTGGCACCGCACCTGCCTAACAAGCACAAGGTCCTGAGTTCAATCTTCGGTACCGAAAAAAAATCTGAACAGGTCTGTATCTCTGAAAGATACAGACTAACTAGTTAAACTAGTATAGGTAGGGTTGACAGTGGGAAAAATAACCATCCCCCCGAAATTTCACATAACAGTCAATAATCTTTTGGGTCTAGGTAATTTTCATCTTAGATGAACAGTTCTAGAGAATGGAAAAGAGAAAAATTACAGAAATTATTTTATTACGTGAATATAACCTGTATTTGAAAATATGTCAAGGCGATGTAAAAGAGAAAATTTATGAATAAAATTTGCTTGTGAAAATAGAACAGACTGAAAAATTAAAATATTAGCAAATCAAATCCAGCTATGTATTCTCAGTCCAAGAGTTTCCATCAAATATTTTGTCAAAAAATCCAGGATGGTTTAGCTTTGGAAAATTTAATTTTTACTCACATTTTTACCTCAAAAATATTAAGTTGAATTATTGCATATAAATATAAACATATTTTAGATAGGAGATTAGGGCATGGGAAAAGCAGGCTGGTGAGTAGGCATGACATATTAATTACAAGATCCAAGACACATGCTTAGAACAGTTCCCAAAGCCCTACACATGGACTTCTTATGAGAACTCAAACAGGTTTTCAATAGGATGGCCTAGGTACGATGTCAGCCTGAGATGTAGGATCCAGACACCACCTCTCAGTAACCATATGTGCAAAACTTTTGAGTGGGAGTTACAACCACAGAACCTCCAGATGTGGCCCTGAGCAAATGTAGGGAACACCTAGCAGGGCTGGGCTCCCATCCCTGCTGGGCATGACCATCTTATCATAGCTAGGGGGTAGAAATGGGAATATTAGAAAAAATAACTTGTCCATTTTAAAATGCCAAAGAGTTTTGACCAAAACCTAGTACAGCAGCCATTCCAAGAGCCTTCCTGAGGCAATAGTCACCTGGCTTTTGTGCGTCCCTGTTTAAATGCAACTAAGTTAAAGACTGATGCCTGATGACTGAACAAAGCAGCATTTAACATTTAAAAACATAACTAAAGTAACTAAGTGTATGAAAACTGCCATCCCAACTCTTACTATTTTTTCTGTCAGAATAAATTCAAGAAATGTTTTCCTACATGGTTTCTGGTTAAGTAGAGTCATCCTGGTCAAGTTGAGTCATCAAGGGACTCAAAATACCATCTAAGCCATCAAGGGGCTCAGGATAAACGCAAGTTGAACCATCAAGGGGATCAACTAGGTGGCTAAGGGAGCTTTGCTTGGGGAAATTCCACTCTTGCTTCACAGAAGTTTGGACTAAGTAGGGCCAACAAGTGGCTTTGCCCCCTTCTCCCTAATGAGTTAATGAGTCCAAATATGGGGAAAATAGACCCCCAGGGGGGGCATTCTTTTGTGCTTAATGATGCCAGTATTGCTCAGAGAGAGATGTCTCTCTAGTCTGTGTTAGGATCTCACAAGGGACAGTTAACGTCTCCTCCTTATGCTTGGGATCCCTCCTTAAGGATTGCAGGCCTCATTGTCACTTTCTCTCTACAGGTCCTAAGATAAGTACATGGGAAATCAGTTGGATCTTGCAACCTCATAGATTTCACTGACATTGCCACTAGGCTGTATTTTCAATGAGTGGGAGAGGTTTGATCATGAAAATTTAAAATAGGAACAGCTTATTTATTATTGCAATGTGGTTTGGGTCCAGTATGAACTGGGGGGTAATGAGAGATGGCTGTGGGATGGTGCTTTAAACTATGAGACTATTCTCCAGTTACAGCATTTCTGCTTAAAACATACAAGGAGGATTGAAATGCCTTATGTTAAAGCTTTTATGACTCTGTATAAAAAAGAATGCTCAAGAGCAATGGTGTATAGGGTGGCCCCAAGGAAGAAAAAGATATTCTGAAAGACTCATTCATGAGAACCTCACTTGTCTCTCGGGGGGGGGGGGGGGAAGTGGGACTCTCTGATCTGTTTGATGATACTGGGAGGTCTCTCTGACCTCCCCTTTATAACCTCCAGGGCAATAAATCAAGTAGATCTCCTCCAAGTGACTCAGGAACTCCATTAGAGCTTAGTTCCCTGGGGGAACCCAATGTTCCTCTGCATTTTTATCATGCTTCTCAGACAGCTTTAAGCCCTGTATGTAGAATCCGAAGTAGTGCTTCTAAATACCCTAATTCACATCTTAGTCTGCCCCTAAGACGAATCTCAGGACTCAGAGGAAATACTCAAGTACAAGTCCCCTTTTCAGTTGCAGATGTCCATCAGTGTTTGCATATTGGTTTCAAACATTAGCTCTTGCTTTTGACTTATCATGGTGAAATGTCCAATACATGTTGGCCACTTGTTGTATCCCAGATGAGAGACAGAGAAACCTACAAGAGACTAGAAACTTTGCAGATGAGCACTAAGCCTTGAAAGGGGAAGGAAGCCATGCTTGAGAGGCTATTCTCCCTTCAACAGAGACAAACTGGGACAGTAATACCCAGGATGGACTAAAGATGATATAAAATCTCTTCACAGAAATAATGGCAGAAAACTTCCCAAGCAGGGGAAAAGAACTTGACATACAGATGAGTGAGGCACGTAGGACTCCAAATAGCCTTGATCAAAAAAAACTACACATAGGCCTATAATAGTTAAGATTCCAGAAACCCAATAGAAGAACAAAATTCTACAAGCAATTAGAGAAAAGAAACAAATCACATAAAAAGGAAAGCCCATTGGAATCACAGCACAATTCTCAACACAAACCTTCAAAGCAAGAAGAGCTTGGACGGACATATTTCAAGCACTAAAGGAAAACAGTCTTCAACCCAGATTGATGTACCCTGCAAAACCATTTTTCAAAATTGATGGAGAAATAAGATACTTTCATGACCAAGAACACATGAGGAACTTCATGAATACCAAACCAGCACTCCAAAAAATTTTACACACTATCCTAGGAAAAGACAATGAGGATCACAACCCCAGGAAGTGCAGCAGAATGAATCCATTGGGAGTGACAAGAATTTAAATGAAAGAGGGTAAATCCAACAAAAATAAAATGTCATGACAATGATAAGTCAATATGTAACAGTTATAGACATCAATGTTAATGGTCTCAATTCAATAGTCAAAAGAAATAGACTGGCAGAATGGGTCAAGAAGCAAGATCCAACAATATGTTGCATACAAGAAAGACACTTAATTCAAAAAGAAACTCGGATTAAAAGTTAAAGGGTGGAAAACAATACTCCATGCTACAGGAACCCGAAAAAAAGCAGGAGTAGCTATCCTCTGCAGATCAAGTGGATTTCAAACCAACACTGATTAAGAGGGACAAAGAAGGATACTACATCTTTGTAAAGGGAACAATCCAAGAGGAAGAGATGACAATCATAACTATATATCCATCAAACACCAGTGTGGCCAACTATATAAAACAAATATTAACACAACTGAAAAATCAAATAGCCACTGATAAAATAATGGGGGACCTCAATACTCCACTGGCACGAATAGATAGATCAACTAGACAAAAAATAACCAATGAAATACTAGAACTCAGTCAAACTCTTGAACAAGTGAACTTAACAGATGTTTATAGAGTGTTCCACCCCACAAAATCAGAATACACATTCTTTTCAGCTGCACACAAGTTATTCTCCAAAATAGACCACATACTCACTCACAGAACATGTTTAAGTAAGTGCAAAGGAATTGAAGTTATCCCCTGTATATTATCAGACCGTAGTGTGATGAAATTGGAGCTCAATACCAAAAGAAACTGCATGGAAATTGAACAGCACACATCTGAAATAACCAATGGGTCACAGAGGAAATTAAAGAAGAAATCAGACTGTTCCTATAATTAAATGACAATGGTAATACAACAGATCAGAATCTATGGGAAACAATGAAAGCAGTCTTATGAGGGAAATTCATAGCAGTGAATACTCACATTAGGAAAACAGAGCGAGCTCAATTACACAACCTGATGCTGAACCTCAAGGTTCTAGAAAAAGAAGAGCAGGACAAACCCAAAACCCATAGAAGGGAGGAAATTTTAAAGATTGGGGCAGAAATTAATGCAATAGAGACTAAGAGAACAATACAAAAAATCAATGAAGCCAAAAGTTGGTTCTTCGAAAGAATAAACAAAATCGACAAACCCTTAGCCAACTTTATTTGGAAAAGGGAAAAAAAGGCCCAAATTCATGCAATTAGGAATGAAAAGGATGAAATTACAAGGGACCCAGGAGAAATCCTGAGGATCATGAATACCTACTTAGAGAACCTATATGCCAATAAGGTGGAAAACACAGAAGTAATGGACAGATTTCTAGATACATGTGAATTACCAAAGTTGAATGAAGAAGACCTAAAAATTCTAAACAACCCAATATCAATCAATGAAATTGAAAACGTAATTTAAAACTTACC
>NW_004624787.1:1706309-1717542 GCF_000247695.1 Heterocephalus glaber | reverse complement strand
GTGGGAGGGGTAAGGGAAAGGAAAGAAGGGAATGGAGTTAATATGAGAAAATGAAAAAATGGAAGCAGTCTTTGTAGATAGGGAGGGATGGAGGGCTTGTGGGAGGGCAGGGGAATGGGGAAAAAATAAGAACCAAGAGAGATTACATAAAAGTGCAAATTTCCAATCATGAATGTCATTATATTGTATTCCTAAATTGTACCAATAAAATTAATTTAAGAGAAAGATGATATAATTGGATTCATCTTTCTAGAATAAAGCCAGTCCCAATTGAACTGTCTGAAGACCAAAATCACCCACAAGGAAAAACTAGTCCTGTGAGCCTCCGGAAGGCTTGAGATTTCTCTTCAAAAAGCACGACTCCTATCCTGCTACAGGAAGCATGGAAATTTGACCTGCTCCTCATATTTGGGCTAATAATGAAGGTCAAAGGTCATTAACTTTTCTCATTGTTTTCTGACAGGTTTTCTTTTTTTCATCCCAACCGGTGAGCTACAGCACCCTAAGGTAGTTGGAGAGCACATAGTCCCCATTAGGTATCATCTTCAGCCCCTTCAGCATGAAGAAGCTGTGCAAAACAGAGACCTCCACTGGCTCAGCACCCTATAAAGAATTATGGGGATTTGTGCCTCTCAAGAGGATATGGGATAGAAGATCAGGGCATGGCAAATCTGGTTGAGGAAGTAGATGTGACCTGTTAATTATAAGATACTAGACACATGTTCAGAACAGTTCCCAAAGCCCTGCACATGGACTTCTTCTCCCTCATGCAGGTTTTCAATAGGATGGCCTAGAAACAATATCAGCCTGAGCATGGGATCCGAGCACCACCTCAGAATCTGTGTGTAGCAGTTCTTGTGGGCTTCCTTGAGATTTAGACAGCAGAAAAGGATGCATACATGCCATGAGAACTTTGCTATCATAACTTTCTATGATAGCCCATTCTGTGTTTTCCAAATGCAGTGTGTACTTTTACCTTTGCTCTTATGCTCTTTTTGTCTTTACTCAGGCCAAACACACTCTGCAGAGACAGTTTCTCTCCCACTCTTCACTTTTACTTTCTTAAAAGAACTTTGTTGCTGCTTTTCTGCTCATTTCATCCGATTCTTTGTTCGAGATGAGAAGAACCTGGAATCTAACTCCAGAAGGAGAGGTAGCAACCCAAACCCGGTAATGTTTAGTTGGCCAGCCACCTTTTTAGAAACAAGGTGCCCAGTAACATATTGCCGTCATTTTATTAGCCATTAAATGCAAAATAAAAAGGTTCATTTTATAGCAGTTTTATTTTTTAGTAAAAGTCAAGATATATGTTTGGGTAAATACAACGTGATTTCAGGGTAGTGGTAATTTTATGACAAAAAGGAAGTGAGAATAGAGGTTTGAGGGTTTAGTTATTTCTAGTGTATTTTATTTCATTGTAAAATATGCAGGGCTTGGTGGCACGTACCTGTAATCCCAGTACTCTGGGATCCTGAGGCAGAACTGCAAATTCACACCCAGCCAGGCCAATTTAGTGACTTAGTGAGAACCTTCTCCAAACTTTAAAAATAAAAAAAATTAAAATTCATAATGTGTTCTGAAGGCCAGGGATTTAGCTCAGTGGTTCTGCTGCCCGCCTCGCAAGTGCAAGGTCCTGAGTTTGATCTCTGGTACAAAAAAACCAAACAAACTACAACAACAACAAGAAAAGAATGTGTTCTGAAACAAGGTAAAGTATCATTCTCTTTTTGCAGATTATATGCATAACTATCATGAAAAAGTTCAATTGAGTATTTCTATAATAAATATATCATATATATAATAAATGTTTTGTATTATGCGCTTGTTTTCATTGTCTTTAGGCTATTTTGCATTTTTATAAGCTGTAGATAATTGATAGATAAAGGCTCAAATAAAGTTCAATATTGTCTCATTAAATCTCTGCAATCTACAAAACTATGTCTGATAATGATTTAATTGATTCTTTTCTATACTCCCAAATTTTAAAATACACAGTTTAGTCTTCATTTGAAATTCACCTCAACACTACTGTACTCTATAAATTATGCTGATTTGATTTTTCCTTTGAAGCACTTATAACATCTGCCTGGCTTTCTCATAGCATATGTATAAAATAAATTGTTTAACATGTGTTCACTTGTGTATCTGTATGGGACTCATAATTTCACCTTCTTTGAATATTGTACATTAACAGAAAATTTTCTGTAAGTTTGTAATGTTTCACTATTTTTAAAAAGTAAAAAAATATGAAAAGACCTAATATCTGCAAGCTGAAGAGGAAGGGACCAGTGCTATGCTAGCAGAAAGCCCCTGTATCATAGCAGGGAGGACCACACCAAAGAATCAGAGACAGTGAGTGAGTTTTCCAAAGTAGGATTTATGGAGAAATTTTAAATCCATGATTTTTAATATTCATTTTATATTTAGCTTCTCTCCTATTTCTATTTAAATTTCTCTGTCTCATTTCCTCCAACCTTTTAGCAAAATACTTCCTCAAAACTGCTTGGTAGTAGATTTTTAGGATAAACAAAGGAGTTAAGCTAGTGAACACTGAAAACACTCCACAAACTCTGCTGAAGGCTTACTGGTCATTTCTACATAGCTTATTTCAAACTTTTACCTCTTTGTGATAATAACCACTACCACTTTGTTCATGAGGACAATTAAAGAAAAGTACGGTGTTTTAATTCAAAGCTGAATAATAATTTAACATCGCTTACAGTGAATTACATCACATTTAAAGTATAAAATTTTTTGGATCATTATAGATTCATACTGATTTTTTTTTCATAAATATTATAACTCATGTTAATGATGGTATTATTTTCTACCAGGTCTTCTAGCTCTTGCCTATGTAATGAATAAGTGCTACTTCATTGGATCTTTGTATTTGTGAAAGACAGAGTTCACAGGGGAATTAAGATTATTTTATTCAGGCTGTTGCAACAGGGAGCATGCCTATTTGTTGTATCTGTTTTTTTGTTTTTTGTGGGAGCATGCCTATTAATGAGAACCTTATAAAAGAAAAGAAAGGCCACCTGGTAGTTTATAAATGTAGGTAAACAAAGTAGTCATCAAAGAATCAGTGGAGTCCAAAAGGAAGTATGGTGATGAGTTTTATCTTAGTCATTGAGGAAATGTGAAGATGAATCTTAGCTCAGAATATGAAAAAGCAAGTAGGTCCTTTATGAGCAGGGAAGTTCATTCTCAAACATAAAAATATGGAGGATTTTTCAACCATCACTTGTATCCAAAAACACAGGACTCAGATAAACTTCAACATTGCCAGACCCCACTTTTGTTCATAATGAATGATACCTTTCCAACTCAGAGATGGTCAAAAGTCTCCTGGGTAGTATGAAGCAAGATATAAGGAAGCCTCTCAGGGATTTTTGTTGGCATTATTCCCATAAAACTAGTTGAAACCTCTTTTGAGAGTTAGTTCCAAAGGTCAGTTTTTCTAAAATTCGGAGATCAAGAAGAAATTCACCTAAATTTTTAAGAGAGAAAGGTATAAATAGTTGCATTAAGGAACCAGAAATCAAATCCTGTGAGTAACTAATCTTGTGGATTTCAAGAGATAGGTGAAGAAAAATCTTTGGTTAACAAGAACCATTCACTGAGTTTCTTGAAACTCTCAGTATGTTAATCCTCTTAGTAATGTTGGGCAATGGCCATGGTTACCTCTTACTTGACATTATGCATGACTTAGGCATTTTACCCAAATTTCCTGAGTGGTCTAGGTATTGGCTTGGCCAAGGAAAATTTCAGCCCATGCATATGCTCTACTATGTTGTGGAGTCAGTTGTTCAACAATTTTAGTTAAGTCACTGGACTTCAACTGGCAGGGTTTTTTTTCAGATCTTAAGGAAAAAGGCCACCTGTAAAGCAACCTAGAGTTCCTTTTAGTATCTGGGAAGATAAATTTGAGTTCTCAGTGGATCTACCTCAGGAAGAAGGAAGAAAATTTGAGAATGTTATTTAGAGGAGAGCAGGTGTGTTTGGAGTGTTATGGAGGTGGACAAAGAAATTGTCTTAGCAACTTTTCTCATAGATGAAATAACATACCCAAGACCCAAAGGTAAAGGAAGAAAGGTTTTTTTGGCTCGCAGTTTGTAGAGGTTTCAGTCCATTATTGGCTGGCTCCAAGGCTGGGTGGCATGGCAGACAGGCATTGCAGAGGAGAAACAGTTCATGGTGTGGGCAGAAGGTAGCAAAGCAAGCAAGAGGGACAACCATGCTTTTTCTATCCCTTATATCTTATCTAAGATACTTAGGGTGGGTAGCACTCACACCCTTAATCTTAGTGCCCTTGAGCCTAGCACTGCACCATGAATCAATCCCAGTGTCACACACTGTAGACCCAGCCACCTTTTAAAAGGTACCACCTATGACTGCATGAGGCTTTGAGGGGACATCTAAATAAGTCATAAAATTCCACCTCTGGTCCCCTCAAAACTTATGCATATTCCTTTATGCAAAAGGTATTTAGTCCATCTCCAAGAGTTGCCAAAGTCCTAATAGTTTCAGCATTGCCAAAAAGTTAAGTTCAAAGGCTCCACAGAGATTATGGCAAGCACTTAGCTGCAAGCCAGTGTACGAATGAAAAGAAAGTTAAACACTTCCAAAATTCAATGGCATAAGATAGACATTTCCACTGCAAAATTACAATCAGGGACATAGCAGGGAATAGAAACAAAGCAAGACCAAAGTCTAGCAGGGAATATCTTAAATCCTATAGTTCCACTTCCAACATCTCCTGCAATCTTTGGCAAGTTGTGAACTCCAAATGGCTTGGATGGCTCCTCCCTCATGGCACTGGCAATGGTTATAGCTTCCATGGATTCTCACTGGGACCCACTGTGACCCTTCCTTGTAGTTTTCCTCAGACAGTCCATGTTCTTAGCTTCTCCAAATATCTGGGGTCTCCACTGCACTTTTGTAGCTTCACATTTGTAGCTTCACACACTGTCCTCTCAGGGGTACACTGCCTGGCCTCCCAGGCCTTCTCAAATCTGGGTGGAAACCTTCTTGACCCCACAACTCTTGCATTATTCATGGACCTAAAACCAGTACCACGTGGATGATGCCAAGGTCTGCTACCAGCTGCAGCAGTAGCCAGGCTTCCTTCTCTCTTGGTTGCAGGGGTTGAGTGCCTATGAACCAAATTCCAAGGAACAGCTTCCTTAGGCTGCCACCATTTTGGAATATGGTGCTCTGGGGCTCTCTTTTCAAAGTAAAGCCTTTCACTTTTGAAATTTTGAGGCTGGAAAGGGTGGAGTCCCACTGCTTCTTGTGACACCTTCAGTCCTTCTTTTCTGTTGTCTTCTTCTGAAATAATTGATCTTTTCTTGCTAGTCTTTTTAGCAACCAATTTCTCCTCTCTCCCATCTTTGCACATTGCAACGTTACTGGAGCTTCCTTTACTGGAACAACTTTTTAAATCATTATTCTGGGCTCTTTGCTCTTGATTCTCAACATAAATCGGCTAAAAGCCCCCAACAGTAGCCATGCCACCACCTCAACATTAGACTACCTTGAGATTTCTTCTGCCAGATTAATTAGTATTCTGTCCTGAATCTCAGTCTCAGGCAAAGTCTCCGGACAAGAGCAAAATGAAGACAAACTTTTGACCAAGCCATAACACATATCTTCTGGAGTCCAACAGCCAATGTAGTCCTTCTTTCCAGCAGAAAACTCCTGAACTTGGCCTTTACCAGCAGAATTTCTATCAGCATTCTAGTTTTCTGAGCTCTAACTGGAATCTCCCATTAAGTACAGCTTTAGGCATTTAAGCCCTACTTTTTTAGCCAGCATCTCCAAACTTTTCCTAACTCTTCCCTTTCCCACTAGCTGGCACCAAAGTTTCCTAAACCACATGGTCAGATACAGTCACTACAACACCCCACTTCTCTGGTGCCAAATTCTGTCTTAGTTACTTTTCTCACTGCTGAGACAAAATACTTGACAGACAAAGTTAAAGAAGGAAAGGTTTATTTGGGTCACAGTTTCTAGACTGTGACTTAGAGCCATAATTGACTGGCTCTAAGTCAGGGTGGTATGGCATACAGGCATTACAGAGGAGAAACAGTTCATGGTGGGCAGAAGATAGTACAGCAACCAAGAGGAACCAAGAGGAAAAATCACAGCTCTTTTTACCCCTTATATCTTATCCAGACTAATTAGGGTGGGTAGCACTCACACCCTAAATCCTAGTGCCCTTAACCTAGCATTGCACAATGAATCAATCCTAGTGTCACACACTGTAGATCCAGCCACCTCTGAAAAACTCCCACCTATGACTGCATGAGGCTTTGGGGATTCATCTAAACACAAGCCATAACAGAAATGTTATTTAGGAAATTTGTAACCAGATACTGAAGGAAATGTGAAGAATCAAACATTTGTTAATGTTGACCATTTCGGACAAGATAACAAAATCCAGTACAATTTTCAGATATATATATAAAAAAAACCCTGGATTTTTCTACTCTGAGCAAAAATGTCATTAAAATCTCTATTCAAAACATTTGAATATAAGTCACCTGACATTTACAAAAAGGTGTTAAATAGCTCAAAGACAATGAATAAGGCCCAGAATGTGATTACATGAAAGGCTACTGTACAGAAAATTCAGTTTCCCATTTAATCAGAAAATTTGTCTCTATAATTGTCCATTTTTGATAAAAAAATAATATCAAAGAAGGATTGCTGTTTATCTCAAAATAGCAGGAAGCTCATTAGAGTTGATGTAATTATTTCCATATGTGTAACAAAAATGGTAATTTACCAGACAGGTCTTAAAATATTTTTTTGTTTTTTGAGACAGAGTTTCACTATGTAGTCCAGGCTGGCCTTGAATTACATGTACTCCTGCCTCAGCCTCCCAAGTGTTAGCATAGCAGGTGTTCAGCCCACCTGGCTTAAAGTTTTGTTCTGTTTTGTCTTGTTTTGTCCTGGCAGATTTCATGAAGACTTCCAGGTTGAACATTTAAAAGAAAGCTCCTTGAAGGAAAGAAGCCAATTCCAAGAATTCACTGTAAGACTCTAATGTATTAACTATGAATCTGGATAAACTCTGCCTTTCTCTAGTTCTTCAAAATATCCTAAATTTCTGGACCTTTCAAGACTTGAACCTCCTTACTCACCTCTAAAAGCCTGTGGGAAGCCAGGTACAAGGCCAGTTTTCTCATTGGAGCTTAGAAGTATTAGCTTTATAAAATTAACCTTAGGTCATGAAATGTGTCTGGTAATGTTTCTTATATGAGTTTCATTGTCAAATGTGACATTCCAGGCAACACCTTGATTGCATGACCAGTGTTTCCAATTTGTCTTTTGTTGTCTAATATTGAGCAAAGCAATACTAGAACTCTGATGAATAGAAACATGTTATAGAAATGAGATCACTGATAATTCTCTAGAAACTTCCCACAGGGGATACATTTTTGAAATATTCATATTAACAACAGTTTACACGTACATATACATTTATTTTTAATTTTAATAGTTTACTTGTTGATATTTCTTGAACTTTCTATGTTGTACAATAATGTCACTTATAATATACTTTTATTTCTTTCATGAAAACTTTATGTAATGCATGTGTTTTTCTTGCCTTTAAGCCTATTTTTTAATACATGTTTGAGGGACATAATGATTACATTTATTGTGGGGAGTTGGTGTATATATATAAAACATCTTAATACTTTTTCATCCCCTATCCCTCCCACCCCTCCCTGCTCCTTCTCTCTCATGGTCCTCTTCACATTTGCAAAAGCTCTATTTCTATTTCTTTCTTTCAGTTTTTCTTTTATTAAGTCCCCTTTCCATACTCTCCCTTCCCCTTCCCTCAATCTCTTTTTCTCCTATCCATTTGAAAAACATCTCCCTACTTCCAATTATCTTTCATTTTGTTCTTTATTTATATTTTGGTGGTCTCATATAAGAGAAACCCTGTGATATTTAATCATATGTGTCTGATTTATTTCATTTAACATTATACACATACATTTAACCTAGAGGAGGCTAAGCATTTCTTCTGATTTTACAATGTGTCACCTGTAATTCATCTGCAATAATATACCAAATAAACTTAATTATTTTGAGGAGTTTTCATTTTGCAAGATGAGAGAACAAATTCTTTATGATTTTCTAGAGGCCCACAGGAAGACAACTGCATCTTCAAAAAACATCAGTATTTGAATTGGGGAAGACAACATATCAAAGTTTTCAGGTTTCAGCACTTGATTAAGATAGAATCATAGATTACTAAGGAAAAAATACTTGGCTGGATACTTACTAAGATAAAAATAAAAGATTTTTTTAAAGTAAACATAGGGGTCAAAGACCTTAGCTATTTTCTAAGTGAGAGACATTTGTTTTTTTAAATCATCAAGGATGTAACAAAGTCAACACAAACGAAAGTTATCCTGGCCAGACACAGCATCTTTTCTATCTAGGAAGCCTACACAGAAGAAATGAATAAAGTTTTAAAGCCTGTTATTAAGAGAATATCAAAAATCCCAGAAAAAAAAATCCCAGAAAATTGTATCTTTTTAACAGAAAGAAAACCAAGTATTAGTTTTGTATTAGGATATTTGATGATAAAAATATGTTTAATATTTTATATAAAATCATCAAATCTTTGACCACAACAGATAATATTCCCTTTCCAAAAACCTCCTACAATTTCCTTTATCCATAGATATACTTTGTATATTCTGCTCAATGTTGTAAAAGCGAACATGTACATTAACAAATCCAAATATCAATAATGTACTGTAACCTATAAAAGTAGGCAAAAATGTTTACTTCAGTTTTTAAATCGGTGTTTCAGTATCCCCTCTTAGCAATAATCTAGGTGTCTAATGAATATCCATTCATTAACTCAATTTAATATATGTTCACAAATTTAAAGTTACCTCATGATCATGGAAATTACGTTCAAGGTAGGATACTAAAACACGTAATTGCTAATAAAATAGTTTGTCAAAATAGAGATTTTATTTGGTTAAACACAAATTTACATTTTTCATAATTTTATACATATGTTAGCTTATTTGATCAGTAAACCAATTTAATTTTAGGAAAAGCATTCACTAGCAGAATAAAAATATATTAGAATATTATAGTTAACACTGATAAATCACAGAAGACAGTAATTTTTATTAAACAAAAAATGTGAAGCTAAAAACAATTGTGAAATATTTATGTAAATTTGAATTCTTTTTGTTTAAATTAATTTTATTGGTACATTTTAAGTATACAATATAATGACATTCATCATTGGAGATTTGTATCTTTACATAATCTACCTTTTGTCTTTTTGGTACCGGGGATCGGACTCGGGTCCTTGGGCTTGCGCAGCAGGTGGCGGAAACACTGCGCTAAATCCCTGGCCCCATAATCTATCTTGATTCTTATTTTTTCCCCATTCTCCCACCCTATCATTAATTTGAACTCAACACATTTCTGAGTTGGTTTCTATACTACTATTTTTTCAATTAAATAATCTTAAACTTATGAGAGATAAATATTCTTGTTTTCTGGAAATTTTAGGATTGTTATAGCTATTTTACATATCTATAAGCTAATCAGAATAAAGCTACTTAAAGAAATTTTATAGACATAAACATACAAACAGTCAAAGAGAAAATTCATGACTTCAATTCTAAAATTTCAACCATGGGTCAAGCAGAAACACAGAAATTTAAACACAGTTCCCAGTGGACAAGAAATTTCGGACTGATTTCGACTCTGAATAGATGAGAAGACAAGGTAGAAATACTAACAGATCAGATTTTCTGTCATCTTTCAAGCAACACTGCAAGATTTCCATAAAACCATTAATCTGTTTACAGAGATCATCAAGTGGTCATACTATGAAATTAAAAGAAACTAGCACCAGAAATCAAGTCACTACTCAAAAGGAAGCAAAAATGTAAAGTTCTTACTGTGGACAGGAGTCTGGAGTACTGGGGGAGGAGTCAGACTCATTGCTGAGTATCAGATGGTCAATCAGGAAGAGCACAAATTCTGAGAGGCCTTTTTACTTGGGTGGAGTATAAGGGAATCTGAAGGCAAAGTCGGATCCCATTGGAGTATGGAAATAAAGTCATACAAAACAAAATGTTTCAGACAATTAAGAAACTTATTTTATTCAGGCGAATGCAATAGGGAGCATATCCATTAATGAGAAATTTCAAAGGAAACGAAGAAAATGTGAGGTTGAGGGTATGATTTAAAAAAAAGGAGTGATCAGTGAGTCTGACGGGTCTCGTGAGGCAGGATGGAGATCGTGTTATGTAAGTCACTGCTAAGGGAGGGGGTAGTTTTAGATAATATTTTTGAGACTAGGATGGTACTTTGAAGAAACAGTTTCTCAGAACACAAAAGTGAGGGAGGATTTCTCAAATATCAATGCTTTGGGTGAGCACAGCACTGAGTATACCACTCACATTAAATCTCTGAAAACTATTCCAATGAAATCATATTTATATAGATTATTTTTGACAATTATTAATAAAGGTCCACATGCTACTTTATCAGCCTAGTATGGTGTTACCTACTGTAAAACCAAAAATCTCCTAATAGCATGACATGTTAAAAATACTACTGGCTTACTCATGTGCTAAACTCTTCAAACTCTTTTGATTTCCTTATTCACAAATTCTTATATATTTGGCCATTATTCAGATTTATAATTCCATAACAGAGCTAGTTTGTTATTTCGTTGTTAGAAGCAACAAATCTTGATATCAAATAATCCATATCATGTGGTTATAATGCTAGAAAACTTTTTTTTTCTTTTATTGGTACATTTTAGGTATAAAATATGTTTACATTTATCATTGGATGTTTGTACCTGTACATGATGTATCTTAGTTCTTATTTTATTCCCCATTACCTGTGCACCCTTCACCCCCTCGACCCTTCCCTATTTACAAAGATTTCATTTCCATTTTTTTTGTTTTCACATAATTTTTCCTATCCCTTTTTCCCTTTCCCCTTTCCCTCCCACCACCACTATAACTTTGGACCTTTTCCTATTTCAAATTATGAATTATTCGTTTTAATCCTTATTTACACTTTCAGTTCCTCACACCAGAGAAACTATTCGGTATTTACAGATGTGTGTTCTACTTATTTCACTTAAGAGTATGGCCTCAATATGCATCCATTTAGCTATAAATGTCTCTAGTTTCTCTTTCTTTATGGCTGAGTAGTACTCCAT
>NW_004624787.1:1620213-1694456 GCF_000247695.1 Heterocephalus glaber | reverse complement strand
AAAAAAAATAGTAGTAATTTTGAAAATAACAAATAAAAGATAAAAATGAAGGGACTGCTTCAGGGTATATCTCTTCTGTCACAACAGACAACGTGGGCAGAAGTGTGCAGTTATAAGTCAATGAGTCTCAGTAAGCCAGTCACAGACCCGTGGGATTCAGGCAGATTTCTGGCTGCAAGTCCCAAGTTGAGCTCCCTGTCCTCCTGCGGGGTTGAACTGTGCAAGGTTCTATTGCAGGTCCCAGCTGCTTTTCCCCTGAAGATAGTCCAGGTTCTGATGGGAGGTGATGATCCCTCCAACTTACCAATTATGGTGGTCTGGTGTGCCTTTACTGCAGAGATTCTCTTCACTTTTCCAGTGGGCTTCAGTTATCATCAGGGAGCCTGAGAGAGGCCCTCTCTCTCTTGTTCACTTCTGCAGTTGAGGACAATGGCCTTTATGTCCCCCTGTGCCTCTGTCATGTGGAACCAGGTAGCTGCACAGCCAAGAGGCCAGAGGCAGGGCGTGTGGGGGGGGGGCACACTGGCACTGTTGTTGTAGGCTCCTGCTGGACTCCACACGTAGCTGGTGGGCGTGCCAGGGGAGTCCTTACAAGCCCTTGGTCGCAAGTGGGCGTAGCCTGCTGGACAGAGCTGGGCTCAGTCAGTCCTGGGCGCTCTGCTCCGCTCAAGGCTCTACCCGTGCAGCTGCACACTAGAAAACTCTTATTTTGGCTTCCTGCCAGAGAAAAACCAAATCATTGTTTGATAGTATGGAATAGTGACATAAAGACGTAAAACATAAGTTGACATGCCAAAGACCCACATACAGTTTGTCTTCCCCCTATTCCCTGCTAAGGAAAGTTCTAATATTGTATTAAAATACTAACAAATATCCTTTTCAATTCAATTATCTTATTTTGCTTGTTATTCAAGTATATTATTTGTGCCCACTCCTTGGAAGTTATAAAAATATGAAATACTTCTCCATTTAGAGGCTCAATCTCAGGTTTTTCAAAATTTATGAATTATTCTAGATCAAAATTAGAGGACACCATTTGTCTCGGGGGCAGGTAATATACCGGAGAACCCATAGTTTTGATGCTTTTACATATATAATTAAAATAATTGAATGAATTTTGTTTCAAAATGATTTATTTGATAAATATTCTTTATATGGGAGAATAAAAAGGATCATAATAAAGTAGGACAGTAGAGGGTCTAGTGAACTTAAAATGTGAATTTTCAGTCTTTGCAGAAATAATAAACATAGCTAAAATTTATTTTTCAACTTTTGAAATAGTATTTTATGAAAATCTTTTTTTCAGCTATGATTCTTCTAATTGGTGCCACATGAATTAATTCATTTGATTATACTAAAATCAGTTTAAAGTATTTTTGCATTGTCTGAGATGTTCTCTGGATTGATAAAATAAGAAGTTGTTTTAGTATCAGTAACAAATATATTTCATATGCTTTAGATGATTACATAGATTCAGAAAAAATTTCATAGTTTTTGCTATTCTTATTTTTAAAAATCTTTATCATATTTTAGTTTTTTAATACACATATGCAATATTTTTGTGCCCATGTGAAAATTTGCTTTTAAAACAGGATATACAGGGCTGGGGATTTAGCCCAGTGGTTCTGCAACCTGCCTGGCAAGCATAAGGACCCAAGTTCCATCCCCGTACCAAAAAAAAAAAAAAAAAGAGGATATACAATATTTTAGTTTTATGTTTCTATGATAAATTTCTGACCAAAATTGTTCTCAGAGATTTTAGGTAGCCTATATATGTAGTTTCAGTGTATAAGGAACATCGTAGGGCTGATTATAAAATTCCCAGAACTTTTATTTTTCATGACTTCTATTTATGCCTTTGTATTAACAAAACTTTGATTTTGAAATTTTTGATAAGTGGTGAATTTTAATCCTCCCCAACCACCTTAATGAATTAATTTAAAATTTTCTCACCTCTTTGGCATAGTGGACAGAATCCATAAATTTTGTGATGATGTGATTTAATCCAATTAAAAGGCCCCTTCTTTCCTGCTGTGAGGTAAGCTGCACCTCTTTTTTGTTCCAATTTTCTGGTACTCTTCCCAAAGGGTGCCAGCCCTAGATTAATTAACAACTTTGTAATGCCTTCTTTCACTGAACTGACTTCAAAATAACATGCTGAGTCTTTGTAAGGTCAGCAGACTAACAATGCCAATCTCTTCAATTTTGTCATTTTGAATTGTTGAAATTTTTTATTTGTGTTTTCCTTGACATTGGATATCATAAGTCTGCACATGGAGATAACAAACATGTCAAAAACACTATTTCTAATATTCCAATAAAAATATTAAAAATATTTTATCCAATTCTGGTTTGCGAAAGTATTTTATCTACACTAATGCATTGAATTGTAATTTTGGTAAGAAAAGTTTATACTTAGTATTCGAGAATGATAGCAGTGGTTCATTCATTCTATCTGAATGGAAGATACAACTTTATAAAGCATATTTTAATACTTCCTATATCTCTGTTCCTTACAAATCAATGATATTCCTTAAAGTTGCAGTCTTTATGCTAGAAGAAGGTCCTGAATAGTTAACCTGACATAAACTAAAAGTCCTTGTTTAACATACCAAAGGAACCAAATAATTAATTTAAGTAAACTGATGATCTGGGCCTAATGGAATGCTAGAGATGAAGAACCAGTCTTGAAAAAAAAGAGAGAAGCCCTGGAGGAAGAGAAATACAAACAAAGCAGCTTGCTTTCACAAAGGTGTCCTGAGCAGGTACCCATGGTACCTGCTCGCGACAAAAGGCCTACCTGCTACCAGGAGCTTCCCTGAGTTCTGTCGCATTCACTTAGACCAAAGACTGTAAAAAGCCAATAGACTTAGACATCTATGGTTTCTACATTATAGAACTGCTCCCCAATAAGTGAGGAAATTTTCCTTTGATTCTTTGTTTTAAACATGCACACAATCATTCCTCACTGCTTGCTGCCTATTGCTTTGTTGGCTTCAATCTTTATTGCCCCAAAACAAGGACCCAGATCACAGCATAGGAGGGAGCTAGTTACAGTTAGACAATAAGATTTCAGAAGATTTTCTCAAGTCTTGTCAAGGATAAGAATGCTTTAAAAAATTATTCTACCCTCATAATGTTGAAGTTATGCTTTTTATATGTTTCATAACATTAAAGATAATGTTCAGGAAAAGGTAAAATAAATGGACATATGGTAAAAATTTTATCTTACTCATATTGATATAGAACTTCCAAATAATATAGGGAAAATGATATAACTCCCAACCTGCTAGATGCCAGATATGCTCCAAAGTCAAAGAATGAATTCTAAGGAACAATGGAAGTTAAGAGTAGGAAGTATTTATTGAGAGAGAGAGAGAGAGAGAGAGAGAGAGAGATTGATTTCAGCTCCTGAGAGGCAAGAGCCAAGAGCCTGTGTGAGTGGGTTGTCTGGGATCCCACTTCATGGAGGAAGTTTTATAGAGCAAAATCATGAGGTGAGTACAACATGGGACAAAATTATGATCAACCAATAAGATTACAAGTATAGTCACTTAGATAATATTGATCCAATGGGGAAGCAAGTCACATAGCAAGTGTACATGGAAAGAATAAAGAATTTTTTAGGAAGAGATAGGTCCAGAGTTCTTTGTCACCCACCAGGGTGACTGATATCTATCTAGATTTCATTGAGCCAAAGTGTTACCACTTATCTTAGCCCTTGGAGAAGTGTGTAGGCCTGGTTATTTCATCTTTATCTTGAGGTCTGGCCTCCAACAGATGCATCTCTGGCCCCAGTGGTAATGTGTTTTCATCTTTTGTATCGACTTTTTTGCGGGCCTTGCCCTATCTGACTGCCTATAATATTTCTACCTAACTTAGTTGTCTATATTAATAGAAGGGAATGAGTTATTATAACTGTTTATATAATAGTTTATATAACTATTATATAAAGTCACAAGGCACAAATTTGTATGCAGAAGATTTGAACTTCAGGTAAAAGCAAATTTTTTTTAGAAGTAAGGGAGTAAGAGTATGTGTGTGGGATATTAATAAAATCTCTATTAGGGAGTACAGACATTATGTGTGTATCAGTTAACAAAAGCTTATAAAGCCTATAAAATAGCTCAACATAAAAAAATAAAGTTTAGGAATATATGCTGTAGATAATGTGTTAATCAGATTTCCATCACTGTGACAAACAATTCAAAAGGTGGAAATATTTATTTTGGCTTATAGTTTCAGAAGTTTCAATCCATGGTCATTTGACTCTTGTTTTGGTGCCCATGGTGAGGCAGTACATCATGGCAGGTAGGGAATGTGAAGGTGCTCACTTCATGGCAGCTGGGAAAGATAGGGAGAGAGAGGGAGAGGTAGAGAAAAAGAGGGAGAGTTGAAGGGGCTAGAGATAAGATACCCTCTTTCAGGGCAGCCTCCCAGTGACCTCCTTCCTCCAGCTAGCTCTTGTAGTTTTTATTATCTCCCAATGGTCCCTTAAATTATAATCAGAATCCTCATGATCCAATCACTCCCAAAGAACTCCACTCCTGAACATTGCTGTATTGAGGACAGAGCTTTCAATAGATAAGCCTTTGGGGAACATTCTATATTCAAACTATAACATAAAATCTTCCATTGAAACATAATTTTTTGTACAATAAGTTTTTGAATCTATTTGGTTTTGATAATTTTCTTACTGGGTTTATGTGTCCTGCTTCGCTTATTGGAATTAGAGTGAAAATCGAAAATTATATAAATGCTGGGCTCTAATCCTCTGTTGCTTATTAAACTTAGCATAAAAATGAGAACTACTATTTAAGATTATAAAAATTGCTCAACAAATATTTAAAAATTACTCTTATGAACATAAAATAAGCAAAAGAAGCAAGACATAAAAGAATACAGTGGTACTGCGGTTCATGAAATTAATTCATTCCACAATTCTGGGGAAAATGGCCAAGTCCACAATTTTGCAAAAATGATGGCTGTGATTGTGTTCACCACCCAATGCAGAATTTGCAAACAAAAAGAAAATTTTGCCAAACGCTTCTGCTTGCAACCTAACTTGTTCACAAACAAAAGTGTTTGTGAACCAAGGTATCACCGTATATTCAAGATGAACTTATTTATATAGTTCCAAAACCAAATAAAATGTTTGTTTGTGATTTCATGTATATAAACTACAATTACAAAGAAAATTAAAGATATAGGTATGGCGAAAAGAAGTATGAGTGAAAGAAGTCTTTATCTTATTAAATGATCTGGGTGATAACTTGGAAAATATGTAAACATTGCATCAAACTAGGGTGGCACATGACCAACACATAAACTATCACTCCTCATTCTCAAATCTGGTTACCATTGTTTTATTTATTTTATTCTACTTCAGGTTCTTACCTTGTGTGATGTTTCAGTACTTATGTGTAAGGATAGAACAGAAGTTTTTCATCCAATCAAGGAATGTTCTATGGTTTTTTCCTTTCCTTATACATCATAAGAAACCAATATAACAGAAATCATGGTAGTAGAGGAGAAAAAGTTATTTTCCCTCTGTCTTCCTGGGTTCTCTGACTGCGACCCTGAAAAATTAGACTGACAAAAGGTCAACAGAAGAAAAACAAGCAGAATTTTAACAATGCATGCATGAGAGCCAGGGATTTAGCTCAGTGGTTTCGCAGTTGCCTGCTGTGCAAGCGCAAGGACCTGAGTTCAATCCCCGGTACCAAAATAATAATAATAATAATAATAATAATAATAATAATAATGCATGACATATTCGCACAGGAGCATACAGTGATGGATGATAACTCAAAGGAGTGGTTAGAACTTGGTTTTGTATAGCATCACAATAGAAACAATAAAAGATAGAAGTGACAAGACAGAGAAAAGATTTTAGATTTCAATTGGTGGCAAATGTGAGAAATTTAGTTTTATGATTAAAACTAATGAAGTAAAGTTTGTGCAGGTCAATTTCAGTGTTGAAGTTCGATCTTCTATAAAATTTCCCTGGAGAGGGGATTTATGTCAGTCTTCATTTCTCAGAAATTTCTGCTTTTCAGTCAGATGAGGGAAGCTCAAGGAAGTCTTTCTGCATCCAGGGAATTTCCAATGCTTTTAGCTCAAAATAATTCTTATGCTAAAATGGTATATCTTGGATGGCATACCATGAATCCCTTCTTCCTGTAGATATGAATGAACCCAAGTCTGGCTCTGAAGTTTTCTTTGGTAGAATTTTCCTCCCCAAGGAGTAGAGGCATAGACCTGGGTATATAGGTAAGGGCCCTAGTGTACATGTTAAATGATACTCAGCTGTATGTTAGCTTTAAATTTCATTGAAGTTTGAGAACTTAACCAAATATATTAACAACTTGAATTATTTAGTAATTTTCAGCAGGGATACTAGTGATATTTTGGGCAGGACAATTCTTTAGTCTAAATTATCTCCATCCTAAATAATGCATTACATTAGTATTGTTGGCATTTAAGCACCAAGTGCCTAAAACAACCAAAAATTTCTCATTTCCCATTACCTTTGGGGAATGAACTACCCTCAGTTGAACTACTAGTACTATGATGGGAAAAAATAACTCTCAACCTATTAGATCAGAGTTCATGGTATCACAATGAAGAATGAAATCATGAGCCAAAGGAGGAAGTTAGAAGAGTTTTATTGGACATAAGAAGATGAAGAATAGCTCTTGGGTTTGCAGAAGGTGTTCCAAGTGTGTGGCCACATGGCCCCTCAATCCAATCTAATTGTAGATAAGCAGAGTATAGGAATTACTCAATTATTTAGTGGCTACCTATCTCTGGTGGCTCCGTGGATTTAAAATGATCAATTAGAACTCAGGCTCTCTAACCCAGTTCCTCAGCCTGCAGGGTTCAAAGGAAATGGGGATTTTAGGGGGGAAAACCTGGTTATTTCGAATTTTAAATTCCTCAGAATTCAGGAATATGGTAAAGAGTGGCTGCACCTCCTTTTAGTAGGGAGTGAGTTGTACATGATCCATGTTACCTGAGAAGGCTCATTATATTTTAAGATCCTCAAAGCTCAGGAGCTTAGTAGGGAATGGGTGCAATTTCCTTTAGTAGGGAGTGGGCTACATTCTATATTACCTGAGGAAAGTCATTCTATCTATAGTCTTAATTCATTGTGTATTCTCATTCAAATTTCTATCAATATGGTTGATTTTCCAACTCTATCTCAGGCTTTTCCCCCAACTAGCTGCCTTACTCATAAGTTAACTAACTAAACTACTTACACTACCACAGTGGAGATAGAAACAACTCAAATGGCCATTAACAAATGAATGGACAGACAAAATGTAGTATATATCTATTTTCAGCCTTAAAAATGAAAATTCTGACACATGCAAAAAAATGGTTGAACAGCATTCCTCTATGTTAAGTGAAATCATGTAGTCACAAAAAAGTCCAATACTGTTGTTACCAGATGAAGCCCAAGGAGGTTTCTGAAATTGGAGATGGAGAACCTTGACTCACTTCAACCCTTCAACCCTCGGGATAGGTTGTACATTTGTTGATATTGTCACAGTAAAAGAGTTTTCAAGACCCATCAGTGAGAGGCATAAAGACATTTATTAGGCAGAATTTTTAGGGGGAAGGGGAAGGGGAAAGAGGAGGAGGAGAGGAGCAGCGAGCGAGAGAGATATGTTATAGCCCAAAGCTGGGCATATTTATGTGGTTTTGGGGGTGTCTTCAAGATGGGCGATCTAGAATGTGTATTCCTATTGTCTGTCAGGTTTACCCATCTGGCTAGGTTATTTTAGAATGCAAACCATTTATATGTGTTTGATGCTAGAAATGATTTCCAGTTAATAGTGCACTTTCTTGAGGATGAGTCAGTAGGAGAGAGCTCAATTTACAGGCCAAAAGCACAGGCCCAGAGCAGAGTTTATAGGCTTATTGTCTCTAAGACCCTTAGGAATTTTCTAGTGAGTTTCCTGGAAGAGAAAAAGCCTTGAGTAACTTTTGCATCCTAAAGATGCAATTTTTCTTAAAAGTACAACTTTAAAATCAAGATTTTCTTCTCTTCTTTTTTCCCTACCTTTATTTCTTCTTTCCTACCACCATATATTCTCATTTACTGTGTATGAGTAGTCAAACTCCTTGAGACAGAAAGTAGAACAGTGGTTGTCAGAGGCTAGAGGAGGGGGGGATGTTGTTCAGTGACTATAAAGTTTCAGTTTTGCAATATGAAAATTATCTGAAGTTTGGTTGTACAATAATGTGACTGTACATAACACCAATGTACACTTAATAAAGTATACACTTAATATGATTTAAATGAACATAATAATATAAAATGATTAAGATGGTGTTCATTTATCAAAATTTAAAAATATGACCAATTTGAAATTTTAAGAAAAATATTATTTTAGTGTGCATGATATTATATTGTTTATACAATGGAACACCTAAGGAGTGACTTTTTAAGAATACATCAGAACTTTAGAAATTGCAAGGGAAGAGAACTAATCATACAATTGGACATCTCAAGAATTTCTTTTAAATATATTTTTTACAGTGACACTAGTTCTCTGCTAAGTGGGGTGGCATGAAAGATTATTTATAAAAGTCTTAGGGATTTTCTATACTACTTATTTCACAGAATTTTTGCTCAAAAAATTCATCCAGGGATAATTTTGGACAGAAATATGAATTCATGTTAAAATTAAATTCTATTAGCACAACTTTCATAACCTAAGTCATAACTGACCTGATTTTAGACTCCAGAGAGTTTTGGAAAAAGTTTTTACATGTGTGATTTTATCAAATTGTTCTGTGTGCCTAAAAATCTACTCTATAAACATTGTAATATTGCTTGTGCAGAAACATGCTAAGGAGTGATATGTATTTAGGATGGTATTTATTTTTAAATTCATTGTCAGATACTCTCAATAATATTTTATTTGATCAAACAATGTCAAATCTTGAGTTTTTTAAATTTTGCATTAAATATTAATAAAGGAACACATTTAAAACATTAAACTGGTATCAGGAGATTGAAATTTACTCAGGTTTGATTAGATTAGGTTAAAGTTTAGGTTAAAAGTAGAGCCGGGGATTTAGCTCAGTGGTTTCATCGCCTGCTGTGCAAGCGCAACGACCGGAGTTCGATCCCTGGCACCAAAAAAAAAAAAAAAAAAAAAAGTTTAGGTTAAAAGTAAATGAAAGGTTAACCTAAAATATTGATAGAGTTAAGGTAATTTTGAGACCAGGAGATAAAGGGACAAAGTGCAAGGGCCTGAGTAAAGACAAGGTGAGATAAGCCTCAAGGGAAATTGGAGTGCAGAAGACAAAGGCCTAATAAAATCCACCGGTGACAAGAAGCCTGGCAAGCAGAAGCTGCATACCTGCATTTTGCATGTCCTCTGCCCGCTTCTCGGCCATTTCACATGCTAAAAAACTATATATAAGTTTCTAGATTGAGGTGCATCCTTGGCATCCACCTTGACCCCTTGTCTCATGAGGGCTTTTCTGATATTTAATAAATCACCCTCAGTACCATTCCCTACCACTTGCTGTTTTGTCTGTCTCATTGTTCCACTGACCTCAGGACAAGAATCCAGAGGAAGAGAACTGGTTATATCTTTGGCACCCAATGTGGAGCTTGATTTCTATACTGAAAGGCAAGTGTGGTAGAACAGCTGGACCACACACAAACTCTTTCTCTATTCCTTTTTACAAATCTAAGAAACCGGGTATTCTACCTGCCAGTTAAAAGCTATTAGAGCAGCTGCCACTCATGAAGCTGGGGACAGGTTCCCCAGCACCTCCTGGTTAATACCCCACTAAAACTAGTGGGAATGTTAGCCATATAGGGAGCTGGGTTCCTTTTCAGAGACAGATCTCTGGTTGCATACAACTAGTGAAAGACAGGGAGACAACTGTGTGATGCTGGCCAGAGGTCCTCCCTAGTGGGTGCTCAAAGTTCATCTGCTGAAGCTGGGTCTAGATAGCCTGCCCAGGTATTCAGCAGAGAAATCTCTACTGATCTATCACATCCCACACACATTCCTCTGTGAAGTGAGAAGTAGCTTCTCTTGGTGTGCTCTCAATATCCCCTTTCCAGGGTGATCTATGACTCCTTTATCAGAGCCCTCTCTTGAGCTACAGGTTTTGGCTTTTCTCTCTAGTAGTATGACAGATCCCCCTCTTCTTCAAATATGTCTTGATAGATTTATAGAGTTGGGAACAGGTTAGGATCTTAGCCTATGTTCTGCGCTCCTCTGGATCCTAAAGTACCTGGTGTCAGGGCCCCTGCCCTAAATTACTTAGAGCCAATTCTACCAAGTTGTGCCCTAGATACCCTGAAAAGGGTTTGTTAGGTCAAAGTTAAGAGAGCGTTCCCTCCAGGCCATTTTATCATTCCAACCCACTGTAAGCCACCCTTGTTATACTCCAGCACCTAGTCCAGTGCTCAGGAACTGGGGAAGCTAATTTTGGATCTTCCTCAACCACTTCCTTCAGACTCTGAGAGACAGTTACATCTCTAAACAACACTTACTTGGCACCACTTTCTCTCTCTCCTAGAGTTTCAGCTAAGAAATATCCTTATGGGTGCTTTCTGTCATCCCTAGGGATCCTCAAAATTCATTCAATCCAAACCCATCTATTCACCATGAGGATCAGACCTGGAGTGCACCTTCCCAAGATGAAGTGTTGACACACAGCATGACTAACATCAAGTTCTACTCTCTTGCTGGCGTGAGCAGAGAGAGGAAGAGAAAGAGATCGTAACAAGAATTTAAGGTGGCACCCTTATCCCCTAACCTCTCTTACAGAAAAAAAAAAAGGCAAAACTCAGAAGGAACTTTCCTGTTATTTCCCCCACCGGCTGGTCCTGTATCAAAAGCAGTTTACCATAGTATCTCTAATATAGGGGAACTGCTGTCAAAGGAGCAGTTTGCTGTAGTAGTTCTAGTACAGAAGGACTTAAGAGACCTGCACTGTGATAATAGCTATTCCAAAATTAAGACAAACCATCAGTATAATCTTTCTTTAAACAGTCCTTGCCTTCATGGTGTACAAAGATTTTTTCTCTCTCTCAATCTCTCATTGATGTTAGCTTACTACAAGAAATCTATGTTATAATTTGCTCCTCAAAAGAAAAAAAGCACAGGTTGGTAGCCCATAAAAGTTCTGACTAGCTTATTTATAATTATAACCCTGAAATTATAACAAATTAACATAATTCATCTTTGCCAGTAGAGCTAAGAGTGCACTTTAACTTAAAAATAATTGTTTCGTGTGTTCTGTTTCTTACTGGTCCATTTAATATGATTAAGGTACCTATGAAACTGTGTCAGTAAAGTTGTTGGAGCTCATATCAATTTTATTTTTCTTTAACTTTTGCCCTTGTAAACTTCTGGCTCTTGTGGGTCTTCCATGAAAAACCAATTTTACAGGTATTTTGGGATAGCCAAACTCACTTAAGACATTACAAGATGAGGGCTAATGGGCTTGTGGCTTACATGGGACTTAGAAATAGAAGTCTTAAAGTTTGACAGCATAAAGCTTATATATGATTTCCATTAATGTGTATATTTCTATATGTCAATTTTCAGGTATATGCTTCTCTTAAATTGGCTTATAAATAAGTAGACACTCATGATATTAGCCTAAATACTTTTTAGTTCATGTAGCTTTACAGTGGGCTAATTTAAATCACTCTTAAGTGTAAAAATGTCTTTAAAATTGATGACATGTTTTCCACTCTGGTTGTTAGCCAATCAAGATAAAATAAAAAATGATTTTATAAATGCAATGTCTACTATTGTCTGTGCAATTATTTAAGAGTTTTTCCTTGGTCAGAGATCATATATATATATATATATATATCTTGTGCAGAATCAATTGTTATGATTTATATATATATAAAATAGTATTAATTGTTATGATTTATTTCCAATAAGTCATGTAAAATAATTGTTAAGATAAATAAGTGGAGATCCCATTGGGCTTGGAACTCCTGGACAAATCTCCTTTCAATGGCTAAAAAAGCAGCTGCTCTGAGCCAATTTGATCAGATTTTTATCCACTGATGGGAATTCTCTTTTTTGCTGTTGTTTTAGAGTTTTACAGTGACATACCCTCACAAATATTATTAAATACATTGTTATAATATATTTAAGCTTATTATAATTAAAAGATTACGTTTTCTATGTCTAAAACAATAAGGATTTCTTAAGATATTAGGATGCTGTTAGTTATACTTAAAAAAACTAGATTTTTAAAAAGGTTCTATATTGTGTTTTCTATGGTTAAACATCTGGTTACTAGAAGAAGGTTTTAAGAGTTAAATAAAATGCTTGTGTTAGGTATTTCAGAGCCCCCACAGAGCAAGCCCCCTCCTCTCCTTTCCCCTTGCCCCACTCCGGCCACAGGGAACAGGGAACTTCCGCATAACTAAGGCATGACCTCCCTTTGTTAGTGACTCTGCCTAGTTAAGGACTTTCTACCCCACTGGTTCCATGGTCAGATGTTCCAGTAAGATAGGGGCTTCCCAAAAACAGTTACTCCATCCCCTGTTGCTACATACTCCAGCCCCAATTACCCACCCCCACCAATGGACTAGTGCTCTCCCACCTGCAAAATCCTATATAAACCTCCAGCTCAGCCCAAGCAGTTGCTGGTCTCCATTCTGTGAGTCAGCCCAGCAGGCTATAAACTGCCACCCCAATAAAGCTTGCTTAAATATATGTGTGCCCCTTCCTTTCAGTGACCCTTTCAATGTGCATATAAAATGTTTTCAATAAACAGTTTATGATTGGTTAAATATACAAGTATTACCTTAGTTTGAGGCATAAACTATATATATATATATATATATATATATATATAAAAATAAGATGTGGTGGTAGTCTAAGTTTAAGCTTTAAAGCTTTAAAGTTACATTTATAGGGCCTGGGATTTAGCTCAGTGGTTCCACCGCCTGCCTCACAAGCACAAGGTCCCAAGTTCGATCCCCGGTACCAAAAAAAAAAAACAAACCTCAAATAAAATTACATTTATAGACTACATAAGTTTAATACAAATAAAGTAATAAATAGGTGTTCTCTTTTATACAATATACATCTAGACCTCAGACACATGCAATGATCAAAATTTGTCATTGCTCTAAGTTTGGTCCTGCCATTTAAAACTTGATCTACATCTAGTGGCTTTGATTAGACAAGTATTTTGTTATTGTATAAATGAGACATATTTAAGATATAAAATTAGACACCCTGGTTACTTCCCCTAACAGGGTCATTACTAATGCTTCACATAACCATGTAATTCAGATCATGTACACTCCAGCTCTTGTTGCTTCACATTTGTTTCTTCATGCTTGACAGCTTTAAAGCAGAAAATGGTGGTGCAGACAGACTCCCTAACAGTTCATCCTGATTTCGACTCAGGGCCCTTAAATAGACATCACAATGGAATACCCTGATTGCTGCCCTGTCAGCTCCCCCTCTCAGCACAAAGTGGCTCCAGCAAGCGATGCCCCAGCACCTCCACACATCAGTTAGGGTCACCACTACTGTGTGTGAGGGATGAGACCTGGAGATAAAGGGACTAAGTGCCAAGACTTGAGTAAACTGAAAACAACCAGAGATAATCCTCAGGGAACATTGGAAGGCCAGAGACAAAGGAGTAATAAAATCCAACAGGAAGCCTGGCCAGCAGCAGCTGCATACCTACTTTCTTGCACTTTCTCTGCCCCTCTCTCTGCCTTTTCCTATGCTAAAAAGTTGAATGGTTTAGGTCCATATGCTTCTTTGGTGTCCCCTTGTACCCTTCATCTCCTAAGGGATTTTCTTTGTTCATTCTAATAATTTTTACTTAGTACCATTTTCTACTGCTTGCTGTTCTGTCTGCCTCATTCTTTCATTGCCCTCAGGACAAGAGCCCAGAGGGAGAAAGCTGGTTACAGTTCCTTAGTGTTCAAAGTTAACGTATTGACTTGGCCTAAATTTAGCTCTAAACTGTGTTGTAGTTCCCTAAGAAAACTTTTTCATTTGATATATGGAATTTGCCTTCCACTGATACAAAGAACATCTTTTTTTTTTTGGTCTCTTCAAATTCTTGCCTTTATTATGGTCCTTTTTTAAAGGAGTGGTACAGTAATGTGAATGTAGGGGAAGAAGTGTGATCAGAAATGTTTCTTATTAGAAGTCATTGGGTTAAGGGAAGAGAATATGTTGTCTAATATAAAGCCAACAGACTTAAGTGATGAGATTTTATTTGAAAAAAATTGCAACAGAATGAGCACAACTATAGTAATATGGAGAACATTCAGACCCAAAACTCTTTAAGCATCTCAAAAGGCAGGCAGATACAGTTTGCTTAAGTTCCTTCCTTCCTTCCTTCCTTCCTTCCTTCCTTCCTTCTTTCCTCTCTTCCTTCCTCCCTCCTTTCTTCCTTTTCCTCTTTCTTTGTTGTTCTATTTTCAATTTTTATTTCTTATATTTCTATTTTGTATATTTAGCTATCAAATAAGGATTGAATATATTCATGTCATAGAACATAATTTGATATGCACATACACTGAGTAATGATAGCCACAATCAAGTTAATTAACATATCCATCACCACCCCTGTTATATGTTAGATGCCTAGAACTCATTTTATAATGGAACCCCCACACACACACTCTTGGTTTTTTTGACACAGGGTCTCACTATGTAGTTCAGGCTAGTCTTGAACTCACTATGTATTCCAGGTTGGCCTCCAACTCCAGGCAATCCTGCTGTCTCAGCCTCCTGAGTGCTGAGATTGTAGGCGTGTGCCACCATGGCTGGCCCAAATTTCTGCCTCCTTTTAAAACAGTTGATTTTGTATAAATCTAAGCTCATCATCTCACAAAGTTGAAGAATGAAATTTCAGAAAGAAGAAGGGAGTTAGGAGAATATTAATTAGAAATAAGGAGAAGAGAAACAGCTAGTGTTACCAGGAGGGGATTTTGAATGGAAGTCCACATTATCTCTTTTGTCCTGCTCTTATATGAATGAGCAGAGCTTGAGAAAAAGTTAGTTATTCTGCTCATTTCAAAGAAAACAAGTAAACAAAACAGGTTACTTTGTATTTCTATTGTTTCTCAAAGTCTAGTCTGGACATGCTTAGCATATGTTGCATAAGAGTCTTTTTTGAGGAAAAAAGGGTCCTTATTTCTCTATTTTTATCTTAGTAAATGTTGCCCAAGAATCTTGTATGTGTGTGTTTTCTTTTTTACATTTTTCAATTTAAGCAGCTGTATTACTTGATCTTGATCTTAATTTCATAGATGCATTAGTTTCTCTTTATCTTTCCAAATATTTTAGTCTGTTCTTACTTATAGGCCAAATAAACAATCGATGGGACTCTATTATAGTCTACTACACTCAACCTTCTGAAGAAGTATCTTTAACTGCCACCAGGGAAGATGGGCAAAAGTGCTGGTCTAGCTGTTTCCTGCAGAAAGGGATCAGTATAGCGAACCCAAAGTTAGAGATTTTCTCTAGAGAGCTAATTTAAGGGGCCCTCAATTGAAGCCCTGTTAGAAGAGTCAGCAGTTATGGAGTCTTTCTAGAGGGTCAGTCTAATGAACCCCGGTAAAAGGAGTCTTATCACATTTGTTGTTGGCTTTATCTGTACTACTATTTGGAAACTGACAGCCTCTAGCTGAGAAGAAACAAATGAGGAGGTCATGGGGTCCGTGGTTTTGAAGGATTATTTTAACTAAGGAATTTAAAGACCCTCGTGCTTCTATAGCTGTCACTGTGGCTTTATATCCTTGATGAGCAATAATAGTGATAAGTTACAAGGGCCTGAGATTTAGCTCAGTGGTTCTGCCGCCTGCCTCGCAAGTGCAAGAACCCGAGTACGATTCCCTGTACCAGAAAAAAAAAATTACTTTTGCAAAAAAAAAATAGTGATAAGTTACAAGTGTAGTTCAAGACTGCCCACGGGAACCACTGTAGTTCCTGGAGTCCATTTTTCATATCTATATCTAATAATACCACTTATTCCCGCAGTGGTACCTCAGTTCATTAACTTAATTACTTCCACGATTCTGGGAAAAATGGCTTCGTTTGTGTTCATGTGGGGAAGGTGGCTACAGTCATGTTCATCTTCCAAATCTGGAGTTTGTGAACGAAAGCAAATTTTTGCTGAGTGCTTCTGTTTGTGAATTGAATTGTTCATGAACTGTTTGAGAACTGAGATATTATGGTACATATACAATTTTTGGTTTTATTTTTGCTGAGTGTATAAGACTAAGTTAAAGTGAGATTTGTGTTAATTAAAATTAACTTCTCTCTATGTATACATGTCAGTTAAGTATCCTCACAGATTATTTTTTGGGATCATGTGTAGACCTTCTTAACACTTACATAGTTCTACTGTTTTACCAGTGTCACCTACCAGGATGGGTCATGGTTTTTCTTGATCATATGGCTTTTTATGGAAGCATGGGAGACATTTCTCTCTGAAATGATCCTACTTCTAGTACGATGTAGACTGGTTGACTACTGTCCTATGCTGTCCAGCACTCTCCCTACTCAGGAGGTTTGGTGGCTCACCAGAGTTGTAGGCTCTTTATTTATTTATTTATTTATTGGTATCGGGGATCAAACTCGGGTGTAGGCTCTTCTAAAAAGGTTTTCTTCATGCCCTAGGTCCTGAGTGAACTAGTAGTGTAAGGGCCCATATATTGGCTGTTTTCTTAATACAGTTATCATTTTAGCATTGGACTCCACGCCTCTATTGTTGAATAATGAGTTACACCAGAATGTTATTTACACCAGTAATGAAATGGGAGGAATAGGTTTAACTATCATAGTTTTATTTGGATATTAAGTACTTTCAAACAGAAAGTATGATGAGATAACATATATATTTTACCAATCATGGTTGTCTTAGAAGTCAAATTTCTATAGAATGTTAACAGGTAACAGTTATAAACTTTTACAGAGAAAAGTTTGAAATCAAGAACAAACAGAATTTTAGCATAACAATTATGATGATATTATGTTAGAAACACTAGGTTTTTGTTATTATCTCTAAAATACATCTAAATTTTTATTTTATTAATTGGTTACCTTTGTCTAACTACAAGATATTAAATGACATAAATGAATGCTTATTTGAGTTTGTTATATTTTAATAAATTGTCTTTTAAGTAGAGGGTACTTACAGATGTACTTCATAGGTTGTTAATATCCAATCTCTAATCATTAAAATGATATTGTCTAGACTATATAGCATTTATATATATTTACCTATTATAACATAATTATATAAAAATAAGCATAAGTCTAAAAATTTACTATAATAAACAACTTTAGCCTGGAAGTCATCAGAATGATATTTTTAAAGTTTTGTTTACTTGAGAAACAAAAATGTGTTTAATATATCATGAGATTCACAATAATTAGCTTCACAGATATATAAAAATCTTTACATGTATTTATTTAGTTTTTAATACTAAAGCAAATTTTAGACTCCTTTAACAGGTAGGATGTAACTGTACTGACAATAATTAAAAGACATTTTTTGACCTTTTATAAGTTGAAGAAACAGTGTTACTGACCACAAATAGACATTTTATGCAATATACAAGTACATCTCACTTATACAGTAAAAGAATGTTTCATCAAAGCCAATAGATTTAGATAAAGTTTTAAATTTTAAGAAATGTCAAAAATTTTGGTCATGTTATATGTCTAAATTCTAGATGTAATGTGTATGGTATAAAAGAGAGCACTTAGCAGTTACTTTGTATGCATTAAATACAAGTAGTCTTAAATCTATTAACAACTTTAAAGCTTAGACTTACAGATATATTTCCAGATATACAAGTTGTGTCATAAACTAAAATATTGGTTCTTTAATCAATCATAACCTGACTATTGAAAACATTTTAAAGGTTAACATTTAAATATTTTTTAACTCTTAAAACTGATTTGTTGGTAACCAAAAGCCTAAAAATGGAAAACACAAGAGATTATCTAAATAAAATATAAAAATTTTGTTTTTAATTTAGTTTTATAAGCTTAATAGAGAATATTTTACTATCTTAAGAAAATTTTGTTATTTTACTCATAAAAAACCTTTAGCCTCTTAATTATAGCCAACTTTAATGTTTGTTTGTGTTACAGTAAGATATTGGGAATATCTAATCTTTAACCAAGGTAAAACTGTGTAAAAGGCTATTATGTACAGAAACCAGTAGACACTGTATTTATAAAACCAATTTTTAAAGAAATTATCTTGATTATCTAACAACTTAGATAAAAACATGTCATCAATTTTAAAAACATCTTTATCTTTTTTTTTTTTTTTTTTTTTTGGTACCGGGGATTGAACTCGGGTCATTTGCGCTTGTGCAGCAGGCGGCGAAACCACTGAGCTAAATCCCCGGCCCAAAAACATCTTTATCTTAATAACCAGTTTAAACTAGTTTACTCTTAACCCATGAGAACAATAAGCATTTGGACTAATATCATGAATGTCTATTTATAAGCCAACCAAAATAGAACATATACTTGAAAGTTAACGCATAGCTACACACACATTAAACCAATTCAGTATGACCTTTATGCTATCAAACCCTTAGTTTTTATCCGTAAGTCTCATGTAAGCCTGGAGCTTATCAGTTTTTTGTGTTTATTTGCTTTACCCTTTTATATTTTAAGTGAGTTTGGCTACCTTCTCCCATAATCTATACAGTTTTTTCAATGGAAAGTTTCGAAAGAGCCAGAAGTTTTTAAGGACAAATTTTTTAAAAAATGAAATTGATATGAGCTCAAAAATATCTTTAATGGGGGCCAGGGATTTAGCTCAGTGGCGCTGCACCTGCAAGTGCAAGGTCCTGAGTTTGATCCCCGGTGCCCCCCAAAAAAATCTTTAATGAAGCAGCTGGATATACTTTAACCAGTTATTAAACCAGATTAAACAGGCACATGAACAAACAAGAAAACATACAGAACATATAAAACAATTAATTTTTTTTTTTTGGTGCCGGGGATCGAACTTGTGACCTTGCACTTGCAAGGCAGGCGCCAGAACCACTGAGCTAAATTCCCGGCCCCAAAGCAATTAATTTAAAATCAGACTGCACTCTTACATGTATAGGCCATGATAAATTATAATAATCTTTTTATAGTTCTAGGTTTGTAACTATAAATAGACTAGTCAGAACTTCCCCTAGGGTATTATAGCACTTTCTAGGTGAATTATAACAGAGATCCCTTGCAATTACACCAGTTAGAGTGAGAAGGAGGAGAGGACAGTCTCAGAACTTGGAGTGGAAAAAAGGGGACTGTGAAAGGATTTAGAAAGGTACGTGTGGCAGCTCTTTATTAAGGGACCAAAGCTTATGATCTGGAGGTCCACATCGAAGCCAGGCATTCAAATCTAGACCACTTTTTAAGAGTAGAGCCTAGGGGCAAATCAGAGGGAATAGGAAATGCAAGACCCATTGTGGGTCCTATGGAGATGCTACTTCCATCCAAAAAATGTCCCTTAGGAATATGAACCTCTCACCACATTTCAGGGGGCCACACAAGGCATATGCCTCTTTTGGTGTATCCTGCAAACAGAGGGGTTCTCTAACCTGAGAAAGGAAAGGCCAGTTTGATGCTAGGCCACCATGGCATTGGGGCCACAGTCCAATTGATCAAGTCAGACCAGATGAGCCAACAAAACATCTAGTAAGAAACAGTCATGAGCCAAAAACTGAATGGTCACTGAGAGTGAGAAACTCATCCTCTTGAAGAGGTAGAAAACCTGGTCACTTTAGAGGGGTTTTTTGGCCAGGAAATTAGCTGAGTGAGAGACTGGGAAGCTGGCACCCATAGGGAAGGAATTAGCAAAGGGAGACAGATTTGTCCTGGATGAGCTGCCATTTCAAACTGCATTATTTCTTGGGGAAAGGGCAAGGGAGACTGGATAGGAGAGTGTCTAATCTAACAGCAAATATCTGTGCATGGTGCAGGAACTTTAAGAGGAAGAGACATAAAGCCATCTAGTGAAAAGACAGTACGCAAATCTTATCTACCTCCTAAATGTAATCATGGTTAAATGAAGAAAAGTTGTAAAAGATAAGCACTCTCTGGTATCTTACCTCCTATCAATCACAGTTTGCTGGATTCAAAGTACAGAATAATCTCAGTGGGGCCTCCAAATATGAAACAGTTAATTTTATGTAAAGCTGAGCTCATTGTCTTGTGAAGTCAAAGAACAAAACTGTGGACAAAAGCATAGAGTTGGGAGAGTATTTATTGGGAATAATAAGAAGATCAATAGCTCCTGTCACCAGGAGGGGATTCTGAATGGAAATCCAAATTGTCTTCTTTGTTCTGCTCTTATATGAATAAGTAGGGAATGAGGGAAAAGTCTGTTACTATGCTTATTTCAAAGAAAATGAGTTTAAAGAAAACCAGTTAGTTTGTATTTCTAATGTTTCTTGAGGTCTAGTCCAGAGCTAAGGAGGAACTGTCAGCTTAATTTAACATGTTTTGTGTAAGAAAACTTTTTGAAGGAAGAGTCTTTATCTCTGTATTTTTTTTCTTTTGGTACTATGGATGGAACTCAGGGCCTTGTGCTTCCCAGGCCAGTGCTGTGCCACTGAGCTACATCCCTGGCCCTCAAATTTTTTTTTTATTTTTTGAGATAGGGTCTTGCTATGGAGTTCAGGATGGTCTTGAATTCACTTAACCCAGGCTGACCCTGAACTCACTTCAATCCTCCTGCCTCTTCCTCTCAACTGCTGAGATTATAGGCATGCACCACCATTCATGGCTTATCTCTCTATTTTTATGTCAGCATGTTTTGCCTAAGAACTCTTCCTGTTTTTTTTTTTTTTTTTAATTTTTAGGCTTAACTAGCTGCATGACTTGAATTAACTTTTAACATCATGCATGTGTTAGTTTCTTTATATCTAATCAATTTTATTTTATTTTATTATTATTTTTTGTACCAGGGATCGAACTTGGGTCCTTGCGCTTGCGAGCCAGGCGGCGGAACCACTGAGCTAAATTCCCAGCCCTAATCAATTTTATTTTAGGGTGTTCTAACTAATTAAACCATCTATTGTCTTCTATTATATTCTATCACTCTTTGAACAGCATACTAATTTTCCCCAAGCCCCCTCTATCTGCTAGCCATCACAGTTCTTTCTACTTGCATGAGATCTTCAAACCAATATTCATTGTAGCATTGTTCATAATGACTAAGATATAGAAACTACTTAAGTGAATGGGTAAAGAAAATATGATACATACACACATGTCCCCTCAATATTATTCCATCACAATAAAGAAGAAAACATTGCCATTTGTAGCAATATAGATGAAGTTGGAGGACATTATGCTAATTGAAATAACCCAGCACAGAAGGAAAATGCTGTGTGATCTTGCTTACATGAGGACTCTAAAGTCAAACTTGTTGCTTTTCTCTTTAGAGAAAAGTAAACAAGTCTAGAAAGAACTGGGTATAGGTACATGGGATCAGCAAATGCAGTGGTCTACACTTCAACAGGAAATGTTTATATTTGAGGTCAGCTGACCTTCTGGGAAAGGAGGTGATATTGTTCCATAATATAATTCTTTCTTCACCTAAAGGGTGGGCAGAAGTTCAAAGGCCTAGGGAAAGATGAATGTTGACTAATATTTGATTACTTTAGTAGTCATTTGTCCAGACTGGTCAGTAGGGAAAAACTATTCAGGTAGTTATTTAAGAGACAAAAAATGAGAATTTTGAAGGTCTATGTCTGGCTTTTCCATAGGTGAACAAGGGAGCATTTGTGAACTTTACTAAGAGGTAAGATAAGTCTATGCAATAACTCATTTCTCAAAACACAAAAGGGTGAGGAATTTTTAAACTATCGCTATCTCCAGGAACACAGAGCTCAGGTGAAGTTCAGCACTATCACTAGCATAGCAGAAGACATACAGGTTTGTTAAACAAAGCATTGGGTTACAATCTTAGTTCTCTATCCTACTGGTTGTTTGACTCTACCCAATCCACGTGACATTTTTGACCTTAGACTCATTAGAGATCATAATACATGTCAAGTTAATTGCACAATTGTGGTATCAAGTGAGAAAAAAAATACATTTTAACAAGTTAAATAAAAATGCTCCTATTAAATAATGCCTTTACAGGATGACTGCTTCATGGTTATCATTTGTCCAAGAAACATCATTTCTCATTCATTCAAGTTTTATGCTGCTACTATGAAAACCAATGCAGGTTATTACATACTACCAGTGCTTTAGTTCCTAATTTATACTTGTTGACTGTGCAGAGAAACTTCTAGTAGAAACAGTTTTTACATAAAAATCCATTTGCTTAGTTATCACATTTTTATTATTTATGGAGGGAAAAGTCCCTATATACACAAAGCAAAATTGAGCTTAATGTCTCATTGATTTAGGAAGAAATAGTACCTGCAAGTTTCACATGCTTTTACTCTGTGATGAGTTATTGGAAAATTTTCAATAATATTTATAGCCAAACATATAAAAGGAAGGCATATAATTATTTAGATTGAAATATCTATGAACATGATATAATTAGATATAAAATTGATGCTTATACAATTTTTAAAGTATAAATTAATTTGTTTTCTCTGCAGAATTACAAAAACTATTTAGTCAATGTACTTAAAACTCACTGTACTGCTACCTAAGTTTGTATTTTAGTGTATCTAACATCACATAGTGACTTATTTTGGTCTCACATCAGCAAGCTGTATTTCCAGGAAATGCATTTTGTTGAAATTTAGCAAAAGGGAGCTCAAAGGTTAATAGGGGAAAAGGTTACAGATCATGTAAGCATGACATTTCAGGGTGCTTCTGGTATTTACCACTGGATCAACTAGCCCCAGGGTGGCACTTCTTTAGACTTCCTTAGATCTTGAGCAGTCTGCTCTTCTTAGAAAGGTAATATATCTTTTAATCTGATGAATCATGGGCATAATCTAGTGCTGCCTTCTTCAACTCTGTTCCAAGAAATGACAATTATTTTTCTATATCTTTTGTATATATGAGCCTTTGTGTTTTCTGACTGAAACTAAACATAATTACTGCTTCAAAAAAGAATGAAAAGAAGGGCAGGTCCCATCTGGACAATTCTCCTTTTCCATTGTAGTTTCTGTGGTTCATTATTACAATCAGTTTCTTTAAAAATTCTCTGGACTTGCTGGCACTCTCTTACTCCCTTAATTACTCTCACTTTGCAGATTTCAACTCTCACTGTTTTAACCCAAGGACCTGAAAATTTCTGGGAAAAATAATGTCCACACAACTTTGCTGACCATTCCCACTTCAAATTCATAACATGCATCTGAGGAAGGGAGTCAAACCTCATATATTTGCTTAGGAATTTTATTTTCCCACTTCCAAAAATGTCCAGTTTACAGATTCTACTCTCTATTAAACCTAAGTTCATACTCCAACCCATTATCAGCTGGTGAAGTTGTCTCCTACTTCATAAATAAAAGAAAAGCAATCAGATGGTATCTCTGCCATCTTCTTCATTGCCTGACAGCCTAGAAACTTCAGTGTTCACAAGGTGACAGTAACCCCTGTTCTCATCCAAATTAGTGACTTCCAATTGAGCAACGAGTGAAATCCTTTCTGTCTTAAGGGCAGATGCTTCCTTTCTACTGGGTCATTCCATCTTCTGAAAATATACTTTGTTAATTCCTCCTTACAAATGAAGAATTCCCTCCCATACATCTTCTCTCAACACTCTTTTTCTTTGTTCTTCTGCACGTAATTTTTCAAATGCACAGTGGCTTGAACACTTCTACTTTGCTGCCCGCATTGTACCAGTCCATCAAAACTACATTTATCAAAGCTTCTAACAGTTTACATATTGCCTTGCCCAAAGTTTTTAATCTTATTCAATGTCTTACTAGTCTTTAATTCTGTTAACCTCCTTGAAGTAGAGCTAGCCTTCTTGAAATACTTCCCTCTGGCCCACATTTATTTCACTCTCAGGTTTATTTCACTTTCACTCCTCATTCTCCTTTCCTGGATTCACCTGTTCTCCACTTCCCTATGATGGAATGGCTCAGAGCACAGTCCTATTTATGCTACCTTCATAGTCCAGTGTTTCTCAAGCCTAGATGCTTTTGCACATCACTTAGCTCTTTAAAAATAGAAATACCAGGATGATTCCCTCAAAAATTCTAACTTAATTGGCCTGGGACAGATCGTGGCTTCTCTTATTTTTTAAAAGCTTCCTAGATTATTTCAAAATGTAGGCAGGATTGAGGAACTCTAGAAGTTATTTGGGTCCGTAGCTTTAGATACCAATTAAATGTTGATGATTCCAAATAGATATCACTAGGCTGAAGCTTTTTTTTTTGGTACCAGGAATCTAAATTAGAACCTTGCCCTTACCAGGCAGGCGCAGTGCCACTGAGCTACATCCCTGGATCCTGAAACCGTATCTTTCTACCTATTTGATATTGACACTTGGACATAAAGCAATTCAGAAGGAATATATTCAAAGTGGAGTTTGATATCTGTCTTTTCTTCAGTCCGGTTCCATGAATATATTAAATATAATTGACTTCCTATCAAAAATATATCTCAGGGCCAGGGATTTTGCTCAGTGGTGCCGCTGCCTGCCTTGCAGGCGCAAGGTCCCGAGTTTGATCTCCAGCACCAAAAAAAACCCCAAAACCCAAAAACAAACACACACACACACACACAGACACACATATATATGTATTTGATATATATATATATATCTCAAATGTATACTATTCCTCCATTTCCAATATAAATTCCTTAATACAAGCTTCCTTGATTACATTCCTTGACTGTTGTGATAGTCTATTAGTTTCATTGTTTTCATATCCCTTTTTCTCCATTCTGCTTGCAGTAAATAGACCTTTGTTAGAGTAAATCAAATCATATTTCAATTGTTTTAATGCCTTCTAATTGTCTGACATTGTTCTTAAAACACAAACTTCTTACTTCATTACCATTTACACTGTCCTGTATGATCTGTTCTAGTGTGCTTTTCAAAGCAATTTTCGTATGGCATTTTTAATTACTCACTATACTCCAAACTTACTGCTTTCTCTTCTACAAATATTTCACATTTTCTTGTCCTAGGACTTTTACACTTGGAATTACCTCTGCCATTAGTTAACTCTTTCCGATACTATCCTTTGTGCTTCATCTATCTGCTATGTGGTCAAATGTAATTTCCTAAAAGAGAGAACTGCCTCATGAGCACTGCCTCTAGGTCAAACTGGATAAGTTCAAATTATTTCTTAATACTGCAATCTTGGAAGAACTACATAAATAATCTGTGACTCATACCTGCATGTGTAAAACTGAGATGACAAAAATACTAACATCAAGTTGCTAAAGTAAGCTAATGTATGTAAAAGTTAAACAGAAGACTAGTACTTGGTGTATAAGTGTCCAATAAATGTTAATGATTATTTTAATTCTCTGGTTCTCCTATGTAAAGCAAGCTTTATGGTCCTCCATCCTGATTTTTTGTCTCCAAACATATATCATCTACTACTTTTTCTGAATTTATTCTTTAATTTATATTTATTTTATTTTCTGTCTTCTCAATATTCTCTCTCTCTCTCTCTCTCTCTCTCTCTCTCTCTCTCTCTCTCTCTCTCTCTTTGGTACCAGGGATAAAACTCAGGCAGACACAGTGCCACTGAGCTAAATCCTGACCCTCTTCCCAATTCTCACCACTGGTACAACCAAGGCACCGCTAGAATTTAAATTCCATGAAGTTAAGGTCCTTTGTATCTTGTTCAGCATAGATTGCACAGAATATAATACAGAACCTGGCACACAGTAGATACTCTCAAATATTTAATAAATGAATAGATATTAATAGAGTGTACTCTTGATTTATGAACTCAATTTGTTCACAAAGGCTGGTTGTAACTCAGGTTGCTCAATTGCCTTTAAAGTTTCTCTCCTGTATAATTATAGGCAGATCCCAGTGTTCTTAGAGAGACATTGACCCAGGATTTCTCAATTAACCCCACACAGGAAAGGATGTTGTAATGTTCCTTCCAGAACTCTGTAAGGGTTAAATCTGTATCTGAGACCATCTCGAAGCACAAGCAGCTGGCATACAGGTCATATTTCAAGATTTTGGTAATAAACTAAAATTCCAGTCATAAACCAAGTTGCTTTTATGTCAGGTCAGTCATAACTTCAGGGTCCACTGTATAAATGTAGTGTGTTTTAATTTATATTCTTTTAAAGAGAGAAGTATGTAGGAATGCAATCAGTGTATATTAATGAGTATATAGATCCTGAAGACCAATAGCTAGTTTTTAGTGTAAACATGTGTGCCTTATTCTAAAACAAGGCTTTGGGTAAGTCAGAAGTATAAAATGACATATTATCTCTTTAGGAAGAAATAAGTTTTTAAGATGTTTGTTGGACAATTTCTACAATCATGATAAAATCAAGTGTACTTTATATCATACTGAAATAAATGCAATTTCTGGTCATCAAAATGAAGTGCTGTAAAGTAATAATTTTATCTGAAAAGAAGAGGTCCATTCATTTAGATGCAAATTATATATATGTTAAACCAAATCCAGAATAATTTAATTGGAAAAGAAGAACTTACAGCTTTTCTTCTTTCCAATTTCAATAAGAATGTATCTTCAAATTTCTTTATACACATTTTAAGTAATGTAAATTTATCTTGATTACTATAACTTCATCCTCAGAAACCATATTCTTTCTTCCTAGAAAAGAAAATGAACAGCATAAGGCAAGTTCAAAAGCTCTCCACTGAATACGAATCAGTCATGCTGAAGGGGCCTCACATTTCATAAATGAGTTTTCAAGAGACAGCATATTCTTCATATTCTACCTTTTCGTTTGAGTAGATTCTAAAAAATCATATGGGAATTTCAATGGCAAATGAGCCTTTTATTACCTTGTACAAATCCCATTGGTCCATTCCAAAACATCATTCTATATTTTTATTGAACTTGAAAAAGTGAAATGAAACAGAGTAAAAAATTCTTTGTTGCAAAGCTAATACTTCAAAAACTGGGCCTATAAATTGTCACCACAGCTCAGCTTTGAGACTAATGAATCTCGGCTCTGCTCAGTTCATTCTTTGTGTAATAATTTTGAATGGAGAAGTCTCAGATGCTCATTTATTTGAATCACAATAGCTGCCTAAGAAAACTCTAAGAAAAGGTAAATTGATGCATGAGTTTTCTGCTCCCATATTGTTTTCTTGGATTCCCAGTGCTCTAGTGATTTCTGCCAGGAGGAATGAACAAAATGAGTTTGAATCATATTGTAGATTTAATTTCATTCCAAGGACTTGTCAACTCACTAAGAAGAATTCTGACCTATCTTATCATTAGTTTTGTAATTTTAATGAGAATTGAAAGTTGAATTAGTCATCTATGAATTAATGTTAAGTGATTCTTTGCATTACAGCTGTCTTTGAGAACTTTTAGTAGTGATTGTAGGTGCTACAAGCCACAACAAAGACAAGACTTTGTTGTTCTACATTGGTGATAGAGAACAAATTTGAGTATTAACTGTCCAACAGTATCAATTAAAGGTGAATTTGTGTGAACTCATATTAAAGTAATTTTAACTGGATTACTTTTTAGCACAAGTTTCAGAAGGGAAAATAGCTTTTTAAAATAATAATTAAAATTTTCCACTTGTCAAGGAAATATTTGCAAAGGAAAAAACTACTCATAGTCATCTGATTCTATATAATATGGTAACAATCAAGTTTCTTACCCATGACTTTTTCTACCCATTTTTCAGAAAATATATACTTGAATTTCAATATTAAAATTTCAGTCTTGATCTGTAGCATGGCTTAAATGGAAATAGATAAGATGTAAAGATGTCAAAACGCACATCTGACTCCAAAGTTATCTACCTTTTCACCTCATCTGAAATAACAATAGCAGTTATTTAGTTGAACATCATCTCCAGAGGAACTTGGTTATATCTACATATTGCCCATTAGAATCAGGAATGCCACTATCATTATCTTATCAAAGGTACATTTGTCAGTTTAGCTAATTTTATAATCCACATAATCAATTCAAAAAGTTCCCTTGTTGCCTTAGTCCATTTAGGCTGCTATGATAAAATACTAGAAACTTCTAAAACACATAAATTTGTCTCTTATGGTTCTGGAGGATGAAAAGTTCACAATCAAGATAAGGTCTGGTGAGGGCCTGCTTTCTGATAGGTGATACCTTCTTGCTGTAGTCTTACTGGCAAAGGACTTCTTTTACAAGGGACTAATCCCACCCAAGGGGGCACCACCCTCATGATTTAATCACCTCCCACCTCCAAGTACCACAAACTTCAATATTAGGATTTCGACATATAAAATTTGGAGAAACCCAAACACTCATTCCATAGTACATGCAAATTAGAAGAGCACACAGGAAGGTCTATTTGTGCCTAGTTCAGTTACTGGGTTTAGATTCAAGAAAGAAAGAATAATAGTATATTCTAGGCCATGCTAATGAATATTGGAGAGATTTATAAGATCATTTCTGTGGCATAATTGGAGAAGTCAGTCACCAGCTATTCAGTGACTGACTTCTCAATAGGCCAAGGAGGTAGAAAATAAAAGAGTGGAAAAAATTGGTGGAGAGAAGGGAATAAAAAGAAAATTAAAAATATAGACGTGTATAGAAGTGTTATGTCAGTATGAATTTTAGTTCTCTGAATTTCTGACACCTTTCTTAGGAATATCTGGGTACCATATCTTGCTAAGGAGATGAATTTTTAAAGTGATTCAGAAAATTTTGAAGGCTATGCTAGAATAATGTTTTCCAACATTTAGACCATCTACTTCTGGAATTATTTCTTCAGTAATCAAATCCTAAAATGATCCTTATTTTAAATAGGGAATCAAAAATTAACTTTGTTTTTAAGAATAAATATCTGAATAATCGGAAAGGTAAGAAAAAAGTGTTATGGTGGACATTCAACCAATATAAGGGCTGCTGAGTTCTATAGATTGATTATTTTCAAATGCTAATGTTCCATTCTCAAAATCCATGTATGAGAATGGTACATTTATTGTAAATCAGAGTAGAATTCATTTTCCTAGGAACCAATGAGAAGAATTTTAAAAGAACATGGCAAAAATAAAGGTTGGCTTGAAGCACTTGAAGTGCATGATAGTCTAGGTATTGTTAGTGATTAGTGATACTGTTAGTAGAAGAAGAAAAGTATATTTCCTTACATTGGCTAAAATATTGAATTGTTCCTTTGTTACAGGTTGAATTGTGTTCCCCCAGAAAAGTGTGTGTTGAATTCTTTAATCCTTAATATCTCAGAATTGACATTTAAAAAAAAAATAGAGTCACTGCAAATGTGATTAGTTAAGACACAATTATACTGGAAGAGAGTGGGATTTTAATCCAGTATGACTGATGTCCTTATAAGCAGAGAGCCAATTGAACATACAGATATGAAGGCAGAATTTCACTGACAACAAAGCAGAGTTTGGAGTTCTGCAACTGGAAGCCAAAGAATGCCAATGACTGCCAACAAACCAACAAAAGCTAGAAAGATGTAAGGAAGGACCATTATCTAGCGATTTCTGGAGCAACATGGTCCTGCTGACACCTTAATTTTGTGTTTCTAGCCTTCAGAACTCTGAGGCAGGTGGCTCTGTGGAACATCCAGAACCACCGCCCTGTGGAATGCATGGAACTGCATGCTGGTCCCCAACCAACTCCATACATGTGGATCCCATGCCTTGGACACAGCTACCACCAACTACAAGCTGCCTCTGGATTTTGTTTCCCCTCTGTGTGGGGCCACAGAAGTGCCACCCAACCAATGGATCTGATCTTGGGTGAGGGCAAAGTCTAGAATAGAAGATTCTCATTAGATTCTAATGAAATTCTCTGGGGACATTAGAGATGCTTCATTGTTCCAAACAATCCGCAAAATCACAGAGCCACACAGGTGACTATCAAACCACTGAGCTTATAGAAGAAGAGGCCAATGCCATGAAGAAGAGGGAAGCCTGGAAGAGTTCACTGTTTCAGGGAGAAATAACAGATGAATCAGCAGTTTTAGCCCCAAGAAAACACGCTATGGTATAAACTAAACAAACAAACAACAACAAAACCCAGCATGGTGTTTTACCCCGAGGATGACTTCTTCACAGGGATAGACTTGGACAAAAAACTCTGTGAAGTGCCTATTATATTCCCCATATTGCCATAGAATTTGATCAGGCAACATGTTGGGAAGGGGTTGATGGTGTGAATCACAGAACACCTATAGCACAGTTCACTCCAGGACTGAAGTATTGCCCTATCACAGTGACTGGGTGAAAGCCATGAGAAAAAGACTGGGAGATGGTAAGGGCTAGACATAGATCCCCAGAGATCCCATAAGAAGTTCAAGCTTGGGCCAGGAAAGGACACAGGGCCTGCACTGTGTAGTGGAAGAACACACTTGGGGGAATCTGGCTTACAGAGGTATCTGAATCAGAAGGAGATGGGATGGAATCCAGCAGTTTGCTAGAGTCCCTGCCCTGTGTCCTACATCCAGAGACCAGTGGTCTGATTACTTCCCCATGTGCCAATGTAAGAAAGGATGTGTCTCAGCTTAGAGAGTTGCCATGGGCTGGAATTTACACAGAGGGAATTTCTCGAACAGAATGATCACACAAACCCACAGGCTATAAAGAGAGGCAGAGAGGAATGTAACTTGCTGGATTCCAAAGACTGCAGGGTATGGAAGAGAACTGCTCATTTGAAAGTATGTAGGGTTTTTTTGTTGTTGTTATTGTTGTTCTCTTGGTGCAATATTTCCCCTCCACTGTTATCATTTTTAAGTTTTTTTGGTGGAGTTTGGAATTTTATTACCATTTTTCTTTTTCCTTCTATTTATTTATTTATTAAAAATTTTTATTTTTTATTTTTTATTTTTTGGTTCTGGAGATCAAACTCGGGTCCTTGCTCTTGTGCAGCAGGCTGTGAAACCACTGAGCTAAATCCCCGGCCCATTCCTTCTTTTTATTATTACTTTATTTGTTCGATTAGGCTTTCTCTCTCTCTCTCTCTCTCTCCCTCTCTCTCTCTCTCTCTCTCTCTTTTACTTTTGTCACCACTACTGTTCAATATATTTCTCAAAACTTTAGCCAGAGCAATTAGACAAGAGAAAGAAATATGAAGGATATGGAGAGGAAAGGAAGAAATTAAATTATCATTATTTGCTGATGACATGATTCTCTACATAGGAGACCCTCAAATCTCCACCAAAAGACTCCTAGAATAAATAACCAAATTCAGTAGCATATGAAGATAGAAAGTCAATACTCAAAAATCAATAGCATTCTTGTACACCAATAAAAAACTCACCAGGAGAAAAATTAGGGAGACAACATCTTTCACAATAGCATCTAGAAAAATTACATACTAAGAAATTTCCCTAACCAAAAAAGTGAAAGACCTCTACAACAAAAATTATAGTACTTAGAAAAAGCAGAGCAAAGAGGATATCAGAAAATAGGAAATATATCTCTGTTCTTGGATAGGCAGAATGAATATAGTCAAAATGGGCATACTTCCAAAACTGTTGTACAGATTTAGTGCAATCTCAATCAACATATCAATAGCATTTCTCACGAAACTACAGAAACTAATCCAAAAATTCACATGGAAACAGAGGAGACATAGAATAGCAAATGCAATTCTGGGCAACAATGACAAGCCAGGAAGAATAACAAACCCAGGCTTCAAGTTCTACTACAAAGCTACAATGCTAAAAGCAGTATAATATTGGGGGAAAACAGATTTGTGGGTCAATGGGACAGAATAGAAGCTGTAGAAACAGCTTCAGGTACACTGACATACCCTATTTTTGACAAAGTTTCCAAGTCCTGCCACTAAGGGAAAGATAGCCTCTCTAACAAATGGTGCTGGGGAAACTGATTATCCACATGCTGAATAATGAACCTAGACACATATCTCCTACCATGCACTAAATTAAAATCAAAATGGACCAAAGATCTAAATATTAAAACAGAAACAGTTAGTCTGCTGAAATATAAAATAGGTAAAACTATTGAAGACATAGATGTAGGCAAAGGCTTTCAGAACAGAACCCGAGTTGCAAAAGAAACAATAGTAAGAAACAACAAATTGGATCATATCAAATTGAAAATCTTCTACAGAGCAAAGAAAATCACCAAAAGAGTTAAGAGACAACCTACAAACTGGGGAAAAATTTTTTTATCAGCTACTACTCAGACAAAATACTAATATGTAGAATATATAAAGAATTCAAAAAATTGCACCAATATTTAAAAACCCAATAAAAAGGACACCTGAAATGATTAGACATTTCTCAAATGATTAAGTAAAATGGCCAATAAATATACGAAAAATATCCAAAATCATGACCATTCTAGCAATGCAAATTAGAATAACACTGAGATTCTTTCTCCAGAAATAATGATCATTATCTAGAAATCAATCAAAAACAAATGCTGGCAAGGCTATGGGTGAAAAAAAGAATCCTTCATTTTTGGTGGGAGTGTAAACTGATGAAAAACAGCATGGAGATTCTTCAGAGAATTAAAACTAGAAATTCCATTTGACCTATCTATTTCATATATATATATTCCCAAAAGAGTTAAGGTCATCATATTACAGTAATACATGTGTACCCATATTTATAATAGCTAAATCTTTGAAACAGCCTATATGTCCAAAGACAGATGAATGGATAAAACATATGGTATGTATGTATATACAATGGAGTACTTCTCTAACATAAAGAAGGATAAACTTGAGGCACTTGTAGGTAAATGGATGCACCTTGAGAACATAACATTAAGTGAAATAAATCAGGCCCACAAATTTAAATACTGCATGGTCTTTCTTATATGAGAAACTCAGAATATAAATAAAGAGCAAAATAACCAAAAGATGATAGGAAATAGGGAGATTTATTTCAAATATGGAGGGGAAGAAGAGATGGAGGGAGTGGGGATGCAGAAAGGGGAAAGGGATTTTATTTTTTAAAAAGGAGTTGAAGAGAAAACTGGAACTAGAGTTTTTACAATGGGAAGGAGGAGTGGGAGCGATGGGAAGGGAAGTCGATAATAAATAAAAATTAATATATGTTGTGTTCATGTACAATCTCCCCACAATAAATGTAATCATTATGTACTTCAAACATGTACTAATAAAAAAGTGAAATATAAAAAAAGAAATGTGACCAATAAATTGCTGTCATTCTAAGTAATACAGTATATAGTATTCTATTATGGAAGCAGTAGAAAAATAATGCAGGATCATATGTTGGAGAAAAGATCTTTGGGACCTCTTCTCCAAGGATCTTAGCATATCTTCCCAGATCTGCACACAAGGCACTTGTTGTTCTAAGAGAATAGAAAATGTAAGTTATTTTAAACAAGTCATTATTTTCTAGCAATCTCATCTTGCATACTTGTTTTCTTTGTACTTTGTGCTCCAAATATCTCTCTATTTCTATGTCCTGAAAAAGTGTTGTTGTTTTACACTTTTCACTTTTGTGCACTTTATTTTTAAAAAATTAATTTTGTTGGACATACATGATGATCACATTTATCATAGGGAATTTGTACCTGTACATAATATATCTTAATTTTCCCCCATTATCCTCCACTTCCTTCAATCTTCTTGTCCTCCCCATTTATAAAACTTTGTTTTTATTGTTTTTCTTCCATTTAAAATTTTTTTTACCCCTATTCCCTTCCTTCTCTTCCCTCTCCCCCATCCCTTGTTCCTCTTCTCATTTGAAAATTTTCTTTCTACTTCCAAAGATCTATCCTCAAGTTTGGTTACCCTTTGGGTTTCTCACACAAGTGAAATAATATGATATTAAATATGTGTGTCCTATTTATTTCACTTAAAGTTATGTTCTCAAGGTGAATCCATTTACCTAAAAATGTCTCCAGTTTATAATTCTTTATGGAACAGCAGTACTCTATTGTATACATAAGCCACATTTTCTTTATCCATTCATCCAATGGATGGGCATATAAGCCATGTCCCAGATTTAGCTATTACAAACTGTGCTGCTATAAACATGGGTGTGCATGTACCACTGTGGTGTGATGATTTTAACACTTTCGGGATACCTACAAAGAAAAGAGCTTGGTCAAATGCAACCTCTAGTATTAGTTTTTTGAGGACTCTCCATACTGATTCCCCTAGTGGTTGTATCAATTTACACTCCCACTAACAGTGAAGGGATCCTTTTTCCAAATAGCTTCACCAGCATTTGATATTGGTTGATTTCTTGATGATACTATTCTTTTCTGGAGTGAGATGGAACTCAAGGTTGTTTTACTTTGCATTTCTTGAATGACTTGTGATGGTGAGCTTTTTTCATATATTTATTTGCTGTTTGCAGTCCTTCCTCTGAGAAGTGTCTGTTCATTTCAGATGTCCATTTTTGCACTGGGTCTTTAAATTCTGAGGGTCTGAATTTTTTTGAGATGTTTATATACTCTAGATAATAGTGTTTTGTCTTAGGAATAGCTGGTAAAATTTTTTCCAATTCTGTGGATTGGCTCTTCACTCTATTGGGCTCTTTTGCTATGCAAAAGCTTTTTAATACAATGTGATACCAGTTGTTGATTCTCTGTAATATTTCATGTGCAATAGAGCTTTTGTTCATAATATCTTTGCCTACACCTATGTCTTCACCAAGTATTTTACCTACTCTATCTTCCAGCAGACTGTTTCTGTTTTAATATTTAAGTCTTTGACCAATTTTGGTCTTTGTTTAGTTCATGATGAGAGATGTGGGTCTAGGTTTAATTTTTGGCATGTAGAAAGGCATTTTTCCAGCACTATTTATTAAAGAGGCCATCTTTTTCTAATGAAAGTGTTTGGCCCCTTTGTCAAAGATAATATAGCTGGCTGTGTTTGGAATTGTTTCTGCATCTTCTATTCTGTTTCGTTGATCCTAGATTTTGGTGCTTTTTTGCCAGTACCATGCTGTTTTTATTACAGTAACTTTGTAGTATAATTTCAAGTTGCAGATTGTGATGCCCCTGCCTTGCCTTTGTTTCCTAGAATTGCTTTTGTTATTTGGTGCCATATGAGTTTTAGGATTATTTTCTCTAATTCTTTGAGGAATGCTAGTGGTATTTTGATGGGGATTGCATTAAATCTATATAACCATTTTGGATGTATGGTCATTTTGACTATATTCATTTTGCCTATCCAAGAATAAGAAATATTTTTCTATTTTCTCTTACACTCTTTGGTCTCCCTTTCAGAATACTGTAGTTTTCATTGTAAAGGTCTTTACTTCCTTTGTTAGATTGATTTCTAAGTATTTTATTTTTCTTGATCTTATTGTGAAAGGTATTGATTCCCTGATTTCTCTCTCAGTGAGTTTGTTATTCATATACAGAAATGCTGATCATTTTTGAGTGTTGGCTTTGTGTCTTGCTATGCTACTGAATTTGGTCATTAAATCAGGAGTTTTTTGGTGGAATTTTTTTGGATCTTCTATGCAGAGTATCATGTCATCTGCAAATAATGATAATTTAACTTCTTCCTTTTCTAGCCTCATTCCTTTTTTTCCTTTCCTTGTCTAATTGCTCTGGCTAAGGTTTTCAGGACTATATTAAATATGAGTGATGATAGTGGGCATCTTTTTTTTCTTCCTGATTTTAGGCAGAAAGCTTTTGGGTTTTTACCATTTACTATTATGTTAGCTGTTGGTTTGCCATAGATTGCCTTTATCAGATTGACATAAAGACCATCTATTCCAACTTTCTTTAAAGTTTTATCATGAATGGGTGTTGGACTTTGTCAAATGCTTTTTCTGCATCTATCGAGATGATCACGTGGTTTTTGTCCTTGGTTCTGTTAATGTGGTGTATTACATTTACTGACTTGCATATGTTGAACCATCCCTGCATTGCTGGAATGAATCCTACTTGCTCATGGTGTATTGTATCTTTAATGATTTGTTACATTCTGTTTGCCATTGTCTTATTGAGAATTTTACATCTATGTTCATTAAAAATACTGATCCATAATTCTCTGTTTTGTTGGGTCCTTCTCTCGTTTTTGTATCAGAGTAATCTTCATGTCTAGATATGATTTTTGGAGTATTGTTTCCCTTTTGATTTTGTTAAAGAGTTTGAGGACCAGTGCCATTAGATCTTGTCTAAAATTTTTGTAGAATTTAGCTCATCAGGACCTGAGATTTTCTTTTTTAGTAGTTTTTAAAAAATTTCTTCTTCAGTTTCACAGACTGATACTGGGTTTTTTAGAATTTGTATATCTTCTTGATTCAGCTTTGTTACTTCATGTGTATCTAGGAATCTATCCACTGCTTCTGAATTTTCCAACTTATTTGATGATAGATTTTCAAAGTATGCACTGCTGATCTGCATTTCTACAGTTTCTGTTGCGATATCTCCCCTTTTATTCTGAATTTCATGGATTTGGATCTTTTCTTTTCTTCTTTTGATGAGGTTGGCTAGGAGTTTGTCTATTTCATTTAATCTTTTGAAGGACCAACTCTTTGATTCATTGATTCTTTGTAGTTTTCATAGTCTCATTTGCATTAATTTCTTCTTGGATCTTTATAATTCTCTATGAGCTTTGAGTTTAACTTACTTTTCTTTTTTCTAGAAGTTTTAGGTTCAATATTAGGTTATTTACTTGAGCTTGCTCCATTTTATTGATGTGGGAATTCACTGCTATATACTTTCATCATAGGACTGTTTTCATTGGATTCCATAAGTTTCAGTATGTCATATTGGCATTATCATTCAAATGTAGAAAATGTCTAATTTCTTCTTTAATTTCATCTGTGACATATTGATTACTCAAGAGGGTATTAATTTCCATTTGTTTGGATAATTTCTGTGGCTTCTTTTTCCATTTATTTCCAATATGATTGCTCTATGATCTGAAAATAAGCAGGGAATAATTTCAAACCCTTTGCATTTCCTTAATCATATTCTATGAGCTAGTATGTGATCTATTTTGAGGAATGTCCCATGTGATACTGAGAAGAGTTCTATTCTGTTGTTGCTGAATAAAACACTCTGTAGATATCTACTAAGTCTATTTGTTCAAAGGTTTGGTTCAGCTCTGATATTTATTTGTTGATTTTTGTTAATTGATCTGTTTCTTTGTGAGAGTGGGGTGTTGAGATACCTCAGTACAATTGTATTAGTGTCTATCTGGTTTGTCATAGCCATTAGTGTTTTTTTATATAGTTGAGAGTGCCAGTATTTGGTGCATATGTATTTATGGTTATTATCTCAACCTCATTGATTGCTTCCTTAACAAGTATATAGTGACCTTCTTTTTCTCTTCTGATCAATCTTGGCTTGAAATCCACTTTGTCTGCAAATAGAATATCTACTTCTGCTTTGTTCCAGGTTTTTGTTGAATGGAGCATTATTTTCTGTTCTTTGACTTTTAGTCAATGAATTTCTTTTTTAGTTAAATGTGTTTCTTGATCCATTCTGCAATTAGTTTCTTTTGATTGGTAAATTGACATCATTCACATTGATGGCTATAACTGACACATACTGACTTATTGCTGTCATTGGATTATTTTTCTATAATTGGTTCCTTCTTTCCCTTCTACTTAATTGTTTTGCTTGCCTGGTAGATTCATTCTATTAGAATTATTGGAATTGGTGTCTTTGTTGTCTCTTTCTATAATATCCTCCAGAACTTTTTGAAATGCTTATTTTGTGGTCATGAATTTCTTCAAGTGTTCTTTATCATGGAAGTATTTTATTTTTCCATCAATTTTGAAAGACATTTTTGTAGGGCACAACAGTATGGGTTGGAGTTTGTTTTCTTTTAGGGCTTGAAATACTTTACTTCAAGCTCTCCTTGACTTAATAATTTGTGTTGAGAAGTCTGCTGTGATTCTGATGGGTTTTCCTTCATAGGTGATTGTTTTTTTCTCTAAAAGCTTTTAATATTCTGTTCTTGTGTTGAACTTCTGGAATCTTGAATATTATATGCCTTGGTGTAGTATTTTTTCTAATCATGGCTAATTGGGTTTCTGTATGCATTACTTATCTGTATATCAAATTCTTTTCCCTTGCTTGGGAAATGTTCTGCTATTACTTCTGTGATCAGGTTTATTTTTTAATGTTTTTTGCTGTATTCTGTATTTTCTTTAATTCCAATTAATCTTTAATCATTGTTCTTTGCATTGTCTAGCAGCTGTTGGATTGATTTTTTTGTGGTCCCTTGGTATTTTTAATAAGTCTTTCATTTGATGATTGCCAACTACAACCCTGTCATCTAGATTTTATATTCTATCTTCACATCAGTTGATTCTGCTGTATAAGATTTCAATAGAAATTTTAATCCCCTAGATGTCTCTTAGCATCTGTTTTATGGAATCCAATTCTTTCTTATGTTGGGCATTCATGGTTTCCCTAAGCTTCTCAATTTTTTAAAATCTGTAGCTACTCTAGATTCACTAACCATTTCCTTCACTATGGTCATCATCCCTTTAGTTACCTGAGTGATTATTTCTGATTTGTTTTTGTTTAGGGACTTATTTGTCTGCTTTGTTACTTCCATTGCTACCATTTTCTAAACTCAGCCGGGAGCCTTTTGATTTCTCCCACCTCAATGCCCTCTGGGCTTGCTTTGGGCAAATTGGGTGTTTGGGGTTGCATCTTGCTTCTGTGGTTTTTTTATTTTCTATTTTTTTGTTGTTTATTTGTTTTCCACATTGAGGCTTGTAAGTTGCTTATGGTAGGTAGTTTTAGTTACTAGTATCAACACCTCTTTAGGTAATGACTATATTTCAGAGTTATCGTCTAGGCACAACTGGCTTTTGGCCATTGAATCTGTCCTAGGATCCTACCTCTTTTGTTTATTAAAGATAAAAATTGCAGTCTGTTTAAACTAGCACCAAGCTCTTTGGTACTGGGCTATAATATTGTTTATTGCCCCCAGACAATCTGGGTATTGGCATACAAAGAGGATCAATTGATCACAACAGCTATACCACCTTGGTTAACTTAGTACAATCAGTAATAATTATGGTATCAAACCCAAACTGGAAAATGACAAAATATTAACTAATACTTTGTCACCTTTAACATTAAGTACAAGATTTATAGCTATATAAAAAGATCTAAGACAAGAAAATTATATAGAGTAAATATCTGTTGATAGAGCATTTTACCCTCTTTTACCATAAAGCAGTATTCAACTATAGTAAGATATAGTTAACTACCTATAGATTCATAAGTGTAAGTGATATGGGTGTGGTAGTATGAAGAAAAAAGAGCAAAAATAGTAGACTATGAAAAACTTATGCAATAGTAGATCTGAAGAATAAGATAAGATTGATGTAGGAGGTCCTGTTAAGGAGTAAAAGGAAATTGGTGGTATTAGATAACAGTAACAGAGATGACCACCTAGGAGAAGGATAAATAATATGGAGAGGGAATTAAACTAGAAGAAAAGAAAATAAGAAAAAATAACTACAGGAACAAGTTGAAAGAGAGAAAGTGAGAAAAGACAGAGAGAATAAAAGGAGGGCCTATTAAAACAAATTAAACAAATTAATATTAAAGGGGGGAGAAGAAAATAGTTGGTAAAACTCCAGCCTTCACCAAAAGAGAAAAAAAGTGAAAAATTTAAAAAGCAGCAATAATGGAGATCAAAAAAGAAAAATGAGGGAGAGGGAGAGGGAGGGGGGAGGGGGAGGAGGAGAGAAGTTTCTGTGCATTTTCAGAGGTATGTTTTCTTTCCAGGTCAGAATCTTACAAGACGCATTCCTCTGTTCCCCTTGATAGTCTGTGAGTTTGTATGGAGGTTAATCATTTCAAGGGGGCCTGTCTCTGTAATTTCCTGTTTGTGGCAGTTGTTCAAGTTGGGTAACCAGATAAGGGATGGTGTGAGGTCGTGTTTCTGAGGCTCCTGTTGAGGATTTCTTCTGGTTGGGGATGAACACCAATTACTCAATGTATAGTCCATTGTCTATTGGACAGGCTCCTGATGTGTGATATGTGGCTGCTCCTGTGGGCTCTCAGAACTGACTCTCAGTCTTGAGGATACTCAGAGGAGAAACAAATCTGCCCAGGACTAATGTGGGCAGATTTCTATAAGTCCAGTGAGGGTACAGAGCCCTAGGTGGCGTTTCCTGAGTGTCTAGAGTGCTGGGAAGAATAGGCAGCCATCAGCCATTAACCCTTGCTGCTTAATCAGGCGGAAGCATAGCCTATTATATTAAGCAGGGACTGTGTCTGGGGCTCTGGCTGGATCCAGAATGGAGACTCTGCTGTGCCCATGGTGCTTGGAACACCCCGTATAAGTCTCATTTACCTGAGGAGTGGTGTTACATGTCAGACAGAGACTGTGGGTCTAGGATAGGAGCAGAGCAGTGAGAGCTCCACAGTGTAGGCTCAAGCTAGCCTGGGGTGCTGATGACAGACTCAAATCAGACCAGTGCTAGCTCTGCATGCCAGGTGACTGTCTCAGTTTGGTTAGGATAAACTGCAGGCTCCCAGCAGTGACTCAGCTGTGCTCAGGGTCCAATACTGAAGACTCTCAAAACAGGCAGCTGTTGCTTGTTTATCTGCTCTGAGTCTGAGAACTAATGAGCAGGGGGAGGGGGGAGGGAGCATCTCCCTAGCCACTCATCCCTGGGGTGTGCTAGTGAGAAGTTCAGCCACGCTGCAATGTGCTCTGTTTGGAGAGGAGGAGATGAGATGAGGAGTCCACACACCCTAAGTCTGTCTTGTGTGGCTTGACTGCTGTGCTGCTTGGATTCCTGCCAACTATTTGGGAACTTCTCAAAATGGCAGTTCCCGTGTTGGGCTTGGGCTGAGGCCCCAGAGGGCATCCTCTCTACTGCTTTGCCTTTACAAAACTCCTATGTGTATGTTTGGTTTGGTCTACAAGTCTCTTCCATCAAACTGTTTTGTTTTGTTTTGCTTTTTTGCATCAGGTTGTATGTCACTCCCTTTCGCCCAATTAACTGTGTTTTTAGTTGATCTTCTCTGAGTCTCTCTGACGTCATTTTTCCTCTGATAAGCCTTGCTGTAACTCCTCTGTACCCTTTAATAACTGTAAATGAAATGTTCTTTGCATCCAAACAGTTCTCCCCTCCCAAACTTATCACTATTTTGTTTTGTTTTGCTTAAATTCTTTTATTGGTACATTTTAGGTATACAATACATTTACATTTATCATTGGGTGCTTGTACCTGTATGTGATGTATCTTGGTTCTTATTTTTTCCCCATTACCTGTGCGCCCTTCACCCCCTCCACCCTTCCCTATTTACTTAGACTTTGTTTCCATTTTTTTCTTTTCTCATAATTTTTCCTTTCCCTGCAGATGAAAACAACACTGAGATTCCACCTCACCCCAGAAAGAATGGCTGCTATCAAGAAATCAACAAATAACAAATGCTGGTGGGGGTGTGGGGAAAAAGGAACCCTTCTCCATTGTTGGTGGGAGTGCAGACTGGTGCAACCACTGTTGAAATCAGTATGGAGATACCTCAAACAACTAGGACTAGAGCTTCCATTTGACCCAGCTATTCTTCTGTTGGGTATCTTCCCAAAAGAATTAAAAGAATCATACCACAACGATATATGTGGACCCCTGTTTATAGCGGCACAGTTTGTAATAGTGAAAGCTTGGAAACAGCCCAAGTGCCCATCAAATGGAAACTGGATAAAGAAGATGTGGTTTTTTTTATAAAATGGAGTATGACTCAGCCATAAAGAAAGAGAAACTAGAGACATTTATAGCTAAATTAACGCATATTGAGGCCATACTCTTAATTGAAATAAATAGGACAGACGTGTTAATACCAAATAGTTTCTCTAGTATGAGAAACTGAAAGTGTAAATAAGGACTAAAACGATTAAAATGAATAATTGATAATTAGAAATACGAAGAAAAGGTCCAAAGGGGTAGGGGAAGTGGGAGGGGAAGGGGAAAGGAAAGAGGGGAAAGGAAAAATTTTGAGAAACATCACTATTGAGTCTTCTTTTAAGGCTCACTCCTAATTTGTTGAACAAAAAATTAGTAAATCCTGTCAAAAATCTATGAGACTTATACAGAAAGATTAGTAGTATAAATCCTAATCATTTATGAACCAATAAAGTGAATTTTAAAAATGTCCAAAGTATATCCTTGGAAGTTAAGAAAGAAAATGGAAAGGAAAAACTTAAATGAAGACAGGATCTAAAAGTAAAGAAATTAAAAACACAAATGAGACAAAAGAAACTCGAAAAAGAAATTATTATAGATAAAATCTCTAAAAGCCAAAGTTAAATAAACCAACAAAAATGATAAAGATATTTAAAGCTGCAGAATTTGTCAAAATAATTTTATATCTTACAATTTGAAACAAGAAAAAAGGAAAGTCATTATATATAAAATTAAGAATGGAATTATGACAAAATTAAAATAGACAAAGCCTTAAGATAACTATAATTTTATAACAGTGCCCTTCTATTGCAACAATTTTGAAAAATCTAGAGGAATTATATGATTCTAAGAAAATATATCATCAATACCTATTGTTGTTAACATGTTAGTAATGTGATTTAAAATCTACCTTTAGAAGGGATATCAGGATGCTGATTTTACATCTGAGACTTAAGCTTCTGAAGAATAAGCTATTTCAATATATTAAAAAATCTTTGTTCTTAGAAAAATTCTCCAAATTATTTAAGATGTATAACTTTACTAAGAAAATCTCTTAAAGATGGTACAAAATGTAGACTATAACTGCTAAAATTCTGCAAGAAATAGTAATATGTAGAATAAACCAGTGTGTGAAAAGAAAATCATATTATGACAAAGTGTAGTTTGTTTCAGCAATCAATAATTCTATGTGATTTTTGTTGCTATAGTTTATCAAATAACAGCTTTAATATGACACATTTGCAGGTAATTCTTCTACAGTCTTCATCCTCCCAAATCAGTCATGAGGTTTTCCGTTAATTTCTTCTATACTCTTCAATGTTGACATTTTTACCTCCTCCCATGAATTATGAATATCCTTTATGACATCTAACATGGTGAATACTTTTTAGAAGGCTTACAAATTTCTTTCCCCAGATCTATAGAGCAATCATTAAAAAAGTTCTATAGCCTTATAAAATGTATTTCTTACATAAGAAAAATGTTAAAATTATTCCTTCATCCATAGGCTACAGAATGCTTGTTGTGTTAGCAGACATAAAAACAATGTTGATCTCACTTTATTTCTCCATCAGAGCTGTTGGGTGAAAAGATGCATAGTCAATGAGCAGTAACATTTTAAAAGGATTCTTTTTTTTCTGAGCAATAGGCCTCAACAGTGTGCTTAAAATATTTAGTAATCGTGTTGTAAAGAGATGTACTGACATCCAAGGTTTTTTTGTTCCATCTATAAAGTACAGGCAGAGTGAATTTGGGGTAATTCTTAAGTGTGCTAGGATTTTCAAAATGATAAATGAACATTGCCTTCCACTTAAAGACATCAGGTGCATTATCCCCTAATGAGAGTGTCAGCCCGTTCTGCCAAGCTGTGGAGTTTCACATTGATCTCTCCTCTCTAGCTATGAAGTCCTGGGAGGATCTTTCTCCAATATAAGGCTATTTCATCTACACTGAAAACTTTGGCATAATGTAGCCAAATTCATCAATTTTCTTAGCTAGATCTTCTGGATAACTTGCTGCAGCTTCTACATCAGAACTTGCTGCTTCAACTAACTTGCGCTTTAAGTTAGGGAGATGATTTCTTTCTTTTTTTTTTTTTTTGGTAGCAGGGATCGAACTCGGGTCCTTGTGCTTGTGCAGCAGGCGGTGAAACCACTGAGCTAAATCCCCGGCCCTATGATTTCTTTTTTAAACTTCATGAACCAGCATCTGGTTGCCTTAGATATTTCTTCTAGTTTCCTCCTTCTCTCAGCCTTCACAGAATTGAAAGTAGTGTCGTATTCTGGATTAAGCACTGCTTTAAGGGCATACTGTTGCTGCTTTGATCTTCTATTCAGACTTCTAAAACTTGTTCCATATCAGCAAGAAAGCTGTTTGCTTTAGTATCATTCCTGTATTTGCTGGAATAGCACTTTGGATTTCCTTCAAGAATTTTTCCTTTGCATTCACAATTTCACTGTTTGGAACAAAAGGCCTGGCTTTTAGCCTCTCTTAGCTTTTGACATGCTTTTCTCACTAAGCTTTAACATTCCAACATTTTGTTTAAAGTGAAAGAAGTGTGACACATCCTTTCATTTAGAGGTCATTTTAGGAAATAGGGAGGCCTGATGGGAGATGAAAGAGAGAGAGAGCGAGAGAGAGAGAGAGAGAGGAGAGAGAGAGAGAGAGAAAGAGAGAGAGAAGAGGGAGACCAGAGAAGGGGAGGGAAGAGAGGGAATGGCCAGCTGGTGGCATAATAAAAACTTAACATATTTATCAATTTTGACATCATATGAGCATGGTTTGTGGCATTCCCAAATAATTATAACAATAACATCAAAGATTACTGATTCTAAGTCAGTTACATATAGATAGGTACAATCACAATAAAACCTTTTTCTTTTATTAATATATGCTAGCAGTACATAATGATTACATTCAGTGTAGGGGATTGGTACATCTACATAGCACATTTCAATTCTCTTCTTTATCCCTCCTCCCTTGCCCTTTTTTGTTTTTCCAGTCTCAGATTCACTACATATTAGTTAAGGGAACAATTAAATAGGAAAAGTTAACAATTATAAATATATACGCACTAATGTCAGCACAGCCAATTTCATAAAACAAATACTAATAGATGTAAAAAAATCAAATAAACCCCAATACAAGAGGAATGGGTAATGTCAATAACTCACTGTCACAAACGAACAGATAACAAAGAAATATCAGAGGTAAACCAAACCATTGACAAATGACTTAACAGATATTTACAGAGTGTTCCATCCAACAACAGAATATACATTCTTCTTAGTAGTGCATGGGACCTTCTCCAAAATAGAACACATATTAGCCAATAAAGCATTCTTAAGTAAATGCAAATGAATCAAAATTATCCCATGAATATTATCATATCATAATGCAATGAAACTAGAAATCAGTGGCTAAAGAAACCACAGAAACTATGCAAACACATGGAAATGAAACAATACTCTCTTGAATAGTCAATGGATCACAGATGAAACTAAGAAGAAATTATACAGCTTCTATAATCAAAGGATAATGCTAGTAAGACACACCAGAACCTATGGGATGCAATGAAAGCAGTCCTAAGAGGGAAGTTCATAGCAGTGAATTCAGAAAAACAGAAATATGTCGAATAAATAACCTAATGATGCACCTCAAGGTCCTAGAAAAACAAGCACAATCCAAACTCAAAGCTAATATGAGGAAGGAAATAATAAAGATCAGGGCAAAAGTGGATGAAACCAAGAGTATAAAGACAGTACAAACAATCAATGAATGGAATGTATTTTTAGAGGGGACATGACATATGATTGAATGACATATTACTAAATTACAACAAAAAATGCAGAAGCTGGGGTGAAAATCTACACGTTTTCTAGTACTTCTGACATTAATGATATTTTTCAAAAACATAAAAAAATGTAATCTCTAAATTGTTTTGTTTTGGATTTCTTTTTGCTTAAATTCTTTTATTGGTACATTCTAGGTATACAATACATTTACATTTATCATTGGGTGCTTGTACCTGTACATGATGTATCTTGGTTCTTATTTTTTCCCCATTACCTGTGCGCCATTCACCCCCTCCACCCTTCCTTATTTACATACTTCATTTCCATTTTTTTTCTTTTCTCATAATTTTCCCTTTCCATTCTTTCCTTTCCCCATCTCCTCCCACCACCCCTACCCCTTTGGACCTTTTCCTATTTCAAAGTATCAATTATTAGTTATTAATCCTTTCAGTCCTTATTTACACTCTCAGTTTCTCACTCAAGTGAAATAAATAAGACACACATGTGTTTTGGATATTTAACAATAAGATACATCTACATGTAAAATCAAAATGGGTTGATTATTATAATCTTTAAAAAAATCTTTTAGTGATACATGTTTGCAGCACATAATGTTTTCATTCCTTGGATGGAATTGAGACATGCATGTAACACTTCCCTCCCTTTTCCCTCCTTCCTCCATCTTGTGATTTCCTTCTCATTTGAGAAAGATCTATCTTCCTATTATCCGTCTTTTATTTTGCTGTTTATTTATACTTTGTGTTTCTCATATGAGAGAAACCATCCTGTATTTAAGCTTATGTGGCCGATTTATTTCACGATCCCTAGTACCAAAGAAAAAAAAAATATATAGGCTCAAGGTATATCTTTTTTCCTACAAGTGACTAAAATTTATTTTTCTTTACAGCAAATTAGTACACCATTGTGCATAAGTATCATGTTTTCTTTATCCATTCATTTGTTCATGGGCATATAGGCTGTCTCCAAGATTTAGTTATTATGAATTGTGCTGCTATAAACATGGGTATGAATGTATCACAGTAATATGATGTCTTCAACTCATTCTGGGAGATACCTATAAGGGCAATAGGTGGATCAAATGGAATTTCTACTTTTAGATTTTTTTAGGAATCTTCATTGTGATGTCTATAGTGTTTGTACTAGTTTACATTTCTACCAACAATGTGAGGGCTTGTTTTTCCCCCCATAAACTTGCCATCTTTTGTTATTATTTGATTTTTTGTGGTGGTCATTCTTTCTGAGGTAAGATGGAATTGCAGTGTTGTTTTTATTTCCATTTCTCTAATGGAAAGTGCTGTTGAATATTTCTTCATGTATTTATCGACCATTTGTACATCTGTAAAGTGTCTATTCATCTCTCTTGCCCAATTTTTGATTGGGCCATTTATTTTGGGGTGTCTAAATTTTTGAGTTCTTCATATAATCTAGATATTAATACCCTGTCTGAGGAATAGCTGGCAAAATTTTTTTTCCTATTCTATAAGTTTTCTTTTCATTTTGTTGGTTGTTTCTTTTGCTTGGCAGAAGCTTTTTAATTTGATATGATGCCACTTATTGATTCTCAGTACTATTTACTGAGCAACTGGGTTTCTGTTCAGAAAGTCATTCCCTATGCCTATGACTTTAGAGTTTTAATGAAGTGTTTCTATATTAACATTTAGTTCTTTGGTCATTTTTATTTTATTTTAGTACATCGTGAGAAATATGGGTCTAGGTTCAATCTTCTGCGTGCGAATAGCCAGTTCTCCAACACCAAATACAAAAGAGATTATCTCTCTTCTAGTGTATTTTTGGACACAGTGATAAACATTTAATAATTGTATATGATTCAGGTTCTTTCTGCATACTCTATCTTGTTTTATTGATCTTCATGTCTGTTTTTTGTGTTAGTACTATGGTGTAACTTTATAATATAGCTTCAAGTCCAGGATTGTGATATTTACTACTTTGGTCTTGCTACTCAGGATTGCTTTTGAAATTCTGGGTCTCTTCTGGTTTGATATGAATTTTAGGATTGTTTTCTCCATTTCTGTGAAGAATGCCTTTGGCATCTTGATTGGGATTATGTTAAATTTATATATCAATTTTGGAAGTGTGGTCATTTTGACTGTATTGCTTCTGACTATCCAGGAACAGGGAATATTTTTATATTTTCTGATATCCTTTTCAACTTTCCTTTTCAGAGTAACATAGTATTCATTGTAGAGGTCGTTCACATTCTTAGATTAATTCCCAAGTGTTTAATCTTTATTGGTGCTCTTATTAGTGGTATTTTTCCTATTTTCTTTCTTAGTGTATTCATTAGTAATGTACAGGAACATTATTGATTTTGTTTGTTGATTTTGTGTACTGTTACATTACAGAATTAGTTTATTAATTTTAAATCTTTTGGTGGATTTTTTTGAGATTTTCTATGTAGAAGGTCATATCATGTGAAAATAATGATAATTTGTCTTTTTTTCTTTATGTATCCCTTTGATTTATTTTTCTTTCCTAATTACTCTTGCTGATACTTTGAGTACTATGTTGAACAGTTGTCGTGATAGGGGACATCTTTGTCTTAATCCTGATTGTAGAAAAAAATCCTTCAGTTTTTCTCCATTTAATAGGTTGCTGACAGATTTTTCAGAAATGGATTTTATCAGATTGAAGTAAAGTTCTTTTATACCTATTTTCTTTAGTTTTCTTTATCATGAAAGGGTGTTGGATTTTGTCAAAGGTTTTTCAGTGTCTATTGATATGATCATGTGATTTTTTTTTTTTTTTGAGACAGGGTCTCACTATGTAGTTCAGGCTGGCCTTGAACTTTACTAGGTAGCCCAGGTTGGCCTTGGGCTCACAGGGAGGACTCCTGCCTCAGCGTCCCAAGTGCTGGGATTAGAGCCGTGCACCACCTTGCCTGAAAATCATGTGATTTTAGTCCTTGGCTCTGCTTATGTCATGTATTACATTTATTGATTTGCATAGTTGAACCATCCTTGCACTCCTGGGACAAAGCCTACTTGGTCAAAATCTATGGTCTTTTGATGAGTTGTTGCATTATTTACCAGTATCTCATTGAGGATTTTTGCACCTTAGTCATTAAAGATATTGATCTGTTGTTCACTTTTATGGTTGGAATCCTTGTCTGATTTTGGAATCAGGGTAATTCTAGGTTTGAGGAATGACTTTGCATACACCCCTTTTCTTTCAATTTCATTAAAGAATGTGAAGAGTATGGGTGTTAGATTTTCCCCTGAAGTTGTATAGAATTCATAAGTGAATCCATCTGGACCTGGGATTTTCTTAGTTGGTAAGTATTTTATTACTGCTTCAATTTATTTGCCTGTTATTGGATTATTCAGAGATTTTAATCTTTTTTGTTCTACTTTGTTAATTCATATATATCTAGGAATCTATTTCTTCCAAATTCTCCAATTTATTGTCATATAGGTTTGAGTACTACCTGTTAATTATGTTTTTAATTTTGTCAGTATCCATTGTGATTTCACCTTTTTCAGTTCTAGTTGCATTGATTAGGGCCTTTCCTTTCCTTTTCTGGTTAGATTTGCTAAGGGTTTGTCTATTTTGTTTATTCTGTCAAAGAAACTAGTCTACAATTCATTGATCCTTTGTATGTTTTAGTCTCAATTTCATTCATTTCTGGTCTGATTTTTTATAATTTCCTTTCTTGTACTAGCTTTGGGTTTGGATTGTTCTTGTTTTTCTAGGACTTTGAGGTGCAATGGTAGGTTATTTATTTGGGTTTGCTCTGTTGTGATGTAGGAATGCATTCACAGTGATGAGCTTCACACTTATGACTACTTGGATTGTGTTTCATAAGTTCTGGTATGTTGTAGCGGCATTATCATTTAGTCCTAAAATCTGTCTTATTTCTTACTTGATTTCTTCCATCATCCATTGTTTAAGAGAGTATTGTTTACTTTCTGTACATTTGTAGAATTTCTGGGGAATTTATTTGTCTCTGATTTCTGGTTTCATTGTGGTATAATCTGATAACAAGCGCAGTATAAATTCAATTCTTTTCTGTTTATTTATGATTGCTTTATTAGTTAGAATGTGGTCTGTTTTGAAGAAAGTTCTATGTCCTGCTGAGAAAAATGTGTAGAATCTGTAGACATCGATTAAATCTCTTTCTTTGAGGGTTTTATTCTAATCTGAGATGCCTTTGTTGATTTTTTTGTGTAGTTGATCTGTCTATTTTTGATAGAGGTGTATTCAGCTCTGCCAAAATAATTGTATTTATGTCTGTCTGATCTTTTATGTTCAGTAGAACTTGTTTATGAGTTTGGGTGAGCTATTGTTCAGTGTATATATGTTAATAATTGTTATCTCATCCTGTTGGATTTTTCCCTTAACCAATATATAGAGACCTTCTTTGCCTCCTTTTATCAGTTTTGCTTTGAAGTCCACTTTGTCTGAATATAGGGTAGCTAAACTAAACCTGCTTGTGGGGAGTTCCATTGCATGAAATATTATTTCCCATCCTTTGATTTTTAGTATACAAGTTTCTGTCTTGTATAAATGTGTTTCTTGTTTACAGTACACTGTTGGATTTTGCTTCTTAATCCATTCTGTCTGTCTGTATCTCCTCATTGGGGAATTGAGTACATTCACATTGAGAGTTCACATTTTACTGATAGGTGTTGATTTACACATACCATTGCCTGCTTCCTCTTGCTAATTCTTTTATCTTTCCCTTCTAGCTGACTGCTTACTCTATTTGATGTTTTCACTGTATTAGACCTTCTGTCATTGTTAACATCATTGTCTTTTCCTAGAATGTCCTTTAGAATTTCTGGAGTGCTGGTTTGGTTGTCATTAATTCTTTAGGTGCTCTTTATTGTGAAAATATATTATTTCTTCATCAAGTTTGAAAGATAATGTTGTACAATGTATCAGCTTAGGTTCAGATTGGTATTTTTCCCCCCAGGGCTGGAAGCACTTCACTCCAAGCTCTACTGGCCTTTAAGGTTTGTGTTAAGAAGTCTTCTGTAATTCTAATGGGTTTACCTTTATAAGTGATTTGTTGCTTTCCCCTAACACTTTTAAAATTCTGTTTTTGTGTTGGACTTTCAGAATTTTGACTCTGATATGTTGTGGACAGATTCTTTTCTGATCATGGCTGTTTGGGGTTTTATATGCATCATTTTTCTTTATGGTAAATTCTTTTCCATTATTTAAAAAGGTTTCTGCTATTGTGCCAGTAAACAGGATTTTATGCCATTTGCACTGTCTTCTGGTTTTTCACTAAATCTAATTAACTTTAGTCTTCTTCACATCATTTAGGAGCTGTTGAATCCACTTTTAATTTTTTTCTTATTTTTCAAGGTATCTCTAATTGGTTGGTCACCGACAATAACCTCATCTTCTTGTCTTGACACTCTGTCCTCACGTTGGTCACTTCAGCTGCCCATAATTTTGATAAAATTTTTAATCTCTCAAATTTCTATTTGGAACTTTTTTATGGACTCTAATTCATTTCTGCGCTCGTCTTTCATGTTCTGCATCATTTTCTCTAGCACTGATAGCTTTTATTAGTTTCTTCTATAGACTTGCTTATCATTTTATTTGGTCCAATATCTATTTATGTCTTCTGTGAGGTTACCATATTGTTGATCAATTTTGTTATCTCTCTGGATAATAATTCAAAGAATTTGGTTGTGTGGCTTTGGTTTCCTCCCCTTTAATGTCCCATTAATCAGCTTTGGTGGAATTGGAAGTGTCTGGATATGTTTTGTTGGCTTGTCTTCTCATGTTTGTTTTTTATTTCATTTTTTTGTGCACATGTATGTGCGTGTGTGTTGAAATTTCCAGTTGATTGTAGTGAAAAGTTTTATCTTTAGTATGGATACTTCTTTATTTAATATCTACATTTCAGTTGTGTTCCCTGGGCATTGCTAATGATTGTGCTTTGTCTCTGTTTAAAGATCCAGCCACCTCAATTTACTTGGGATGGGAGGTTTCCACATATTTGGCCCCATTCCCAGTTCTCCAGGTGTGGATCACAGTATTGTTAATGACCCTAAGGCAATCCAGATATTGTCATCCCAAGAAAACCAGTTAATAGCATCAGCAATGTCAACTCAGCCATAGTAATAAAATCAGCATCAATTATAGCATCAAATACAAATTGAATGTTGACAAACCCTAAGGCCCAATAATGTATCATCCTTAATCATAGAAATCAGATCTCTAATTATAGTATGAACAATTAGGCAAACCAAATATTGGCCTACTCTTGACCTACTTTAAATATCTACTAAATGGAACAACTTTACCTCTACTAAGAATAGAATAGTATTCAATCAGCAATAGGAGAAATTTAAAAAGCTATGCAGAGATTCATTAAGCTTAGTAGTTAGACTAGTAAAAGTAGAGGAGTTGGGGAACTGGAATACGAAAAAAGTAAAATTTGAGAAATGAATCAACGGGATATGAGAATGAGGAGAAAAAAATAAGAAGAGGGTCTCACTGGAGAATGAAAGGAAATTAATATTGTTAGGGAACAGTTGCAGGAAAGAAAGAACAAGAAAAAAAGATAAATAGAGAGCAAAGTGCAGGAAATTAAAGAAAAGGAAGAGAAAAACGTTGAAATGGGAAAAGAGAAAAGAAACTCTAAGAAGAAAGAAAAAAGGGAGAAAAACTCTTAAAAGCCCAATGAAAGAAAGATAAATGTAATAGAAAAAAATTTTTTAAAGATTGGTTCAAAGAAAAAAATTCTGTGTTTTTGAATGAGTAGTTTCTTTCCAAGATTTACAGTCTTGAGATTCAACCAGTCTCACTTTTCTGTGCCTAGCTTTAGAGCATATGGGTTTTAGAGGTGTACTCTGCACCAGAGGCCCTTCTGTTTGTTCACCTCAGACTCTGGTTACCGTTCATGCTAAGGCATGTCCTTGCTTAGTTGGTAGATGGAAAACCAATCAGCCCTCTGTTAGTTGCTGGATGTAGGCCAGAGGGAGGAGATTCAACTAGACTGTTGGACTTGATGTCAATAGTTATGGACAATGCCTCTCTTCCCTGGCATTGTCCTCATCCAGGATTAGGTTGGTTGTTTAGCCCTCACCTTTGCTGTCCCATGCCAAAAAGAAGCGAAATGTAGAGCCTGCTAAGATATGATGGATGATATCACCATTGTGCTGGGGGCTGGGGCACACTGCACATCTGGCGAAGGCTTGTTTGCTTGAATCAGGGGAAGGGTGTTATATTGTGTAGGCCTGCTTGTTCATGTTTATGGGTGCAGATCCAGGTCCGGCCTACTTGCTCGTGTGTGTGTGTGTGTGTGTGTAGGGTGGGTGCTGTGCATCAATTATTACAATTTTTAATAAACATTTAAAAAATTTTTGTTCAGATTTCTATGGTAAATATTCATGGATATAATCCACATAAACAAACACTCTTCAGAATTCTCAACTAATTTTTAATAGTAAGTAATCTTTGGCCAAAATGAGGGTTAGATTTCTTTCTCAATTGCTTGAGAAATGCAGTTTTTAAATCATTATTTGTCCATGACATACACCATACTAAATTGCCCACTTAAATTGCACTGATCATTTCTTTTCTAACTAAAATGCTTCCTTCTAGAATTCTTTGAAATAGTGTTTCTGAGTAGTAAGTGTAATGAGGCATTTTATTCCTCAGATGTTTTTAACAGTTCTTTGTTATATATACTTCAGTGAATGTAAACTTCTAGGACAAAGTTCTTTCTTGAACTATTTTTTGGTCTTCTTTTACCTACCATTTCTGATGTGAAGTTTAATATTAATCTAACTCTTGACCCTTTAAAAATTTACTCTGTATAAATTAGAGCTGAGACATGACATTAATATTGCAAAAATCTGAAATAATATTTATATATCCATAAAAGATTGAAAAGATATCCAAAGTTATTATAAGTTTTATCTTCAGTTGATATGAGTACATTCATTTTTTTTCTTAAGCTTCTCTGGATTTTCCAAAGTGTTTTCTTGTAAAGTGAACACATATCAATTTCTTTGACAGGAAAAGTAAATTTTATAACCTTCCTGAACAACAGCAGAAAAATGGAAAAGAAGCAATTACTTAATCAGAGGCTGTCATATGTCCCATCCTCTCTACTGAATAGTTTTAAACTTTACCTCATTTGATCATCACATGACTATTGTAAAATAGGTATTAAGCTGCATCTTTTGTCATTCCCTACACTTGGGTTTTAGAGTTTTTTTGATCCAAACGATGTGTTTTCTCTTTCATGTACAAAAAATAGCTTGGATAACTTTTAAACAGTTTCTTTAAACACAATATAATAACATAGTGATGAATGTAAGGATTGTGTTTTTTGTTTGGAGTTGCTCTAATGTGATAATATTGTTTTTGATGAATCATGATTATGTATATTTATATTCCACAAAGTGGAAGCAAAAGCTTTGCAAATGACAGAAATGTAATCATTAAACAATATTTTGTGAACTCCAAACCTAGAATTATCATTTTGTGGTAATGTAAAGGTAAATGAACAACATCAATAGGCCTAGTAATATAAATAGAACTTATATTTGTAAGATAGGGGATAAATGTATGCATTTGTGGTCTGTGTTTATGTTCCCTTATATATAAGACCATAAGACTAGCAAAGAAAAGTGATTATGGCAGCAAAAATATACTGAAAAATTCTTTATATGATAAAAAATTTAGGAAATTAGCAGCTTTGAGGTATAAGTAAATACTGGTAGAGTCTTGAAGAGTAAGCTTTACATGATAATTAGGCCGTGAAATACATGCAGAAGAGGAACGAAATCAAAAAATAAATTCTCTGAAGCGTCATTGTATATTGCACATTACTAAAGAAAGTATAGGATAAAGAATAATTTCTCAAAGCAAAATTGAGCAGCCTTAAATCCAGAGCTCATGTTCTATTCCTGCTAGGAAACTGAGTCATTGTTTTATCTCAGGCAAGTAAGTCATTTTGCTTCTTTCTGCTTCCAGTTACTCATCTATAAAAAGCTATACTTTCACCATTCTCATAGACTGTCCCATCATACATCTTTCATAGCCACTGAGTGCTGAATATCAACTCAGAAAGAAAATTTAGGAATTAATTCAAAAATAAGAGCTGCAACTCCAAAAATGAAAATATAGATGGAACATTGTGAACAAGGTAACTTTGAATGTCTTGAAGTTATGTATTTCATTTTTTTTTTTTTTTTTTGGTACCGGGGATTGAACTCAGGTCCTTGCGCTTGCGCAGCACGCAGTGAAACCACTGAGCTAAATCCCCAGCCCAGTATGTATTTCATTTTAGTTCATGAATATAATTGACAGAACCTTTAAAAAGTATTATTTGCTGTTGTTCAGATTTAATGTCACTAATGTTGAAGTTAAATTATAGAAACAAAGAGAGTCCACATTATCATCATCCTGCTTCAGAGGAAGATTTTCATATCTTTAGTTCTAATGCATCTCACAATTCTGTTCTATTATTTGTAAAATTATTTTTGTTACTATTAAAACAGTAATGTATACCATTCTAGTACAAGTCAGCTTGAGTTTTTCTTTCTAACTTGAATGTCTTATGTATAAAAAAGTTATTGTATGTAATGAAAATAACCATTAATTGAGGAAAAGAAATTTAGCTTTTATTTAATGTCATTGTTTAACAGTGTTATTGTTGGCCATACATATGAGAATACACAGAAAATTAATGAGGACTAAAAGAATAAGAATTTAAATAATTTATCCTAAACTATAGAATAAGTTCATGGCAATGCCAGGAATTATGGCCAGATATTATTTTCAATCCTCCCATATTTATTTTGTATTCTAAACTATGCTATATTTTGTATTCTAACCACTGTTGACTCAATTCAACTCCATTCAGAAAATATTTATTAAGTAGCTACTATGTGTCAAGTACTGTTTTTAGCATTGGGAATACATTACTTTAGTCCAGAAACAGACAAAATCCCCAGCCTTTTGAATGTCAGTCTCAGTACTTCTTAGCTTCATGTTTTTGGACAGGGTAGCAAACTTCTTGAGCATTCAATGTCTTTATTGGTAATTTTGTTATAAAAATATTTACTAAGTTGTATCTAGAACCAATAAGAGGATCAAAGATGGTACTTATATCAAAATAATTTGAAAGGTCTAAAGCACTGGCCAACATGATGGGAGAAGAAATATCATTGAAAAATCGATTTAATCTTTTTCATAGGCCTGTATTTCAGTCAAATGAACAAAATAAGAGATGAATCCAATAGAATAGTGAATGCAGAAAGAAATAGAAAGAATACAATTTTTTGAGCCTACACAAATGCCATCAAAATAACATTAATAGTCATGATTTCTAAAAGTGCAAGAATCTACTATATTATCTCTTTGGAGATATATAGAAACCTCTGGGATATTCCTTGGGATCATACTTAAAATATATATATATATATATATATATATATATATGTTTGGAAGTTCATTTAATTGTTTTTTAAATATTATGTTTGTTATGTGAATGGCTTGATATTTCATAAATAAAAATTTGAAATTACAGTATAACAAAGACTGAACATGAAAGGAAATAATGGAAAAGGAATTAGTATAAGGCTTACGGATTAAGGATAACATATACAGTGGTGCCTTGGCACTTGTTATTTGGTTTCTGGGATATGTGTTGAGTACCAAAAACATCAAGTACCAAACAAATTGTTTTGGCTGGAAAGGGTAGCAAGTCAGGAGGCAAAGGACACTGCCAAGTTCTGCTTTGTCATTCCCAAACAAATAATGAGTACTAGTACAAAATTTTCCTATCAAAATGAGTCAAGTACCAAATTCAAAGAGTTTCAAAGCAGTCCAGTATCAAGGTGTGACTGTACTAAAATTACAGTGATATACAATCCCCCAGAGAAAGACATGACATAAAAGTTGGCGAGTCTTAATCATCTCAAACTAGCAGGGCCATTGCTGTTCAGACACAGACTAACTTCAACAGAGGCAGCCAGGTGGAACCACAACAGCAGTTAAGATCCATCTAGTTACCAATGGCCTCTCAAATACATTTCTCTTTGTCCAGGCCTCTCCATCCATATTCCACATAAGAGTTTTAATAATTCTGTCAATGTCTTCTGCTTTAAGTAAAACTCTTCACTGGTCATCCATGGTATTTATATGATCAAACTTCTCAATGTTTTGGTTTTTTATTGCTGCATATCATATCAAACTACCATAATACTTCTTTTATTAGAATGAGCATTTATTTTGGTCATGATTTTAAGCATTGGGAGGTCAGAAAGGGCTCTACTAGGTATACCTCAGATCCAGAAGGCATCAATTTGAATGGCTGAGGCGGGAGGATCTGTTCCCCAAATATATCCTTCATTCACTTTGGCAGCACTTGGGTGCTCCTTGGCTTCTCTTTATCTCTACATGGCTTCTGTCATCCTTTCCAGATGTCTTGGATTTCTCTCAGCATGATGGTCACAGAGAAGTCTGCTTTGTAAATGTTTGCCGTCTTTCAAAACGAAAGAAAGGTGAAAGCTTCCAGACTAAGTAAAGGACCCATTTAGCACAAGCACAATGTCATCATGTCAGAACAATCTTGGAAAATTTCACCTTCACAAAGATTTGAAGTAGATTTCATATTTCAATGAGAGATAGCAATGCTCCATTGCAGAAGATAAGTGGTATGGAAAATATTACTGCAGTCACCTTTGGAAAATATTATCATAATTATCATGATCTGAAATATTAAGCATAACCTGGTTCTTTCCTATATGTGTGAAGAAATTAATCTTATTTTTAACTAACATATTAAAATGTAAAAATTGTACTTATTAATGGGATACTGTGTAGTATTTCAATAGGTGTATATATTGTATAATGTTTAAATCAGGTTAAACATATCTATTTCCTCAAATATTTATCATTTCTTTACCATGAAAACTTTCAAAATAATTTCTTATAGCTTTTTGAAATAATACAGCACATTATTGTTATCTATAGTCACCCTACTGTGCAACAGCACGTCAGAACTTCTTGCTCCTAATTGTAATTTAATACTCATTGTTCAACCTCTCCTCATCCCTTCCTAACTACTCTCCTCAGCCTCTGGTAAACACAATTGTATTCGCAACAACTATGAAATCAAATCTTTCAGATTCCACATAGGAGATCATGCAGTTCTTGTCTTTTTGTGCTTGGCTTAATCCCTTAATATAATGACCCCCAAAAGAGAAATAATGTGAGTAAAAGTCATCCCTGAACACTAGTCACGTGCATATGTCTGTATGTTTGGATTATTACACACGGATATAATAATAAGGAATTTACATAGTCACTTGGCTGGAAGTTCAGAGTTGGCAAGGTGAAAGGTAAGGGTTTCCGCAGTGTTGGCATCAGAGATGGATGCGCTTAGAAGTTTAAATCTCGCGCTTCAGGGCAATCACTTTGAAGGAATCCTTTTAAAGACTTTTACCTAATTTGGTATACATATTTTGTAATTATTTTCTTGATGGGACACACTAAATTATTTAATCTCCCGACCCTAGAAAAACCTGTATAATCAATACTTGACTGACATAATTTCCCAACAAACCTCTTTGCAATGCACTCCTGATGAGGTCAATTCTACCCACTAGAGATCTTGCTATTGGGTCATAAAATGAATTATAATTGCCAATTGTATGTTATCTTTCCCATTCACTTCTAGCTGTTCACTTCCAAACCTTGTTCACTTCCTGCAAAGCATGGAACATAAGTTCTTTCATTTGAAATAATGAGCTATGTCTTTAGTCTCTATGATAATGTCACGTCCTAATTACCTTAACGCTGGATTTCAGAATCAACTCACTGACAGAGAATTAAATGATACTCGATTGGATTAGACAAATATAAACTGACCTGTGGGAATGAAGTTGCAATTATCTACTGAGTGAGGAATAAGCTACAAAGGAGGGGCTGTTATCTCACAAAATTTAGATATGAGATAAATTAAGCTAATACAAATTAATGGTAAGGAAAACAGCCTTGTTGAGGTATTCCTGGAAAAATCTTTCTCACTATTAAGAGAGACACATATAAAGCCAATCTTTCTCTCTACCTCAGTGAATATGCATATGGGACCATATTACTCCAGTGGCTGGCTGCTGTAGTCATCTGGTGTAATGAAGGAAGCAGAGAGAGAAACAGAGAGAGAGAGAGACAGAGAGAGAGAGAGAGAGACAGAGAGAGCTCTCTATTATTTTGTGCCTTAAATCCACATAACTTTTGCACTTCTAGTTATATGAATCAACAAAAACTCTTATTTTTAAATACTTGTAAATTTATTTTTCTGGCAATTGCATACAAAAACAATACAATTGATACATTAATTTAATTCTCTCTCTCTCTCTCTCTCTCTCTCTCTCTCTCTCTCTCTCTCCCCCTCCCTGCCTTCACAGAAAATGATTGTTCAACTTCAGTGAAATCAATTTTTAAATTTTCCATGGCTTGGGCTAAGGATTCAGCTCAGTGGTTCTGGAGCCTGCCTTGCAAGCACAAGGTCCTGAGTTCGATCCCTGGTACAAAAAAAAACACACAAAAATTTTCCATGGCTATTAAATTTTAACTACTATTATAGCTTTTATAGTTGTATTTTTCTACTGTGTCATGAATTTCACTTTGAAGCCTTTTAGTTATTCAAGTGAAGATGCTAGGAAGATTGTTGATCATATGAAATTGAGGTTCATAGAGCACTCTTGGAAAAGATACAAATTTGGAAAGCATCTGCATGTAGATGATATTTAAAAGGAAGAACTGGATGAGTCTATGAGTTGCATCTTTTGGGGTACAATGAGGTAATTTGGAAGCCTTCACCAAAAACTGATGCTGTCACAGGTTAAGCTGAATGCACCATTATGTCCTCCCCACAACAAATACATTTCTCAATTCTACCCTTAATGTTTTAAGTAAGACGCTCTCCTTCTGTCCATCACTATGGTGAAATTATTGAACATGTATAAATTTAGTGCTTACTATGTACCATGTCTCTTGAAGATGATAAGACATATGATAAATAGCCCTAGTGATAGCAACAGATTAATGAAAATAATATCTATGCTAAAGAGCACTGAACCAAGACTAGAGCATAGGGTAAGAAGAAGAAAGCAACTTTGGGGAATTAATAAACACTGAGCCCTTGAGCAATCCTCAATAATTGCTATTTCTGAGGTTGTCCAGAGCTCAGTAGAGAGGAAATAATTAATAATATAAAATTTTTTCAAAGCAATTATTTTTCTTCATATATAATAAAATGGTCAAAGCGGAATTTTAAAAGTCTGCCTTGTCATATAAGAAATTCAAAATAGGATTTAACAAATAACATTTTCTTAGGTGGTATTTAAATCTCCTTTTGCTGCCTACTTTTTTAAAGAAGTGGAATGGCATTTCAGAAAGGCAACAGAATCTAGAAAGCAAAAGATCACAAAACAGGTTAGCAACAGTTACAGTTCATGATTATTTTTTCTAAAAATAGCTACTTGTATTTTATAAATACACAAAGGATAATTTAAGAGGCTTTTTAAAAAATAATAAAATATATGTCAAGCTCACATTGCAAACCAGATTTAAACTCAGTGATCTTTCATACATTATACAGCGGCAATTACCATGAAAATAGATTTTAAATAAAGTGATGTATTATTTAAAACCGCAGTGTTATATAAAGCAAGCATGGGGAAATGCTTGATATCTGTTTTATTTTCAAATAAATAACCCCTTTGCATACAGAAAAGGACAATGACTGTGCTAGATAATTTTAATTACATTTCTCCAAATAAAATGCAATAGCCCCTATGATTATATATTTTCCCAACATTTGTGGGAAACATTTCAATATTTCCTATATAATCATGTCTGACATTTTCCCATTTGAAAGCATTCTCCTTTTAGAAAATTTTTAATAAGAATTCCTAAAGAATACATTTAATTCAGACCATTATAAATGACCTGAAATAACAAAAATCATGATGAATGAGAATCCAAATTTCCTCCCAGATTACAGAAGTTTTTGAAGGTGTCCTTGCAGGAGTTGGTCAGAAGGAAAGAGAGGAAGAGGGAGGGAGATTTAAGGAGAGTTGCATGAATCCCCACAAAGGAGGCTAGACCTGTAAAACCAAGACCAAAGCCACAGTTTGCCGACAACCAGGCCTCCTGTTAAATGGGTGGCCTTTGTACGTGCTTCTGGGAGCCATATGGGAACTAAGAAAGTGATCCTCTATTCAGCCAGCTACCTTCAAGCTCTCTTCAACTCTAATTGATTAGACAGACACATCTCTTTTTCTATGCTAAACAGCAGTGACTTCCCTTCCATCTTTGCGACTCTTCATTTATGTTCCTGAGTCTAGGTTCTTTATTTATTTGCTTTAGATCATTTAAGCCACCTCCATAAATGGAGGGCAGAGACAAGTAGGAACGAATGGGTTTCTGAGCATCAGTAAATTGATGATAATATGAAAGGGAGCACAATTATCTGTAAGAGTATTCAAGTTACTATTTATCATCTAATAACTGCTACATCCTCTTTGTCTTGTTTTTCTACTATTAATCACATAAATTTTCAATTACATTTCATCTGGTTTTATTCCCAGTAGTAATCTTCTATCTACTTCATATCAGATCGTTTTAACATCCTACTGTCAATTTCTCTGGCATTAAATACCCTTTTACTCAATAAGCATTTCTGAGCTCCTACTTTGGAGATCCTCCAGGGAAGGTCATGGAGTAAGACCTTGTTCTCATAGTTTCCCTATGATCAAAGTTTACATGCAGGTTCCTTATTACCAATTACCCTTCCACTTATCAAATTAGGTTAACTCTTCATAGGCAATCGAAACCATAAGGTACTTATTGACATTGTTCTCCATACACCAACCTCCAGTTTGTTCATTGGACAAACTGTAGTTCTGTTGAAAGAGTGCTGGACCTGAACATGAGATCATATTTTTGATGATTGCAGGGGACTTGGCTTCCTTGAGAGTCACTTCCCCGAATTCTAAATTGAAGGTGACAGTTGTTCTTCCACAAAATTCTTGAAAGAATGCAATGTCATTTTATCAATAAAATAATTTTTGTAAATTTTAAAGTGCCATATCAAGGTAAGTTATTATAGCAAGTCATCTTTCATAATTAGTGTTCCTTATAAACACTAGTTTTAATTAATTGGGCACCATGGTTACTTCACTTTTTCTTTTTATATAATCTAATGCAAATCTAGTACAAATCTAATGACTTCAAAATCAATTTCAAGTTCTATTCCCTTAGCAATTACAGTATCAATAATAGATAATTCCCATTGAAATCTTACTATGTGCCATAAATGAAGCATTTCTAATACATTACATTTGTTTCATCTTCCTAACAACATTATTTGATAATTACTATTAGAATCCTCATTGTACATGAGTAGAGTGAACATTATCTAACTTGAAGAACTTGATAACTGAAGCACAGTAGATTCAAGGGTCAGACATTGTTAGGTCTTTTTGATTGAAGAGACTATAATCATAAATAGTCCATTGTATTTCACTCACGATAACATGATCAAGTCCTTTATCACCTTCTAGTTAACATTATGCTCTCCTGACTCTGGATTTCTGTAGCAATGATTTTTTATCTGAATCATTATTTTACATAGCCTCCACATAATAAACGTTTTTGCTTGTAGAACCTACCAAGTCCTATGAGGAAGGGGCCATGGTTTATTTGCTTTGGTTCTCTAATACTTCCCCACATGGAAAGCTAATACATTAATATATGATATTTGTCTCTACTTGATGCTATAATACCAGACAAAAGAGGAAAATAATGTATACAGTAAAGAATATTGAAACTAGCAACATTAAACACTGAAATAATTTAAAATTTTAATTAGAATCTAAAGGTTTTCATTTAATTCTTTCTTAATCATTTATGATTTGGGATTTCTTTACATTTGAAAAACAACCCTGCATAAGTAAACCAGTTATCCTCTAAACTATGTTTCTTTCACATTGCAACATGCATAGGCAGTACATCTTTGAGTTTTTCAGTAGTGGCCCATTTAATGTTAAAGTCCTTTTTAGTGTCCTTCTAGAGAGATTTGGTGAGAAATTGAGCTTACTGTATTAGAGAAGTTATAGCCTGTCATGCTTCTTATTCTATTTGCCATAAAACTTATTTAAATGTTTAATTTTTAAGGGGTGACTGTGTGTAATAGGGATCTGTGTGATGCTCTTAAAATATTGATTTACTAATCACTGAAGAAGACATTACAGAGCCCTCAAGGAAAAGTAGATACTTAGTTTTCTGGGGTTTTCTTCACTAGGCCTGAGAAGTTTAGGAAGACATACTTGTCTGAATTGGACATTAAAACTCATAAAAGTGAAATTCTCTATAATTCATTTATTTTTAAGTCTTCATGCACATACATTTATTTAGACATAAGCATACTCATAGCAGTTGATAATTCTCATAATTAAAGGATGTAGTGCAATCTAAGAATGAAAAATGACACACCATTCATTTAGGCCAGCCTCTTTGAGCATCAATTTTCTTTTCAACTTTAAAGGCTGTCGGAATATTGAATTCTTATTTTAAAATGTAGTCCACTTGCCAAGCTTGTCACAAGAATTCAGTGAGCTAAGAAAACACGGTGATTGATACATATTAGTCATACAATAAATATTTGTTCTTTGGTTCTTTATTATGAATCCTCCCTAACTCACCCCCAACAAAATACTTTCAAAGGAAGAATCCATCATATTGAGAAAAAAGGATAATGGTGAGAACTGCGAAAAAACAAGTACTTCCCCCTTTTTAAAGGGGAGAACGTGGAAATAAATTAATATAAATGTGTATGATCTTTTCCAATGACTTTCCATGAAAATATAACTACCATTAACAATCTATAAGTCATTGATAGTGTCTCTAAGGAGTAGACATAAAGGACAGTGTTAACTGAGCAAAAGAAGAAAGGATCTCATTGTAAGATGAGTTCCTAGGGTCAACAGATAAGTTGCTGTTCATTTGACAGGTCTCTTCCCCTTTGTCTTACCAAGGAAAAATAAAGAGTAAAGATTATGAACTAAGACTCAGAATTTAAAAACTATATATGTATGCATAAGTATATACCTACATGCTTATTACAAGCATCACTTTATATTACCTTTTTAGGTATCAAATTTTCTTAGTCTCTAGGTCATTGCTAAGAAAGTGTAGCTATTAACTAGTAAGTAGCCAAAAGACACTTTAGTGAGTACCTGCCCTGCATTAATAATCACCCTAAGCACAGTGGAGCATAGAGAAATATAAGCCAGAGTTAAATGAAGTGAATTCAATAGATTTCCATTCAGCTTAATATATGTGCAAAGAGACAGTGGTAAAATATTCCATGGGAGATTCAAAGCCAAACCAAGGCATTGTCCTTGACTTTAAGAATCATTTGACCCAATTGTAAGAATGCTATTTGACAATATAAACTATAAGTGCTATAGATTTGAAAAGAGAAAGCTGACCCTGAGTCCAACTGGGTTACTGTAATGTTTAATTAGGTGGATAGCAAACTCACTTTATCTTAAAAAGATTTGAATGGGTGTAAGTGAATAGGATATGGTAAAAGGTAATGATGGAAAAGTGAACAGGAATAATGGACTTGATGAAAACTTCCTAATTGGTGACAACTCTATCCAGATAGAATTATGAAATATTTAGGCATTTGATAAAAACTGTGAGCTGGGATGGGGGGTATAGTACAGTGGTAGACCACTTACTTGCGTAGCATGTGTGAGGTCCTGAGATGGATGCCCAGCACCATACATATACAAAATGTTGGAACTATGGATTGATTTGTCTTTCATTTTCCACCAGACAGATCTCACTAGCCAAAGGATAATATTTGTTCATAACTGCTGCAACCACCTGTGTTTCAGCAAATCTGTCTCTGCAAAGGGAAGGTAGCTTCATGAACCAATACCTGAGCCCAGAGATAATTTCAAATCAGGATTTTTATCTATTTAATTGGTCAACCATTTTTCAGAACGCAGCAAATTAGTTGACATGTTCAATGACTTTAGGACAAATCTAGTTTTCACAGTTACAGAAAAAATATTGTTACTTTATGTTTGATTGATATTATTAACATACTCTGACTCTAACTCCTGTGTAAGTATTTCAGGAGAAATATTTGGTTTTCATAGGAAGGCATAGTGCAGATTGTAAATGACCAGAGAAGGTGAATTTTCTTCCTGTATTTACTCATCATTATATTTTTAAACAAGGCAGGTGCTTGGCAAACCTTTCATTAACAAATACAATAAAAGGTGAGATACAAAGAACTTGACAATATAATTTCAAATTTGAATTTCTTGCAGAACTTTTTAATGTAGGTCATATAGGAAGCCACCAAATGATCTGTCAAAAAAAATAGTCATGTGAAAATAAATGAAGATCACGCAAATGAAAACAAGGAAATATTTGCTCAAGACTTGCTAAAGCAAGGGAGTCAGCCACCATCACTTGTATTCAGCAGAGCTGCAAAGGCAGGCAGGGGAGTGCAGTTTTAGACCAGCATAAAAGGACGGCTTCAGATGTGTCCTGATTGGAGGTTGTTGGTCTGGAGAAGCTAAAGGCAGAGATGGGCAACCAAAAAGTGGGGCATCTGATATGGCAGGTTATGGAACAAATATAGCTTTCTCTGATTGGTCCCAAGTTGTAATAGGGGACAAAAATTACAGGAATTGACAGATACTGACCAAGTCCTGACCATTTATGGATGACTGTTGCAGAAACTGAAGTTTAGCTTTCTAAATTGGTCGCTATAGAGGTGTGTCAAGGTTCTACTTTTATCTATGACCTAGTCCTTGTTCCTTTGAATATTCAGTCTCTCAGCCTTAACTCTCAAGTTATTTGGACTTAGTATTATAAATAGGATGTTACTTGGGGGAAATATTGTGATTCCTTTTTGATGATGTGATTTTTTTCTATCATTCAATGAATTCAACACTTATAAGCTTCTTATGTGAAGAGTAGAATGTAAACAGTCACTAGTCCTCCTCATATCTAAATGTCAGCATTATGACAAATAACTATATAATAAACCCACTGAAGCAAATAAAAACTGACAATGGCAACTTGTCCACTTAATTTTAAAATATATTTATGAAGAACAGAGCAATTCCTTAAATTTTGTTCTTTGCTTCAACATCTGTAAGTATATTAGTTGCTGATATTTCTTAAGGGTCAAAAGAAAATGAAGTCTAAGCAAAGAAATAGTATTTCACAAGTTAAAATAATTTCTCATGAAAAGTATTTTTGATGCATTTTGATTTTAGTTTCATGCATGGTGAAAAATATGGGTCTAGTTTTAATCTTTGGCAAGTTGAAACCTAGTTTTTCCAGCACCATTTATTAAAGAGGCTATCTTTCCTCCAGTGAAGGTGTTTGGCTCCTTTGTCATAGACGAGGCAGCTGAGTCTGTTTGCAGTTGTTTCTGAATCTTCTAATCTGTTCCATGATCCTTGGATCTGATTCTTTGCCAGTACCATGCTGTTTTTATCACAGTAGCTTTGTAGTATAGTTTCAAGTTGGGGATTTTGATACACCCTTCCTTGTCTAAATATTAAAACAGAAACACTAAACTGGCTGGAAGATAGGTTAGGTAGAACTCTTGAAGACATTGGCATAGGAAAGGACTTTATGAACAAAATCTCAGTTGCGTGGGAGCTAACAACAAAGAATCAACTGCTGGAATCTCATCTTATTAAAAAGCTTCTGCACAGCAAGAAAAACCACCAACAAAGTGAAGAGACAACCCACAATGTGGGAAAAAATTTTAGCAGCAGTTCCTCAAAGGACTATTATCTAGAATATATAAAGAATTTAAAAAAATCAGACCACCTAAATTTAAAGACCCAAGCCAAAATGGGCATCTGAAATGGGCACTTCCAGACAAAGAAGTAGAAGCAGCAAATAAACATATGAAAAAATGTTCAACATCACTGGTCATTTGAGAGATGCAAATGAAAACAACCTTGATATTTCATCTCACTCCAGAAAGAATGACTGCTATCAAGAAAGCAACCAGTAACAAATTCTGGCAGGGCTGTGGGGAAAAGGGAACCCTTCTCTACTTATGGTGGGAATGTAGACTGCTGCAACCATTGTGGAAATCAGTGTGGAGATTCCTCAAAAATATAGGATTAGAAGTCCCATTTGACCCAGGTATTCCCCTGCTGGGTATCTTCCCAAAGGAAATAAAAGCATCATATCACTGCAAAATGTGTTCACTTGTGTTTATAGTGGCACAGTTTGTAATAGCTAAATATTGGAAACAGCCCAAATGCCCATCAAATGTTGAATGGATAAAGAAGGTTTTTTTTTATACAATGGAGTACTACTCAGTCATAAAGAACAAGAAACTAGAGACATTTATAGCTAAATGGGTGGACCTTGAGGCCATACTCTTAAGTGAAATAAATAGGACACACATGTGTAAATACTGAATAGTTTCTCTGGTGTGAGAAATTGAATGTGTAAATGAGGACCAAAATATATAATAGATATTGTGAAATAGGAAGAAAATGTTCAAAGCGGAAGGGGAACTGTGGAAGGGGGGAAGGGGAAAGAAAAGAAGGGAAAGTAAAAAAAAAAGAAAAAAGTAGAAAAAAAACAGAAACAAAGCCTATGTAAATAGGGAGGAGTAGAGAGGTCGATGGGAGGGAAGGGGAATGGGAAAAAATAAGAACCAAGATATTTCATGTACAGGTACAAATTTCCAATGATGAATGTGATCATAATGTATACCTAAACAATAAAATTAAGAAATAAAAAAACATTTTTTAAAGATTACTAAGAAAGAGAAACCGATTTCACTTTAAAGCTGAGAAAACTGAGGATTAGAGATCCAAAATGGGTTGCCAAAGATCAGGATTCAGTGCTATAAATTGTATTTCCCGCCTTTCTACATCATCTACCCTCGTTGTAATTGCTAAAGTAAATGCCATTTTCTAAGCTGCTCAATAATCACAAACATGAATTTAAAAAAGAAAGAAAACTACAACACATCTGGCCTGGTAAGCAAATAAAATGCTAATGAAATTATACACAAATAATAACTTTTGTTCTCTCCTCCTCCAGGCCCAACCCTCACTTTCCTAGTCATGTAGTGAAACTAAGTAGAGTAAAAGAATAACTGTCATGACGATGGGCAAAATATTAACCTTGACTACCGAGAAGAGGAATAAGGGATTTCCAACAACTGGTCAGGAATGGAGGAAGAAAGAGAACTGTTAGAAGGAATAGGTCTACATAACCGAAACACAAAACTTTAAAGAAAGTTTTATTCTGGCATTGAGTGAAAGAAAAACACATCTAGAAGATTCTTTTCTGCCATAATGTAAGGAAAGTCTCAATAAATAATGAGAAAATGTTAAAAGGCAACAAATTTCCTTGAATGAGTAGTCAAAGGCCAAATCTAGAGCAATTAGTTATTAATTATAATAAAAATGACAACTCTAATGTATCATAACCAATAGAATAAAATAATATATTTGGAGGCCAGGGATTCAGCTCAGTGGGGCCGCCACCTGCCTCACAAGCGCAAGGTCCTGAGTTATATCCTCGGTACAAAAAAAAGAAAAAAAGAATATATTGTTTTGTAATGATAAAGAAAAGAGAAAGAATGAGAGAGAGAGAATGTTGCAGAAAAATTCAGTATTTTTCAGAAATTATAATTCAAGTAACAACCATGGATTGATGCTAAAATTAGTGAGTGAATCAACCTACTTCAAAGTGTCTCCTTCAATTTATTAACAAGAAATACTGTATAATAACCATACCAAGTAGAAACACAGTAGACATTGCTGTGTCCATGTGGTTAAAGTTAACATCACCAATAATGAAAGAAACACCTTGTGTCTCCTGACATGATACACTGATAAAAATACAACATTGTATCTGTAGTATTTCTGCCAAATATGTACAGTGTATAAGCTAAATCAAGTAAGAAAGAAATCTCAGGTAATCCAAACTGAAGGATATTGTACAAAAACCTGGCTTAGCTGGCATTACCTCTTTAAAATGTCAATGTTATGAAACATAAAGAAAATCTTAGGACTTTTCAAATATAGAAGCCTAACAAATATGAAAATTGAATGCAAAATCTGAACTAGGGTTGGATTCTGGACAGGAAAAAATAGTTGCTGCAAAGGAGATTATTGGAACAATGGAGTAATTTGAATAAGAATGAAGTTAGATGATATACAGCATCAGTGTTAAATATCCTGATGTTGATAGATAATTACACTGTGATTATTTAAGTAGATATTTTTGTTCTTAAAAACTGCATAATTGTGATGTAAAACGTTTAAGAGAACTGAGGAATGATCCTTGTAACTTAGAAATAGTTCAGGGATAAATGTGTGTGAATCTCTTGCTCTCTCTCTCATATATCTCTCATCTGTTGTCTATGTATCTATATATCTATGTATCGATCTATCATCTAAGAGAGAGAAAAAGAGAAGAGACAGAAAGGCATGTAAAGGTGAAGGACAGGGAAGAGTTATTTGTACTATTTTTAAAACTCGTGGAAAGTTTTCTAAATGGAAAAAAATAAAAGTTGGAAGAATAATAACAGAAAAATGAAAATAAAAACATTTAATATCAAAATTAACCTCCTGCTAGTAGAGCTCTTGAGCCTTATTAAACTAATTAAGTCTTTCTTCTTTTCCTTCATTAAGGTCCTCTTGAGGTAAGATAAAAGAATCAAAGATAGGTAGAAAGAAGACAAGGAAAATTACAATTTTATAATTGTATCTTTAAGAAAACTGCAGGTTCAGGACACAATCAAAGTTATGCAAAGTAATAATGCCTTTTTCCCCTTACAGGAAATTCACTCCCAAAATTTCTAGGGGATTTGAGAACATAATTAGCCTATAAATTGGACCAGTGTTTTACCTGTAAATTGAGCCTTAGTTTTTCCTCCAGTTCTGTGGATTCATAAACTCCAAAGACTTCCACCCTCAAGGAAATAGCACTATCTCTAAAATTCAAACACTTGCAAACAATTTTCATTCTATTTAGCTCACTAATGAGTAATCTGACAGACACTAGGAACAGACTCGATCATCTGTCTTGAGTACACTCTCAAGAACACATAAATACTCCCATCCTCAGACCATAATGTGCCTCTCTTGAGTGCCTGGGCTCTGTTTTCTGTGTGTACTTCTTTAACTCTGTCTTATAAATCTGCCTAGGCATCTCACTGAACAGTTCAGAAATGTTTTTTCTGTGATGGAAGTCAGCCAACCCACTCTGTGGATGGGCCAAGTTGAGATACCCATCTCCCCTTTGGGGGGACCTCTTCAGGCTCTGTCCAGTAACATTCTGAGAATGACAACCTTTCAAATTACTGGGATCCTGTGGATTCTAAATAAGTGGAATAGATTGCTTGAATCCAGTCTAATACATTGATTGAAACATTCTCCAAAGTCTATTTGTGGGGAGGTAATGGGAGAGCTGTGGCACCCCTTGCTTCCATCAGAGGGACATAGCACTGCGGTTTTGTAACATTCCTATTATAGGAATCTACCTGAGTTGTGATTGACCTATTTTCATGTCTTTCTTTACCATTCTGTAAGCTAGTTTTCTAAACTCATGACTTTCATTTTCACATATATTTCTCTCCTGTTTGTCAAATCTTAATGATTGGAGAGTTATCCATCATTTTCACTTCTTTCCTAGATCTAAACCATAAAAAAATTAATAGTTATTCAGCAAATATCACAGTACTCAACTAAACTTAGAGCTATGTACTCCTTCCCCTACTACTACCGTATCAAGAGATACAACAGTAAAACAAGTCTCAGAACAAATGTTTCTATATGTATTTGTTTTATATGAAACTTGGTGTATGGCTAAAAGGAAGTTCATCACAACCTCAAATTGATGGCATTAGAATGTTGAGTTCATTAAAATCTCATTTCTTTTCATGAAATGTCTTTGGCTTGTGTAACAGTGCTAATCACCAGTCATTTGTCTTGGGTTCTGTGTGTGTGTGTGTGTGTGTGTGTGTGTGTGTGTGTGTCTTTCTGTCTGTCTCTCTCAAACAGACACACACATGCAAAAAAAAACCTCACAAACATAAATGTGTGATAATTTCTTCTCTTTCACACAAACAAGGAGGGAAGAAAAGTGGTTCTTAGCAAATAAAAAGTGTGTGTTAAAACATTCACTCATTCAACAATGATATGAATTACCTCCTGTGTACTCAACCCAGAACTTACAAACACTTTTCTCTTACAGCAGAACTCAGTAAACTTTTCTATAAAAGATTAGAGAATAAATACTATAGGCTTTGTGGGCCATATGGCTTCTGTTACAACTCTAAACTCTGCCCTTGCAGTGCAAAGGCAGCTTGAAAATATGTAAACAAATGAGCAGGGCTGTCTTCCAACAAAATTTAATTTCTAAAACAAATATCACAGTACAGTGTATGGAACCCTGTATTATATTCTGAAAATATATCTATATACTATGAAGACCTTAATTACGGTTTGTAATACACTGAGCTTTCATCAAATTTTTTTTTCCCCAGGGTCTTATCTTTTTCTAACTTAACCTATTGTGTTTCTCCCTTCTTTGGTTCCTATTTATGAAGGTACACTTGTCCCCTCTACAAAACTGAACTATAGCTGAACATGTTAGAATGCACAAAGCTTGCTGGGGATTTAATTTAGTGGCACTGTCCCTGCCTTGCAAGCACAAGGTCCTGAGTTCAATCTCTGGTACTGTTAAAAAAAAAAAAAGAAAGAACAAAGCTTGTCTGAAAAGGAGGTGATCTACATGAATTTCTTGCTCTATTCCAGTCAAAAAGCCTATTGTTTTTTATATACTGCCTACCAACTAAATTCTCTCTTTCTTTACAGGGTTAAATAGGTGATCTTTTTTCCCCTGAAATTCTTTTATTGGTACATTTTAGGTACACAATACATTTGCATTTCTCATTGGAAACTTGTACCTTTACATATGCATCTTGGTTCTTATTTTTTCCCCATTTCCTGCCCTCCCTTCACGCCCCCCCTTCCTTATTTACAAAGACTTTGTTTCCATTTTTTCCTTTTCTCAAAATTTTTCCTTTCCCTTCTTTTCTTTCCCCTATGCCTCCCACTTCCCCTACCCCTTTGGACCGTTTCTTCCTATTTCACATTATCAATTATTCATTTTAACCATTGTTACATTTTAGGTATACAATATAATGACATTCATCATTGGAAATTTGCACCTTTACATAATCTCTCTTGGTTCTTTTTTTTCCCCTTCCTCTGCCCTCCCTTCAACCCCTCCATCCCTCCCTATTTACAAAGACTTTGCTTACATTTTTCCATTTTCTCATATAATTCCATTCCCTTCTTTCCTTTTGCCTACCCCTCCCCCTTCCCCTTCCCCTTTGCCCCTTTTCTTCCCATTTCACACTATCCATTATACCTTTTAGTCCTTATTTACACTTTCAGTTTCTCACACTAGAGAAACTATTCAGTATTTACACATGTGTGTCCTATTTATTTCACTTGAGAGTATCACCTCAATGTGCATCCATTTAGCTATAAATGTCTCTAATTTCTCATTCTTTATGGCTGAGTAGTACTCCATTTTATAAAAAAGCCACATTTTCTTTATCTAGTCTCTCGTTGATGGGCATCTGGGCTGCTTCCAAGTTTCAGCTATTACAAATTGTGCTGCTATGAACATGGGTACACATATATCACTGTGGTATGATTCTTTTAATTCTTTGGGGAAGATACCCAGCAGGGGAATAGCTGGGTCAAATGGGACTTCCAGTCCTAGTTCTTTGAGGTATCTCCATACTGATTTCCAGAGTGGTTGCACCAGTCTACACTCCCACCAGCAGTGGAGCAGGGTTCCTTTCTCCCCACAGCCCCGCCAGCATTTGTTATTGGTTGATTTCATGATAGCAGCCATTCTTTCTGTAGTGAGGTGGAATCTCAGTGTTGTTTTCATTTGCATCTCTAAAATGACCAGTGATGTTGAACATTGTTTCATATGTTTATTTGCTATTTCTACTTCTTCGTCTGAGAAAATGTCTGTTCATTTCAGATGCCCATTTTCGGGTTGGGTCTTTAAATTTGGGAGGTCTGATCTTTTTATGTTCTTTATAGATTCAAGATAGCAGGCCTTTGTCTTAGGAGCAGCAGGTGATCTTTAAAGAATAGAAAATACCTTTTGAAGTTATTTTCAATGATGCCCACAACTTTATTAATGATTAAATTAATGTGAATATGTAGTGTTTCACATCTTGGAAAGTTTTCTCACACAACAATAACTGTGTGGCACAAAAGAATGATAGTATTGTTCTTGATTTTAAAGCAGGGGCTCTGAGACATTCAGAAACCTGCCCAAATCTCTAAAATTAGAAACTTTAGCTCTTTGCACTGCAATATAGAGTGCTACAGAGATCACTCCAGGGACTAAAGATAAGCTCAACAGAATTTCACAAGTTTGAAAGCTTTCATTCTCCAGAGCCATGATGAAATCAGAAGTCAGAAGGGAAAATGTCAAAGACTGAGCCCTGGGAAGAGTAGAAGACAACAAACTCTAGATGTCTCTCCTCACGTGCAAAAGCTCAACTTGCTTTTAGTCATTCATGGCAGTAGCATTTGAGTTTTGTTCCTGACAAACTTTCTTATTAGTAAGGGACGTGTCACTGTGCAAAGGAGATGTATTGATGCTTATTCTCTTAAGCAAAAAAAGTAGTACACAAAAATGACTTAAAACCAGAAAGAAAGCAAAAAATTATTGCTGTTGTAATGGTAATGCCCATGAAGCTACTGAAATTTTTAAAGATCAAATAATAACACCAGTGCATTTTATTTTTTTTTTACTAAGCAAAAGTAACTTGGGAAGAAAATATTTTATAATTTGGTTTGGTGACATAGTTTTCCTCTACTGATTATAGGGGTTCAATGGTTTTCTTCTTTACAAATACCTATACTGTAAGTAAACCAGGTAGATATTCAAGGATATAATTTCTCTGTGTATCATAAAGGCCTAAAGAGATTTAAGACAATAGAATACATGCTTGCGACTGATTAAGACAATCTTTGGTTTTGCATAGAATAACCTTTGTTAAAAGGAGCAGATCTTATTAAAATATTTCCACACAAAGAATTCAATTCAAATACTGTATAAAATATTATCCTTCTTCCAATCATAAAAGCATCTGCTATCACTGTAGAGTTTCGCATTTAACAATAATATCACATCTTCAGCCAACCATTTATCTCGCATGTTATTCATATCAATCAAAGACTAAAAACTATCGATTAGGAGATATTTTGACAACCAGATGTATTCATTTAGTCTCCCAATAAATCAAACAATCCATGTATCTTTTTTCAGCTTTCTTACAAAGCTTTCTTTACATGTTTTTTTTTATTAAATTCTTTTAGTGGTACATTGTAGGTATACAAGACAATCACATTTCTCATTGGGAATTGTACCTTTACATAATGCATCTTGGCTCTTATTTTGTCCCCATTCCTAGCCCTCCCTTCACGCCCTCCACCCTTCCCTATTTACAAAGACTTTATTTCCATTTTATCTATTTCTCATCAGTTTTCCTTTCCCTTCTTTCCTTTCCCCTGCCTCTCCCACTACCCCTACCCCTTTGGACCTTTTCTTCCTATTTTGCATTATCGATTATTCATTCTAATCATTGGTACATTTT
>NW_004624787.1:1597165-1615308 GCF_000247695.1 Heterocephalus glaber | reverse complement strand
GGGAGAGGTGGGACAGGGGCCGGGAGCAGTGGTAGGGATGGTGACCCAAAAGCCCTTTCCTGTGGGCTGGGAGCAGCGGGAGGGATGGTGGCCAGGAAGCCCCTACCTCTGGGCTGGGAGCAGAGGGACTCAGTACCTTGGTCTGGTGGTCTGGTGTCCTCTGCATCTTTGTAATGTGGAACCAGGTTGCTGCCTGTCTGCAGCGGGGTGATTCAGTGTCTTCTGCGCTACTCAGGACCTCGGTAGGGCATGCACAGACCTGCCTGTCTGCAGCGGGCTAATTTGGCATGTTCTGTGGGAGTCAGAACCTCGGTAGGGCGTGCACAGACCTCTTTCTTTACATGTTTTAATGCACTTTTACTGTGTTCCTATTTACTGTTAACATGGATTACAGTCTAGAAAGAACATTGTTATTTGACTTATTAATAAGACACAGAATTGCTTGATTGGATAATTTTCTTTGAACTCAGATGCATGGTTTCTTGGTGGAGATTTTCGTGCATTGATTATCCACCCACTATATTTTTTGGCATTGGATTAAGTCTCTTATAGTAATAAATAACATTAAAAGCTTTAAGTAAAAAGTAAAAAATTCATCCCTGAGGTTTTGACTGGGTTCCATGCTTTTCTGTTCCAATAAAAGGCCTTTTAAACAGAAGAAAAGCAGAAGATTGGATTTTACCAAACAGTTTTGTGAGTTTTATCAGGCTAAAAAATTGTTTTTCAAACTGAGTTTTATGCAACCAATTCATATAAGAATTAAAATTATTTTACTCAAATACTCTAGTACCTTATGGTTTACAAATAGTTTCATTTGTACTTGTTACCTGACTTTTGGAACAGCACAGTATTGATATTAAATTTATTTATTAAGCAAAAAACTGAGTCTGGGAATGGTGAATAAAACTGATTGTTAGAGATATTAGAATAAGTAAGATGCTGTGCTGAAACTGGAAGGTGGGGAACCCATTAAGATTGATGTATCAAAATTGATCATGAAAAAGGTCAGTCACATTAAAGCTGTCTCAAAGCCAGGAATAGAAATTGGATTAATTCTTGTACACTAAATCTACTTGAACCATAATGGCTCTCTAGAACAGGGATCATGAAACTGGCTCATAAGCCAGCTGTCTGTTTTGGTAAATAGTATTTTTTAGAATATAGTCACATCCACTAATTAATCTAGTGTGTTTTCTTTTTTACTATAAATTGCAACATGATTGCAGGGTTAAATAGTTGCAACAAAGACTGCAATATCCACAATCACATTATTTGACTATTTAATAAAAATTTTGCTGCCTCCTGCCTCTGATCATTGTGGTAAGGAGAATTCTGAAGTTTTAATTAGTCTTCATGATTATCATTGTGTGCCATGGGCAAAAAAAAAAACACAAAAGGAAATTGTTACCCTAACTTTGCTATTTTATCTATAAAATACCACCTTGATTAAGTTGAGTCTTTCATTTGTTATATATTATCACTTTGTTCCTCTTAAATCCTCAGATTTTCTTCTGAGGAATAGTATATTAGGTTCACACAGCGATGATAAGGCCATGTGATTTGCTTCATGCTAACTCATCAGTGCCTCATTTTAGGGTGGGTTAATAGTATTGAGGCTTGATGGAAATGCCAAGTATATAATTCTTGGGTGTTCATATCTATAACACAGACCATCACATTTTTTGCTTGATATTATACATTTCTACATTTTTATCAGTTGGGGGAAAGGAGCCTTCCAAAAACCCATGAGCTCACCACACTTAAGAACAATTTTTTCATGTGCTTTAATATCAGTGCATGTGACTATGAAAAGTACTCCTAGGTATGCAATAAAAATACATTGATGTAACTATTTTCCTAAACACAAAGACAAGACAACATTGAATGAAAGAGAATTTAGAATCCATTTTGGAAATGCCTTACAATGAAATAACCAGAGCTGAGTGTGGTGGTTCACACCTGTAATCCTATAACTTGAGAAGCTGAGGCAGGAGGATCATTGTGAGTTCAGGCCAGCCTGGACTACATAGTGAATTCAAGACTCCCCTGACCTACATAGTGAGACCCTGTCAAAAAAAAAGAGGGAAAGAAAGAAAGAAAGAAAGAAAGAAAGAAAGAAAGAAAGAAAGAAGAAAGAGAGAAAGAGAAAGGAAGGAAGGAAGGAAGAAAGAAAGAAAGAAAGAAAGAAAGAAAGAAAGAAAGAAAGAAAGAGAAAAAAGAAGAAAAGAAATAACCAGGAGCAAAGCATTCCTGAGTGGTAGTTTTAAGGAACTATTTTTGAGAATCAAGGTTTTGCTTGCACTTCTATTCATAAAAACTAGAGACTTCCTTGTGTGTCAAATATACAATAGGTAGAAGGAACTAAACAATTTTTTTCTCCAGTATCTAATAGGATAATAACTTTAACTTGAATGTTAATAAAATCATTTTATTGGTCTGCTTAAAGCCTTTCAGACATAATTATCCATCTTATGAGTAAAATATACCTCAGAGAGAAGGAGAGATATGAAAAGGTATTGCTATTCTATTGTTATAGATTTAAAGATTAAGGCACACAATTCTTTCAAAACTCATTTTATTTCAGAGATTTTCCTTCAAATAAACCAGATAACATTGACTTCATATAAATTTCACAGTATCTATGTCCTTGTCATAATGTATACATACCAACTTCAGTTGCTTGAATTGAACTGTGTATTTCTTGAACTACAAATGGAAAATAGAAAATATAGATAATTTATAAGTACATTTTATATATTTAATTTATATATAAATATACATATATACATAAACACAAATACGTTTTCCTTTTCCTTTATTTCCACAAGATATAAAGGGTATATCGACTATTCCTCTACACATTTTTATATTATTGTTGTTTTTTCTTTTCTCACCTTCATCCAATGGATATAACAACTTGTCAGTTTCACTGAAAAGTTAATTAGAATTCTATATTTTCAAAAAGTTCTAATATTAAAAAAAGTGCTAATATTTCTTTTTATAAACTCTGTGAATGAGTAAGGCATGCTACTTAGGAGGCTGAAGGAGGATTTAGAATTTGAGGCCAGCCTTGACAATATAGACAGACTCTGTCTCAAAAACAAAATGAAAATAACAAAAAAATTTAAATGGGTATTTCCAGATTTGACAACTCAAAATTTACCGCCAAACATATGGTTTCCTATAGATGTGTTACCAGCTGAAAGAAGCAACTTAAATGTGCATAATTTTTAAAAGTGCACATCACTTGCTTGTTGCCAGGACATGCAAAGTACATAGAGCAAATGCACACAGAGCCTTTTGGAGCTCCATCTTCCCTTGTCGATGCATTGTTTTAAGAATTTCACTAATGTTACAGAAATCCACTTGGTCTGCTACTAAGTACAGCCTCCAAAATTAGTGTTAAGGTCCTCAGAGACAACACTCAATCAATGGTGGATAGGAGTTAGTGTGTAAATATGCCAGTCTCCTACCCTTCTGGTAGATAATTAGGAGTAGGCTTCTATGTGGTTCTTGGATCAGAGGTGACACAGTTCATGGCAGGCAGAAGGTAACAAAACAAACGAGATGACAGCTCTTTTTAGCCCTTAGATCTTATCCATGCTACTTAGGATAGGTAGCACTCACACCCTTAATCCCAGTGCCCTTGAGCCTAGCAATGCACTGTGAATGAGTCTTCTTCCAAAATATTTGACTTTTTCTTGCTAGTCTTTTCCAGCAACCAGTTTCTCCTCTCTTCCATCTTTACAAGTTGCAACTTTACTGGTACCTTTCTTTCTGGACAAACTCAAAACTTTTCAAATCACTATGCCGGGCTCTCTGCTCTTGCTTTTCAGCATAAATCTGGCTAAAAACCCCCAACAGTAGCCATGCCACTGCCCCAATATTATACTGTCTTGAAATTTCTTTTGCAAGATCAGTCTACTGCCTTTATTCTAAGTCTCAGCCAAAATCTCTACACTAGCAAAATGCAGACAAACTTTCCGCCATTCCGTAACACACGTCATTTGGAGTCCAACAGCCAATGCAGTCTGCCTTCCAAATAGAAGCCTCCTGAGCCTAGTCATTACTTATGCAGCATTCTGGTCTTCTGACCTCTCACCAGACTTTCTCCTTAAGTATAGCCTCAGACATTCCAGGGCTACTTTTTCAGCTAGCATCTCTGAACCTTTCCTAACTCTTCCCACAGCCAGTTCTAAAGGCTCCTGAATCACATGGTCAAGTACAGTAAGAGCATGGACCCCACTTCTCTGGTACCAAATTCTGTCTTAGTTACTTTTCTGTCATTGCTAAGACAAAATACTCGATCCCCAAAGATAAAAGGGGAAATGTTTATTTGTCTTACAGTTCATAGAGGTTTCAATCCATAGTTGGCTGGCCCCAAGGCAGGGTGCCACATGGCAGAGGAGCATCGCAGAGGTGAAAAGTTCATTGTAGGCAAAAGACAGCAAAAAACAAGCAAGAAGAATTAGCAGCTTTTTTCTGCCCTTTTTATATTCTATCTAGGATACTGGAATTAGGGAGATGCCAAACCAATTTAGTAATCACCCACCCTCAATCCTAACACCCTTAATCCTAGCATTGCACTACTGGAGGCTGATCAGACTTCCAACCACTTGACCGAGGATGTGGTGGCAGGTAACAAAAGACAAATCAAGATCTTTAGTGCATAAAGGGAAGCCAAGAGGTCAAAGCTCTCTTGTCAAGCTAAGACACTGTCTCCTGGAGCTTGCCGCTATTTAATGAACACAAAGCCTCTTGAAGAGGTAAGGGGCAGTGCAGGGAATAGTCGCGTGGACAGCACTGCCATGAGCAGGGTTATAGCAACAGAAGAACAAGACATTTTTAATTGATTAGTGGGAAATTTATTTTTTCCCATAGATTAATTTTTGTTTCTGTAGAAGTTTTGTGTACAAGTCATGTTGCCCTTCAATACAATATTGTCTTGCCATCCAAGACATCACAATATTATGGATCATTGAGACCTCTGCTGTAACCAGTGGCATGGGGAGTTTTTCTGTTCCCACACACCAACTGCTGGCTCTTCAGGCAAGCCACTGTGGGCTAATAGGCAGAATCAGATTTTTAATATGAAAAGCCAATTTATGAATTTGTAGCTTGCTCAGGGTGGTCTCCATCATTGCACCATAAATCAATCACATGCTCTAGATTCAGCCACCTCTGAAAAAGCCCCTCCTCTGACCACATGAGACTTTGGGGGGTGGACATCCAAACACAAACCATAGCAGGTTTACCATGTGGGAAGCATGGTGGAAAGTGTCTGGCAGAGGAAAGCTGCTCATGCCATGGTGGTCAGGGAGCAGAGAAAGAAGGATCCATGGAGGGAGATATGCTCTTTCCACTCAGGTGCCTAGTGACCTACCTCCAATCTGTCCCCGAATCCTAACAGCACATTTAGAACATTTAGTGTAATGACCTCATGATCCAATCACCACCCAAACAGATGGAGCTTTGGGGGAACACACCAGATCTAAACCATAACAAATGGTAGTGACTTTTTAAAATTGTCTAACACAAAATAGAACTCTGAGGAAAATACACTTTTTACACAGTGACCGTGAAGGAACAAAAGAAATTCTATTTCAGTAATGAATTTTATAGTAGTCCCTGATCCTTTATCATCTAAAAATGACTGTTCCTTAACATTCATTATTGTTCCTTACAATAGCTTCAATTTAAACTACAAACAAATCAGACCTTACATTCTGGCTCTATTTTGATCTGTGGCAATGCATTTTCACATGTTTTTTTGTTTCCTGATTTGGTTTATTTGCTAACCTTTTAGGAAAGGCCTGTCTATCTCTAGAATACTACATTAGATTGGTCAAAACGGATATGATGAGTAATGTCCAATGTGGGTGGAAATATGGGAATGCATAGACTTAAATAAATAATCGCTGTCTTTCAAGAATTTCTTTAGTTCTCACATAACACTATAAAATTTTGGAGTGCAAGAATTATTTTCTATTTTCTTTTGTAAAACATTTTATAGTACAATATCTACAAAAAAAAGAGGTATTCAAAAAGATGTCACTTTGGGATACCCTGTATTTTACTGATAGTATTCAATCCTAGGCCAATAAAGGTATCACATTTTTCCTCTGCTACATTTAGGCCTTAAATAAACACCTTCAAAAGTAAAATGGACTGGAATAGGAAAACACTATGTACCACATCTTAAAATATCACTAGATTTCCAGTCCCCATTTTATATTCAACATGTTCCATGAAAAATTTCTGATTATCTTGGCCAAAATTGATCTTTCTATCTTCCGTTTGAATTATTTTTATGGAATTTATCATAATCTGCTTTAAATAATTACACACATACTCTCTCCCTGCTGAATTATAGAATATTCTTGTCATTAAATAGACACAAGAATTGGGTCTAATATATAATGAAACCTTACATATTCAAGCACACTATTTATAAATATAATTGATTAGCTAGTTAGAATAAATGAATGGCAAAGTGAGACATAGGTTCATCCAAAATGAGTCCAAATCTTAAAAGGTAAAAGTTATGTGATACTTAATTTAAATCTTTGCAAAATCTTAAATCACTGAAATATTTAATCATTTTGGTAGCATGTTTTTCATAATTGCATGAATTTTCACATCTTTATAATGCTGTTAACTTTTTGAAAATATTTTTAGTATCATTATGAAAATGTCACAAAGTGGAAATTGTTATTGCCTCCCACATCTATAATTTCTAAACATGGTTAAAATTATAATACGATTTTCACTGACTTTGGATTATAGTCTCTAACAATTAAAACATGATTTTTTCATGAAATGAATTTCATGTCTGGAGTTCAATAATTTATAATAATTCTCCTATGATATTATAGAAAGTGCCATAGATTTTATATGGCTCATCATTTGAAAACCTTTTATCTGATTGACCATAAATCAACATGAGTCTTGAGCCTAGAAATAAAGAGCTCTTCATGGACATAATTTAGCAAGTGATAGCAGGTATTTGACAAAATTCTTCATACTATTGTGATTGGCTTGATGAAGGAATGTAGTGTGGATAAAAACACAGTTAAATTGGATTTACAGTGGTTGAACAATCAGATCCAAAGGGTTCCAACTGCTGAATTATTCACAATGCAGAGCTATCTCTAATGGTCGGCCTAGTCAGTTCTGTTTCATCAATGGACTTGATGGATACACAGACAGAATGTATATTAGTTTGCTGATTATATAATGTCCAATTTATTTAGAGACAGGAATAGCTTTTCAAATATCTTGATAGTACTTGAAAACTTTTCACAAATCAAGATGACAAAATTTTAACTGTGCATAGAGAGAAATTCATCTTCATATTTGGGGCAGCAAATGCATATTGTCTCAACTTCAGTGTAAGACAGTACAGAAGGGCCTCATGGAAAATTGCATATAAATACCCATTTTTCCACACACTGCTGCCTTTGCGAACTTGAGAGATTGAGCAAGTTCTTAATTCCCTAAACAGTACATATACAATATAGGAGAAAAAATCTTGTTTTATAGAATTTTGGGAGAATAAAATAAGTAGTATGCATGGCATGAAATGAGCATTCACTGAATGTAATATTATTATTGCTGTAATATGGAAAATATATCTAAACACAACCAAAAATACTTAAGAGTCAAGTTCAAAAGAGATATGTATAGTAGCCGGAATACATTGGAGAATTCTGCCCCTTTCTAGACATTGCATTTCAGAAATAACCTTGGAGAGGGCAGGGGATTTAGCTCAGTGGTGCCGCCCCTGCCTCATAAATAAAGATCCTAATTTCCATCCCCAGTACTGCAAAGTAAATAAATAAATAACCTTGGAGAACCACCAGAGTAAATAGAAGCAACTCCCTTTACACAAGGTACAGTACTTTTGAGGAAAGTGGATATTTTTGTCTTGAAAATATTTCATAAAGAGATATGATAGCTGTCTCCAAATATTTTGAAGTACTGTGTTGTGAAGGAAGTGATATTTTTAGTCATATTACTCCATGCAGCAGAAGAAAGACCAATACTGTTGGAAGTTTTAGGAAAATAAGTTTTGTTATGATCTGAGTTCCCTCTCAACAATGGCATCTCTTTATGAATGGATCAAACTGGTTCAACAAGCACTTTGTTCACCATTTCTGAAATATCAGGGAAATTATAAGTCAAATTCATTACATAGCTGGGAAGGCATTTTTAGATGTGGCATATTACTTAAAATCTATTGTTTACACTGTAAATAATGTACTGTCATTCTTATCTCATTTTTTCAGATGACAGACTATGTTTGATTTGCCCTATAGTACAGTAAAAATAAGGGTCAGGTCAATATTCTCATACACAAAAATTTGTGCTTATTTCAGTTCAGTTTGACTTAGCGATTCATAAACTGAGTGTGAGTTTGGATAAGACATCCACAGGGTCTAAAGCATCATGTGCTAATAAAAAACACAGTTATATTTTCCGGCCACATTCAGTCTTATTCTATTCTAGTCCCCAGGATGTTCTCCCTTTATGTACACGATATGCCAACATGGAACATTTATTATTTACTTTGATTTGAACAACAATCCTGTAAGGCAAGAGTCTAGGTATATGTTGTATTATATATAGACAGAAACTAAAATTGTGAGAAGCTACATGATTGAAACAAAGTCACAGAGCTAGATAATGAAAGGCAGAGACATAAAACAGAAATTTTGCCAGTACATATTGTGTTTTCCACTACACCAAACATTGTCAAATTAATTGAAGATTTCTGTAATGGACTAGGATTAGAGAGTATGTTTGTTGCAAAAAAAAAACTATGAAGCAAACAAGTAATTCACTTTTGTCAATAAATTCTTTATTTGCAATATACTTGATAAATTCCAAACTGATAGAAGTGGAAGTAATTTTTATGATATTTCTTTAAACTTTATTAGATAAGAAGATATCATAATAATGTATTCAGTGTTTCACATTTCCTATAGTCAGCAATGCTTCCTAATTTACGACCCAAATTCCTGCTGCTCCAGTTTCCGCCATGTTCCCTCTTGTGTTTTTCTCTATGGAAAAAGAAACAAACAAAAAAGCTCTTGTATGTTTCCTTTCATCTATGTAATCATTACTAAATTATTGAAAGAAAGCTTCACATTAGCTTTCATATTCTGACATCGTCACCTATTCTGCTTGGATCTTTCTTCATAAAAATAATATCTTTATTCCATTCTTCCATTACCTGAAAGACAAAGTCATTTGAACAAAATTTTAATTATTTATGTACTTTAATCTCAAAAATATCACAAACTAGTAGTCATGTGGAAATAACTTTAGTTTCCCTTTACGATTGTACTTGAATAATGAGTAGAGAATTTAGCAAGACTATTACCACTAAAAATTACACTGAACTTTTACTTCCTGCAGTCTCAACTCCGGATGCTCAAAAGAGACTGCTACAAACTATATTGCAGTTATTATGGTTGTTTAACAAATCATTCAAAGCACAATGACGTAACACAACCATTTACTATGCTCAAGGAGTCTATGTGTCAGGAATTTGGACATGATATGAGAGAGCTTCTCCCTCCCCTACACTGTGGATGTGGAAGACTCACATGTTGGAGGACGATATCACCTGAAGAATCACACACTCAAAGATCAAGTGTTTGATGCTGCTGTCTGGAAGTCTTGGTTCTTTTCCACATAGACTCTCCACATGATCTCTTCACATGGGCTCCTTTAGGCTTTCTTTTTTTTCTTTTTTTTTTTTGGTACTAGGGATTGAACTCAGGTCCTTGTGCTTGCGCAGCAGGCAGCGAAACCACTGAGCTAAATCCCCGGCCCTCCTTTAGGCTTTCTTGAAGCATGGAGGTTGGCATCCAGAAGAAGACATCCCAAGGAGTGACAGAGCCAGAGTAAGCTGTAATATTTTCTGATCCAGATCCAGAGGTCACACAGTATTATTTTTTTTTAATCCACATAGTAATTTTATTTTATTTTTTGGTACTGGGGATCGAACTCAGGTCCTTGAGCTTGCACAGCAGGTGGCGAAACCACTGAGCTAAATCCCTGGCAACACAGTATTACTTTTAACTGTTGTTTGGAGCATCCACAAACCCTGACTACATTTGAAAGAGGGAATATTTATTTACTATTTCACTTCTTTTGAGAAGTATGTCAGTCACATTGTAAGAAGAGCATATGGAAAACTAAGTGTTTGTGTGTGTGCATGTGCGTGCACACTCATATGTGTGTGTGTGTGTGTGTGTGCAGGTGAAGCTATATTTGAAAAATTTCATCTGCTACAGAGGACTCTCTGGGCATAATATTTTCTATCTTTCTCATGTGTAATACATTCATATTTAGCCAAAATACACCCCATAACAGTAAAAGAGATAAGATCAAGGTCCAGAATGTCATCATCTGGATCTATGTTATGTGTACATGTACTGTTTAGGTGTTATTTCTTCAGTCTATATCTTCTAGCATAGTTTTTCTCAGTTTTAGAAACTATAAACTCAAAAAGCAGCCATCTGCTTCTATCCATGCAACATACAACGGTTGAATGGGTGTGTAGGACAACTACCATAGATATTTCGGTTTAAAAATAGTTGTACACAAGAGTCACTGGTCTGTAGCAATTCTGAAATCTAAGCAGGCGCATGCTGAAGGCTCAGTCCCACTACCTCGGAATGATTCTTGGCTCTACCCTCTGGGTTTTTGGCTACACCACTTGAATCATCCTTTCTTTTTTTCTATAAAAAAGTAGTCCACATTTGTGGTTAAATTGTTTTTGTAATTTGTTTCCTACCTGTAGATACGTGGGGATCAAGAGACCTGTTTCTATATTTTACTTCCTTGTATTTTTAGTATGAGTTATAACTCTTTTAAAATCATGAGGAATATTTTTACAAACAAATTTGTAAACTACTCCAATGAAAGCCACAGTCATATTTCTACAAGATAAGTCTTTCCCTACTTTGGATGAAACAATGCTCTAAAGATAATTCGACTCTTAGTCTTATTGGTTATCAGAGACAGTAAATATTCTCACTTTTCCTTGAGCTCTCACTGGTAGCCTTCCTCAAAGCCATCACATTTTTATTAACAATCTCCTCAAGGGGCTTCCAAAAGTCTTTCTATCCTTTGTCTCAAATTCACTGCTACATTTCAGTTTTTGTTAAGGCACAACCCTACTTTCATACCAATCCTTCTTGTCCTTATCTAATGATACAATACAGATAATTCCAAACCTCGGTGGTATAAAAGAAAGATTTGTAATACTTATGGATTCTGCAGGTTAAGAATTTGGTCAGACCTCTCATGATCATTTCCTTCTCATATGATTACAGCTAAGTATTGGCCAGGACTGCAGCCACCTGAAAGCTCAACTGAAACTGGAAATTCCACTTCTGAGATGTCTCACATCACTAGCAATTTGACTCTAGTTATTGGTGTTAGTGGTGTGTTGGGACACACAGTTCTTCTCTACCTAGGCTTGCTTGGTTGTTATCATAGCACGACAGCTGACTTTCACATGAACCAGCCATCCGAGAAGCCATCAGAAGCTGCAATGATTATCTAGCCTCAAAAACAGTATCATCACTTCCTCTGTACTTGATTCAGTGTGGGACTATAAAAAGGCCTGAATACCAAGAAGTATGGATTATTGAGGATTCTCTTGGAGGTTGGCTACCAAAGATAGAAAATGGGAAATAGGTAGCACATGAGCTCCTCTTCTTCTAACACACACAGATATATCTTTGTATTATTTTTATCAGTCAATAAGTTGTCTCTGTCTCTTCCTCTCTACCTTCCTTCCATAGGCCCTCTTTACTCACTTATAAGCCGATCACATTTCCCTGTCTTCTAAAATCTACTAAAATATCTGATCTACAACTAATATTAATATACAGGATAACTGTTTTAAATTAGTGATTTTCAAATACTAATCACTTGAGTATCTTGTTAAATTGTAGATTCTGATGCAGTAGGTCTGAAACAAGGCTGGAATATACTGCATTTCTAAAATGCACCCATTTGATGTTGATATTACTTTCCCAGACCACATTTTTGTGACACAAGCCTTTAGATCAATGATTCTCTACATTTGCTGCACATTGGAATGACTTAGTGGTTTAAAAAAAAAAACATTTAAACAATACTCATGTCTGGAATCCCATCTCTAGCAACCTAATTTAATTGTTCTTCTGTAAGGCCCAATGTGTGTCAGCATTTATTAAAGCTTCCCAGATGATTTCATTGTGGAGGCAAGGTTGAAATTCTCTACTCCAGACTAAAATTATATCAGAAATTTGAGAAGCAGCAAAAAAAAATACTAGTTAATAAGAGTGGCTGGGCATGGTGGCACATAACTGTAATCTCAGAAGTCTAGGAGGCTAACGTGGGAGGACTGCAAGTTTGAGCTCAACGTAGACAAATTAGTGACTTACAGAGACCCTGTCTCAAAGCAAACGTTAAAAAAAAAGGGCTGGGGATGTAGCTCAGTGTGCCAAGATCATGCTGCTCCAATAGTTTTATATGTTATCTCATTTATTCCTCTCCAAAACAGGTAATGTGTGTGTTATACTATTTTTCTAATGAGGAAATTGAAATCCATCTAGGTTTCATAAGAGGACCAAATCACATGTCTTAAAAATGGTAAAATCTGTTCTTGTATTTGATTTTAGATTCTAGTCTTTTAACCTGTATATTACATTGTATTTTCCTAATATTTAGGTAAATTTTTGTTTGATTCTATAAATAGAGATGAGCATATTTTATATCTTACCCAAACACTATGAAAATTTGACTGGTAGAATATGATGATGATTCATAGTAAAGCATTAAGATAATCTTTCAGGTTTCATCTTGTGAGTTATATTGAAGCTAGGTATTATTAAATGAAATTCAGGCATTGGGAAAATGGTTTAATTTGAGGGAGAAGGGGAAGACAATAATTTGTATTTCTCATACTCAGAGTTTGAGGTTTCAACCTGTCATATGCACTTGAAAATTTTATCAGTCAATAATACACTTAGGCATAGATCTCAATAACAGAGGGTAGTTGTTGAATTAGTTAGTTATTGTGGTTGAATGTAAGGTACGGAGAATTATCCAGTGAGAAACTACCTGCCCTGAAAAACAAAGTGATCCTCAGATAGACTGAAAACCAGATTATCTGAAATTAAAGGCATGCTGAGGAAGGAATCAGCCAGACAACATAACAAGAAAAACCAGAGTGTGGTGTGACATGGACACAGAGAGTGCACATGTGTTCAAAAATGGAGTGAATACCTATGCCACTCCTGTGCAATGTTAAAAAATGTCACAAAGAAAGTTTACCTTTGAAAGGAGGTTGAAGAGAAAATGCAGGGCATTCAAATACTGTTATCACCCAAGAAGTTATATCTGAGCCCTGTGCAATGTGTTTTCACAAACTTGAGCTCGGGCTTGTTAATGCCTATATTACAAAGAAGCAGACACAAAAATTGAGCATTTGGCACATATTCATACATCGAGGACACAGAGAAGTGTGGTCATGAACTTGAATCTGTCTGGTTCTAAAACACTTGGCCTTTTCTGTTAGGATATATATATTTTTTTTTTTTGGTACCGGGGATCGAACTTGGGTCCTTGAGTTTGCGAAGCAGGCGGTGAAACCAGTGAGCTAAATCCCTGGCCGGTTAGGGCATTTATTAATGTGGTAAAATTTATGTAAACTAAAGCTTACCATTTTAATTTACCTTTGTATTATTTTTAAATAGATACAATTGTATATGTTATCATGAACAAAGTGATGCTAGTGATGCTTTGTCTACTTAGTTGTCATGTGGATTACCTCACATATTTAACGCTTTTGCGATATCACTTTATATGCACTAGTAGCATTTTTAAGAATACAAATATATTGTCAACCGTAGTCACCAGGTTGTACAACAAATCTCTCAAACTTATTCCTCCTATAACTGAAATTTTGTACCCTTTGACCAACATTTTCCTAGACTGACCCCCAAAATTCCAGCATCTGGTAACCATTCTACTCTCTTCTATGAAATCAATATTTTTTCATTCCACATATGAATGAGATCATGTGCCCTGCTTGTTTCACTTAATATTATGTCTTCCAGATTCATCCTTGCTCCCACAAATGACATCATTTTATTTTTTTAAGAGTGAATATCATATATATATATATATCCCATTTTTAATTCATTCATCCATTGTTGTATACTTAGGTTGATTCTATATCTTGGCTATTGTCAATAATGCTTCAATATACAAAAGAGTCCACATATTTCTTTGACATAACTAATTTCATTACTTCTGGGTATATGCCCAGTAGTGGGACTACTGGATCATATGCTAGTTTATTTTTAATATTTTGGAAATCTCCATGCTGTTTTGCATAATGGCTGTAGTAATTTACATTCCCAGCAAGAGTATGTGAGGTTTCCATTTTCTTCACATCCTTCTCAACATTTTTTTCTTTTGATTTTGATAATAGTCACTCAAGCAGTTGTGAGAAGGAATCTCATTATGATTTTAATTTTCATTACCCTGATGATTAGTGATGTTGGCCATTTATTCATATGCTTTTTGACCTTTTCTGTGTCTTCTTTTGATAAATACCTACTTAGTTCCCTTCCTCACTTATTAATTGTTTATTTGTTACCTTATAGAATTGAATTTTATATATGTGGATATTAGCCTGTTATCAGGTATATAGTTTGCCAAACATTTTCTTCCATTCTATAAGCTTATTTTTCACACTGTTGATTATTTTCTTTGCTGTGAAAAGCGTTCAAGTTTTATTTAATCTCGTTTTTCTATTTTTCCATTTGTTTTCTACTTTTGGGGTGATATTTGAAAAATTATTGCTCAAAACAATGTCATGGAGATTTTCTCCTAATAATTTTCAAGCTTGCATTACAGTTCTTAATGAGTTTTAGTTAATTTTTGTATGTGGCGAGAGTAAAGGGTCTAATATTCTTCTGCACATGGAAGTCCAGTGTTCCCAGCATCATTTATTGAAGAGACTGTCTTTTCTTCATATTTTCAGCAGCTTTGTTGAAAATCAGTTGGCTGTAAATGCACAGGTTAATTTCTGGGCTCTCTCCTATCCTACGGATCTGTGTGCTCATTTTTGTGCCAATACCATACTGTTTTCATTACTATATAGCTTTGTTGTAAATTTTGAAGTCAGGTAGCAAGATGTCTCCAGCTTTGTTCTTTCTGGCAAAGATTATTTTGGGTATTGAAGTTTGTAAGTCCATATTAATTTTAGAATTATTTTCCTATTTTGTGAAGAATATCTTTGCTATTTTGTTAGAAATTGCAATGAGTCTGTACACTGCTTTAAGTAGTATGAGTGCTTTAACAATATGAATTAGTCCAATCTGGGAACACAACATAATTTCCATTTCTTTACGTCTGTTTTAATTTCTTTCATCAGTGTTCTATAGTTTTCAGTTTAGATATTTTTGCCTACTCGGTTCGGTTTATTCCTAAGTATTTTATTTTACTTTGTGTTATCTATTATAAATGACACTTTTAAAGATTTTCTTGCTCACACACTTTTCTCTGTATATAAGATAAATTTTATTTATTTTTGTTCTAATCTATTTTTTCCTCCTAACATGGGGTTAGTTTTTTCTGGTTTCTTGAGGTACAATGTTAGGTTGTTTCTCTCTCTCTCTTTCTTCTCTCTCTCCTCTCCTTCTCTTTCACTGGAGGCATCTATTGGTATAAACTTCCCTCTTAGAACTAATTTTCACATACCCTATAGGGTTTGCCACTTCATGCTTCCATTTCACTTTGTATCTGAATCTTTTAAATTTCCTTTTCACATCTTCATGGACCCTTGGTTGTTCAGAAGTATGTGATTTAAATTCTATTTTTTTGTGAATTTTCCAAAGTTTTTCTTCCTATTGATTTCTTGTTTTATATCATCATCACCAGAAAAATATTTCATATGATTTAAATCTCCCCAAATTTTCTATGATTTGTTTTCTGCCCTAACATATCATCTGCCCTGAAACATATTCCTGTTCCAATTGAGGAGAATATGCCTTTGAACTATTTTAAATTGCACAATCTAGAGGATTTTAGTATATTCAAAATGCTGGGCTACCATAACCACTTTTTGACTCCAGAACATTTTCTTTGCCTGAAAGAAAAGCCCTCTACTCATTAAATAGTCACTACCCATTGACCCTTCCCTCCAGCCTCCGACAAATGTATTTTAGGTCTCTATGGATTTGCTTATTTTGAATATTTCATATAAATGAATTATTCATACAATATGTGCCCTCTTATTTCTGGCTTCTTTCACTTAGCATAATGCATTCAAAGTGCATTTGTGTTTTAGCATGTATTGATATTTCATTCTTTTATGGCTGAATAATATATTGTTTGATTATATAAACACTGTGTTTATCCATTCATCTGTTGATGGACATTTGGGTTGGTTCTATTTTTTGGCTATTATGAATAAAGCTGCCGTGAACATTAGTGTACATATTTTTCAGTGAACATTTGTTTCTAATTCTCTTGGTTATATGCCTAAAAGTTGAATTCCTGGGTCATATGGTAGCTCTATGTTTAACTTTTTGGGGGAACTGCCAGAACATTTTCTAAAGCAGCTGTACCATTTTCTAATCTCACCAGCAATATATGTGAATTTCAGTTTTTCCATATTCCTGCTAGCACTTGTTATTTTCCATTGTTTGGATCATAGCCATCTTAGTGTACACGAAGTGGTATCTCAGTGTGTGTATCATTCAGTGTTTACTAGAGAAACATACGTAATACAAGATATACAAATATATAAGAATTTACAAGACTGGCTTACAATAGCAAACTACAGAGTCAGATGAAAGAGTCCAGAGGGTCTGTCTGCACATTGGAGCCTGAAGGATCCAGTGGAAGATTTGGAGCTCACTACAGTGTCCAGTTCAAGTCTGCATCAGGAGGCTGATGGTCTGCGATGGAAGGCTGAAGAGACTATGCCAGAAGGTTGAAGATTCTAAACCAGAAGCTAAAGAGTCTGTGATGAATGCCAGGAGATGACGTTCAAGGTGACGGTGAAGACTGGAGCTCCTCTGAAGAAAGAGAGCAGGTCCCTCTTTCTTCATTTCCCCTTTATACCACCCAGGTGACAAATCTCTGAGCCAATTTAGTTGAGCTTCTCTTACTCAAGTTAACACAATGGATCAACCATTACATTGTGCTTTTGATTTGCATCTCTGTAATGATTAATAATGTTGACTATCTTTCCTGACACTTGTTAGTCATTTGTATATCTCCTGTAGAGAAATGCCTGCTCAAATCCTATGTCATTTTGAAACATCCTAATACTTTTAAAATCACATTTTATTTATTGACATAACAAAATGCCCCAGTTTCACCTTATGCAGTGGTACCTGGGTTCAAGAATGCTTTTCTTTACAAATGATTTGGTTCACAAACAGAAGCATTTGGCAAAATTTTGTTTTGTTTACAAACTCTGTATCTGGGGATGAACATGACTGAGGCCATCTTACCTGCATGAACATAAACATGGACATCTTTTCCAGAATCATGGAAAAAATTAAGTTCATGAACTGATGTACCACTGGACTTCACCTGCCCCAGATTAAGAATAAGGAACTTCTCCAAGGATCCTCAGTTCTGTGTGGTGGAGAAAATTATTTAGAAGTAATAAATTCTTCTCAATATGCTTAGAATATCATGGCATCTAAAGGTTTTCAATGAACAGAGATAGAATTTTTAAAACCATGGTGCAAACTGATACCTCTTACTCAAATGCAGTGTCACAGGATTTTTCCTCACTTTTCCTTATTTCACACTTGTGTCATTCTTTTTTTTTTCTGCAATGATAACCTTGGTTCTTATAATGTTTGTATATTTAGTAAATTTCTCTATTCTACAGTAAACACAAAGTAGTTGCAGGTTCACCATACAAATACCACTATTAACAAAAAGCATATGAAGTTTAAGGGTTTTTTAACCATATTTCTCATTTTTCAACTATAAAGCACTGAATTTGTACAAGACATTTCTCAAAGAAGTAAAAGCAGCAAATAAATATATGAAAAAATGTTCAACATCACTGGTCATTCGAGAGATGCAGATGAAAACAACAC
>NW_004624787.1:1573427-1591342 GCF_000247695.1 Heterocephalus glaber | reverse complement strand
CAACCCCTCAACCCTTCTCTATTTACAAAGACTTTGTTTCCATCTTTTTCCTTTTCTCATATTTTTTCTTTTCCCTTCTTTCCTTTCCCCTACCCTTCCCAGTTCCCCTACTCCTTTAGACCTTTTCTTCCTATTTCACATTATCAATTATACCATTTGAACCTTATTTACATCTTTAGCTCCTCACACCAGAGAAGCTATTCGGTATTTACACGTGTGTCCTCTTTATTATTTTTTGAATGGTACCAAAAGTTTATCTCCAAATTGAGGGGTGAGGGGGTAAGGGAAATAGTAGCTCTGCAGAGCAAACTTGCGCCAAACAGAGAGGAAAGTATGAAAGGAAAAGGAAAAGTACACTCTGGTCTAGAAGACACAGAGAGGGCTATCACGAAGAGTCACAAGAATGTGTCCCCTGTGGTATCTGTGTCCTTATATGTAGTCCACGTCTTGTGGGAGCCCATGAATTTATGATTGTAAATAGGCTCATTCAAATAAAGATATAGAAAACAATCGTTTAGCAAAGTTTTTGTGTAATTAATCCCAAAAGAAGTCAGGTCTTTTGTTGTTGTTGTTTGGTACCGGGAATCGAACTCATAACCCCGCGCTTGCCAGGCAGGAGTGGCGCCACTGAGCTACATCCCTTGCCCAAGAAGCCAGTTTTCAGAACTGACAGGGCAAACACAGCCACAATATGTATTTAAAGGAAAAAAAATTATTGAATTGCCAAACTTACCCAGTTTACTTGAACCGTATTATGCTAGAAAAGATCAAACTTCTCACAAGATTATGATATTAATAAAGATCACAGAACATACTGTCAGAGGTCAACATAATAAAATATTGTTTTGTTAAGTATTTCAGATTTAGGCAGGCGGGAAAATGGCAGACGGAAAGGCGGGAGAGGAGAAGCCTGAGAAGCCGAAGCGATCTGGAGCCGCCGGAGTAATGGAGGGGAAAGTTCCAGTCAAGAAGCTGCAGACCTCCCAACAAAGTCTACAAAGATCTCCAAGTTTGGATTTGCCATAGGTAGTCAGACAACAAAGAAAGCATCAGCTATATCCATCAAACTTGGATCAAATAAGCCTAAAGAAAGTGTTCCAACTCTTGCTCCAAAATCCCTCTCAGTGGCAGCAGCTTTTAATGAAGATGAAGATAGTGACCCAGAGGAAATGCCTCCAGCAGCAAAGATGAGGATGAAGAATATTGGAAGGGATACATCAACATCAGCAGGACCAAACTCTTTCAATAAAGGAAAGCATGGGCTTTCTGATAACCAGAAGCTATGGGAATGAAATATAAAATCTCATCTTGGAAATGTCCATGACCAAGATAATCAAATGATGTGTTTTGAATTGGGGTGTGGGGAGGGTGTAAAGTTAAAAGGAACAGTTTCCTTTTTTAAAATGGTATAAGACTATCTTTGGAGCCGCTTTTTCTTTTTCTTTTTCATTTTTCTAAAGATTGAGTGGTACACTAATAAGTGAGAGTTTGAAATTAGAGGTAATTTATGTTTTATATACAGATTTCAAGACATTTGCTAATTCTTTTTCTTTTTTTTTTAAGATTGAGTGGTACACTAATAAGTGAGAGTTTGAAATTAGAGGTAATTTATGTTTTATATACAGATTTCAAGACATTTGCTAATTTTGTAGTTTCATGTGATTAGTTCCCAAAGGTTACAGATAATAAAGAAATCAGAAATGGTACCTTTTTAAGAATTGCATACTTTTTTAGACACAACTATTAGCACATTAAGAGGGAAGCAAAAAATAACTGTCTATTTAAAACTGTCAGGAGTTACTCCTAAATTAACTCCCTCATTACCTAAACTGACTGTCTGGCTCCCAGGAACAGCCTTATGGAGAAAGGGGGAGTATTGTATTGAAAGGAAAATGTTTCTGGACTATTGACTGAAAGTAAATTTAGATAAAATAGGTTTTTTTTCCTTATGGGCATTTGTTTTGTTATCATATTATTAGGTATTGCATTGCTATCAGTGGATACAGATGCTTAGCTCTTTTACTAAAAATACCTTTTAAAAAAAATTTCTATGTGAAGTATTGTATTTGAAATAGCCCGTTTCACTTTAGTGGTCTTGTCTACCTTCATTAGTCTTCAAAGAACAGCCATTTGCTACCAAAGTAAATCAGTATTTTGAATGTTCTTCTCTTGGTTTTTGTTTGTTTATTAGCTAATTCTTGTAAGCATTTCAACCAGAACTTGAGGCAAATCATAAGGAAGTTGTTTCTTTTAAAATAAAAACCACATCAAAAATTTAAATGTACATACTGATTAAATATTTGGCTGATTTTTAGTTTTTAAAAAGTATAAACACCAAAAAAAATTTAACATTGTAGAAGATGGAAGAAATAAGATGCATTTTCTGTAACCTTGTCTACACATTTACATTGCTAAGTTGTTAAATCCAATTTGAATTGAACTCACTACAGGATTTCTTATTAGAACAATTATATTGTTTATTTTAAGTGTATACATACTGCCCAGTGGCCTGGGCATATTGTAGGTACTGAAAATGAAAGAAAATGCATCTTCAAACACATTTTATAGAATTGTTCATCATATATACTGTTAGATTTGTGTACTGTAGGGTGTTTTGTTTTGTATTTTTGTATTGTATATGGACTTTTTTAAAGTGACACTTAAACACATCTTTGAAAGCATAGTCACAGACAAAAGGAAAATGATAACAGTGATTTCCTTCAGAATGCCTACAATGTTAAATTTGGAGGCAGCTTCAGACTATTTTATTGGTGGTAGTTACTTGCTGATCTTTTTTAATAAGTAACTCCACAGAAGAAACCTGTGCGTATGCCTACAAAGTTGTTCTTTTGCATTACAGTTTAGATTAAGCCTCAAGTAAAACAATGGAAATGTATATAGAACTATTAGTTCTTACATGATTTAATTATACCAAGATACATGAATTTAACATTAACTTTACTTTTATGTAGACAAACTGTTCATTTTTGTCCATTTTACTGTTTGTTAAAATAACATCCCTCTCCTACATACTCTTTTCTTGACCCAAATGAAATACTAAACTAAGGTCAAGATGAGGAGAGAAATGACTGAGATGAATGTCTTTACTAAAATAACCAATACATTTTGTCAAACTCAAAAAAAAAAGTATTTCAGATTTATAAGAAATATTCAAAAATTTATTATCCTGAGGATTAGAATCAGGGTCACCTTGCTATTATTATCATCATTATCATTATTTATTATGGTAATTAAGTGCTTACCAATGTTGCAAGAAAGGCATACTCTCATTTTTTGCTTTTATAACATTTCTAAGAATATGTAGGTATTTCATACCAATGATATCGTATCAGGCATTTCAATTTGCACACTCTTGTCTTCATTGAACAATACTCTTGAAAGCTTTATATATCTGGCCATTAAGATTTTATTTTTTTGTTTAATTTTCTCACACTATTCTATAACATGAACATATCATTATTTTTCATTCCTCTCGGTGGGAACTTAGGTTGTTCACAGTAGGTTGTTGCTGATTTTTACTTATAAATTACACATCTTTTTAGACATGGTCATATACTCATGTATAAATTTTTCTTTAGAGAAGACACTAAAACAGTTGAATTGCAGGGAAATTTTTCTTCCTTCCTGACAAAACGCCTCTATAATGGCTGTATCATTTTCTATTTCTGCACCTGTATCTTGAGTACCAATGAAAAGTCACAATGCTCACAGGTTGGCATCTTCAAATTTAAATTCCCTCTAGTATGACTGTGGGATTATGGGCTTGTTTCTTCCACATAGGGACTGTTCATTTAACATCTACTTTTCCACACCTATTATTTTCCTTGCCTTCCCTAGTTATATAAGCTTTCTATTGTTAAATCAAAGTACCAAAAACTTATTGTTTTAAAATAATGCAGATGTAGTATCTTATAGATTTGGAGGTCAGACATACAAAATGAGTTTTCTTAATTTTTTATTTAATTTTATTAGTACATATTTGCAGTACATAATGATTATAATTATGATGGAGAGTTACAGCATTCACATAAACACATCTTAATTCTTTTTTGTCCCCTGGTCCTCTCATCCCTCCCTGCTATTTCCAACTCTTGGTCCCTTTTCCACTTGAAAAACCTCTATTTCCTTTTTTCTTCAAGTTGTTTTCATACCCTTTCCCTCTCCTCCCTCCCTCCACACTCCACTTCTCGTTTACCCTTCCTATCTTAAAAGGATTTCCCCTCTTCTTAGTATCTATCTTTTATTTTGCTTTTTATTTATATTTTTTGATTTCTCATATAAAAGAAACCATATAATATTTAAGATTATATGTCTGATTTATTTCACTTAAAGTTATAGTCCCAAGGAGCATCCCTTTACCTACGAATGTCTCAAGTTTAACTTTCTGTATTCCTTCTAGAAGTTCCAGAAGAAAATCTGTACCTTATTTTTTTCCCCTGTCTAGAAGTTATCTCTATTCTGTGGTTCAGGGCCCTTTCCTCCTTCTTCAAAAAGAGCAGTACAGCATCATCCAGTGTCTTTCTGATTTTGATTCCCTTTTAATTGCCCATATAAATATATTTAAAGCCCACCCAGATAATCCTGGATAATCTCCTTATTCTCAAATTCTTAATCACATCAAAGTCTTTCCTGCAATGTAATATAATCTATGAAAAACACAGAGGGGTAAGGACATGGGGATCTTCCAGGGGCCATTATTCTGGCTATCACACCAGTCTTACCTTGGGCTGCCACTTGCCTCACTGCTGGCTTTCCTCAGTTTCAAGCTGCTATTTCCCTGATGGTCTCAACAGAGAGTGGTGCAGTGATGGTCACACTCATTTTGGTGTCTGCTCAGTTACTCAAAGTTTAGGAAGTAGCATGAGAATAAAACAATTTACAACTGTTCTTGAACTACGGCATTCCCAAAAATAAGGGGAAACAACAGTAACAAGTAATTCTTCACAGAAAAACTCTATTAAAAGAAACTTTATTTCATAAAATAGCTCCCCTATGTTCAGCCCAATCTCTCCTTCCTAGATTCTATAAAGATGAACTAAATTCCTTTAAGAGAAACTTAAGTCCTATACCAGGAGAGATTTCCTGTTCACCATGCAAGTTAGCCAGCTCTTCAGTTGTTTATTCCCTTGTTTCTAGGCCTGACCAAACAAGGCCATCTAGTCATGTATCTTCAATTATTACTTTCTCAATATGCAATGACATGAGCAAGGTTTTGAAAGTATTGTATCCTTTACATTGGATGAGTGAATGTCTTAGGCCAGATATCACCCATATTAATGTCAATAACTAGAAAGGAGACAAAATGAAGCTTCATTAACCCTCATTTTAGAGTCCAGAGTAGTGGAGGGTTGTCAGCCACAGAATAACTGATATTAGGCAGACAGATTAATCCCCTTGTAAAATTCAGGAATATAGAAGATGGAAAAACAAATTCTCATATTCAGAAAAATTCTTATTAGCAAGAAACACAGAACACTTTCAGATTCAAGTGGTAATAGATGCACCATATAATAGAAATAAATTAGATGCATGAGCAATTTTGATAGTAATAACAATGACATAAAAAGAGCGTGCTCTGGATACAAATGATTATTTTTAAATAATGAGCCCATAATGACAATCTACACTAGGAACCTATATCTTAGCTACAGAATTTACTGTGCTTTCACAAATTGTCCTGTTTTAACAAATTTACTCTTTTATTTCTGACCTATGATATTTTATGGAACCAAAAGCTGCTATTGAGAACATAATTGCAAATGGCTTTATATGTCTCTTCTTCATTCTGCAAAGTTTTTAATCTATGTATAGCACTTGAATAATATAAGAAAGCTACTAAAGAAATCCAAAACGAAAGAAGACTTTCAGGATCTGCAAAATGAAATATATTGCACATCTATTTTCATTTTATAAATCATCCCAGGATACTATATTTCATGAGCCAGTGCTTCACTAATTAACAAACAAATAATAATAAAGAAAAATATATTCATATAGAGTGTGTAGCTCTGGGCTAAACCAGAGATAACTACATAGTCTTCAATCTCCTCCCATTGATAAAGGATGGTCAATGTCACCTTGCCTTGAATCTGGGTAAGCCATTGACTGCTTTCAACAGTAAAAAATTGCCAAAGTGACACTGTGCCAGGATCTGGGTGCAGATATTAAAAGACTAGCAATATCTATTTCCATCTCTTGTAGTCTCACTCTAAGGCAAACCAGTCACCATGTAAAGAGTCCAAATGCCTTGTAACCATGGAATAAGTATGGAGATACCTCAAAAAACTGGAATTAGAGGAGGTCCCATTTGACCCAGCTATTCTCCTGCTGGGTGTCTTCCCAAAAGAATTAAAGGAATCATACCACAGCGATATATGCGCACCCATGTTTATAGTGGCACAGTCTGTAATAGCTAAAGCTTGGAAACAGCCCAAATGCCCATCAACTGGAGACTGGATAAAGAAGATGTGGCGTTTTTTTTAAAATAAAATTGAGTACTTCTCAGTCATAAAGAATGAGAAACTAGAGACATTTATAGCTAAATGGATGCATATTGAGGCCATACTCTTCAGTGAAATAAATAGGACACACATGTGTAAATACTGAATAGTTTCTCTAGTGTGAGAAACTGAAAGTGTAAATAAGGGTTAAAATGTATAATAGATTATGTGAAATAGGAAGAAAAGGGGCAAAGGGGAAGGGGAAGCAGGAGGGGTAGAGGAAAAGAAAGAAGAGAAAGGAATAAATATGAGAAAAGGAAAAAATGGAAACAAAGTCTTTGTAAATAGGAGGGTGGGGAGGTTGAAGGGAGGCCAGGGGAATGGGGAAAAATAAGAACCAAGATATATCATGTAAAGGTACAAATGTCATCATATTTTATACCTAAAATATAAAAATAAACTTAATGAATTAAAAATAAAAGAAACCCAGACTACATGGAAAGGCAGAGGCAAGAAGCTTCAAAGCAATAAGCATGTGAATAGCTAATCCATCTTGTGATAAACCTTACCTACATGAGCAAAGAAATCTTGCTAATTACTATTAATTTTATGCCCTTCTTGAATTCCTGACTTTCAAAACAGTAGTCAAATAAAGTATTTTTAAATTACTTAATTTTTAGTTTGTTCAACAGAAATAAATGTAACAAGATCAGCTGGTTTCAGATTATTTAGCAGCTATGAAATATCCAGAATAAGTAATTTCTTCTTAACAAGGGAATGATAGTACTTGGACCTTCAGAGGCAGTAGAGTACCTTTAGGTAGTTTCAGTATCTTCATATGTATCTGTAAGACTATATATTGAAAATAGAGAATGATGAATGGGATTAGAGTTCTGGCCTCTATAATTCTTTGGATGATCTCTGTTTTCCTTGATCCATGATGCCTTTGGAAACTCATCCTCCAATACTGTGCCTGTGGTCCTTATTCATCTTCATGGTGATAGTATATCTCAGCTATATATCCAAGTTATATTCTTTGAGGAAAATAATGATTATTACTGATAATGATGCATACTTAGAGAGTGCTTCTAAGTGCAAGGAAGTATGCTAAACACTTTGTATTTGTTATTTTATTAAAAACTCCCAAATATCCCATGTGATAATTTCTATTTCTACTCCCACTGTTATGGCTTGTGTCTAGACGTCCCCCCAAAGCCTCATGCAGTCATGGATGGGAATTTTTCAAAGGTGACTGAATCTAGGGTGTGTGATTGATTTATGGTGCAATGCTAGGATTAAGAGTAGTCTGCATAGTACAAAAGGGACAGAAAGAAGCTGTTAAGGTCCCTTGGTTTTGCTATCTTCTGCCCCTGATGAAGTGTCTCTCCTCTAAGATGCCTGTCTGCCATCCACCCTGCCTTGTAGCCAGCCAACTATGAACTGAAACTTCTATGAACTGTGAGCCAAATAAACCTTTCTTCCCTTAACTTTGGGTGTCAGGTATTTTGTCTCAGCAAGGAGGAAAACAACTAAGACTCCAGAGAAGTGGGGTCATTGCTGTGACTATACCTGACCATGTGGTTCAGGATCCTTTGAGAATGGCTTGTGGGAAGAGTTTTAAATGGTTCAGAGATGCTGGCTGAAAAAGTAGAGCTGGAACACCTGAGGCTGTATTGATGGGAAATTCTGGTCAGAGTTCAGAGGACCAGAATGCTGATAGAAACCCTGCCAATAAAGCTCAGGCTTGGGAGGTTTCTCTAAGAAGAAGGACTGCATTGGTTGTTGGACACCAGATGTTGTGTGCTATGACTGGGCAGAAAGTTTGTCTGCATTTTGCTGGTGTACAGAGACTTGGACTGAGACTGAGACTAAGGGCAGCAGACTAATTAATTTGAGAGAAGAAATTTCAAAGCAGTCTAAGGTTGAGGCAGTGGCATGGCTACTGTTGGAGGCTATTAGTCAGATTTATGTTGAGAATCAAGAGAAAAAAATCCCAGTATAATGATTTCAAATGTTTTAAGTTTGGCCAGTAAAGTTGTGGACTAAAAGATAGAGCAAAGATGATCTTCATTGCTGAGAAAGAAAAGGAGAATAGAAAAGATGGCTGAATAGCATCACAAGAAGCTGCAGGACTTCACTGTTTGCAGCGTCAAAATTGTAAAAGTGAAAGGCTTTGGTTTGACAAGAGAGGCCCAAAGCACCATGTTCCAGAATGGTAGTGGCCTGAGGAAATTGTTCTCTGGGATTCAGTTCACAGGCATTGATATTTATAGCTAAGAGAGAAGGAAGTCTGGCTATTGCTCCAGCTGGTAGCATACCTTGATGTCATCTACGTGGTACTGGTTTTAGGTATATGCAGAATGCAAGAGTTGTGGTGTCAAGAAGGCTTCCACCCAGATTTCAGAAGACCCGGGAGGCCAATCAGTGTGCCCCTGAGAGGGCAGTGTGTGAAGCTGTGAGTGTGAAGCTGAAGGTGAAGTGGAGAATCCAGACATTTGGAGAAGCCAGGAACATGGGTCCTTTGAGGAAAACTTTAAGGAGGGAACAAAGCTGGTCCCAGAGGGAAGTCATGGGAGCTACAACCACCAGCAGTGCCATAGGGACAGAGCCACCCAATCCCTTTGGAGTTCACAACTTGCCACAGACTGCCTTGGATGCTGGACATGGAACTAGAGGACTTAATGCTTGCCCTGCTGGAGTTTGGACTTGCTTTGGTCTCATTCCTTTGTATCCCCCACTTTGTGCCTTTTGGAATGGAAATGTCTCTCTTGTGCCACTGAATGTTGGAAGTGTTTAACTTTTTTTCATTTGTAGAGGAGCTCACAGCTAAGAGTTTACCTTAAATCTCAGAGGAGACTTTGGACTTGGACTTTTCAGCAATGCTGAAACTGTTAGGTCTTTGGTGACTCTTGGAGATGCACTAAATGCCTTTTGCATATGGGGATGTGCACGAGTCTTTGTGGGGCCAGTGGTGGCTTGTGTCTAGATGTCCCCCCAAAGCCTCATGCAGTCATAGGTGGGGATTTTCCACAGGTAGCTGAATCTAGAGTGTGATTGATTCATGGTGCATTCCTAGGATTAAGGGGGAGTGCTACCTGCTCTAAGTAGTCTGAATAAGATAAAAGGGGCAGAAAGATGCCGTCAAGGTCCCTTGTTGTTTTTGCTATCTTCTGCCCACCCCACGATAGAGTGTCTCTCCTCAGTGTTGCCTGTCTGCCGTCCATCCTGCCTTGGAACCAGCCAACTATGACCTGAAATCTCTACAAACTGTGAGCAAAATAATTCTTTCCTCCCTTAACTTTGGGTGTCAGGTATTTTGTCTCAGCAACAAGGAAAGCGACTAGGACACCCACTAAACAGATGAAGAAACTAAGGTTAAGAGAGGAATAAAGAACTGTTTAAGGTCAATTAACTATTAAGTGGTAGAAAAGGGATTTAAACCCAAGAAGGCTGATTCTAGAGCAGAGAGCACATTATGCTACCAAAATATGTCTTCAGATAGCTGTCATTCATTTATTATTTGGTTCAGTAACCCATGCCTTCACATTGTTGGTTGGAGAAGAGAGGAAAAAGTGTGAATAAATGTGGAGTGCATTTCCTTCCCTTCCTTTTCAGATTACATAAAGTTTAGTCCCAGTTTTGTGATTTATCAAGATATTACTAGCTGCATTTGCACCAATACCCATCTCTCAGTGTGGACTTTAGTAGCTTGCTGTGTGATTGTTAATTTCAATCAGTTCACATTAGGTCAAACTGCCAAGTTCACCAGTAAAAGGTAATGTATCTCCAAAATAAGTGCTACTTTAGGAAAGGTTTTCTGTCAATCATTATATTCTTCACAGAATTTTAAATGAGACAACACAACTCACAGAAAATTGTCCAGTCAGATTCATCAAGTAGATCCTTCCACATTTGTAAGCTAGTCAATTAATTTGAAACATTATTAGCCTAGTCAAGAATTACAGTTAGAAATAATGATCATTCCAAGTTAATATAGGAGATCTCAGCAGGTTCAATTCACAAACAATTGCCCAAAGGAAAGATCTGTAATTATTAGCAATAAGCATATAATTGTAACAAGAATGATAGTTGACTTGAACCAAGACCTATTTCGAAAAGCCTAGCACTAGGCTGTAGTTTTGCAAATGTTTTTTTATAAATGCTACATGAGCTCAACATAAAGAAAATACAGTTTATATATGTAAGTTTCCTGATGACAGTATTGGCATAAGCTTATGGAATTATATTTATCTGTGCTATACCTGAATAAATGAAACAAATTATATGATAAAGATTATCTTAGACAAGCAATGTTGTCTAACCATCTTAATTACTTTTCTCATTGTTGGAACAAAATTCCTGACACCCAAAGTTAAAAAGGGGAAGGTTTATTTCAGCTCATAGTTTGTAGAGGTTTCAGTCCATAGGTGGAAGGTTCCAAGGCAGGGTGGCATGGCAGAGGGGCATCACAGAGAGGACAAGGAGCTCATGCGATGCTAAGCAGTAACGAAGCAAGCAGCAGAAGCAACAGAAGCTTGCTTTCCCTCTCTCACTTGACATTCTATCCGGGCTATAAATCTACTGATTGGTGTCACCCACACCCAGGGTGGGGCTACCATTATCCACAACCTTAATCCCAAATCATACCCTGAATGCACATTCACATACCCTAAATGAGCCGCATTTCAAATGCCCCACCTATGACTGCATGAGGCCTGACAGGGGTGGGGGTGGGGGTGGGAGTGCCATCTAGATACAAACTATAACATTCTGTCCCTGGCTCCAAAGACTTATGTAAATTTCCTTACACAAAAGGCATTTAGTCCATCTCTAAAAGTTTCCAAAGCCCTAAGAGTTTCAGCATAGCTGAAAAGTTCAAGTCCAGAGTCTCCTACAAGATTTGAGGCAGACTCTTAGCTTCAAGCCCTTGTGCAAATGAAAAGAAAGTTAAACACTTCCAGCATTCAATGGCAAAAGATAAGCATTCCCATTCCAAAAGGTACCAACAGGGGGATTCAAAGGAATGGGAGCAAAGCAAGTCCAAAATCCAGCAGGGGAAGTATTAAGTCCTCTAGTTCCATGTCCAGCATCCGAAGCAGTCTGCTGCATGATGTGAACTCCACAGAACTTGGGTGGTTCTGCCCCTACAGCACTGCAGGTGATTGTAACTCCCATGGCTTCTCTCTTGGGACAGCTTTGCTCCCTCCTTGTAGTTTTCCTCAGAAGGTCTATGTTCCTGGATTTGCCAAACTTCTGGCGTCTCCACTGCACCTTCAGCTTCACACTCACAACTTCATACAGTGCGTGGCCTCCCAGGGCTTCTTCTGAAATCTGGGTGGAAGCCTTCCTGACCCCACAACTCTTGCATTCTGCATGCAACTAAAACCAGAACCATGTGGATGACACCAAGGTCTGCTGCCAGCTAGAGGAGTAGCCAGGCTTCCTCCTCTTCTTAGCTGTAGGGTAAGTGCCTAGATTGCTGAGTCCTGTTAACTTAATCCCAAGAAACACTTTCTCTAGGCCACCACTAGTTTTGAATGTGGTGCTTTGGAGCTCTCTTTTCAAAGCAAAGTCTTTCACCTTGCAATTTTGGTGCTGCAATGGTTGGAGCCCTGATGGTTTTTGTGATGCTCTCAGGCCACCATTTCTGTTGTCCTGTTCCTTCTCATCAACTAAGTTCTCCTCTGCTCTATCTTTGTAGTCCACAGCTTTACTGGAGCTTCCTTTCTGGCCAAACTCAAAATATTTTAAATGATTCTACTGGGCTTTTTGTTCTTGCTTCTCAACTTCAGTCTGGTTAAAAGTCCCCAACAGTAGCCATGCTACCACTTCAACATTAAACTGCCTTGAAATTTCTTCTACCAGATTAATTTGTCCACTGTCTTTAATCTCAGTCTCAGGCAAAGTCTCTGGACATGAACAAAATGCCAACAAATTTTCTGGAAAACCATATGACACATGTTCTGGAGTGCACCATCTAATGCAGTCCTTGTTCTTAACTGAAACTTCCTGAAGCTGGTTTTTACATGTACATTTCTATCAGCATTCTGGTATTTTTAGCTCTAACCAGAATCTTCCATTAATTTTAATTTATAGCACACCAGGGCTGCTTCTTCTGCCAGCATCTCCAAACTTTTCCAGACTTTTTTTGCAAGCCAGTTCCAGTTTCCTGAAACACATGGCCAGGTAGTGTCACAGCAAGGGCCACACTCTTGATACCAAAATCACTCTGAATTACTTTTCTGGTTGCTGAGACAACACCCCATAAGTTAAACACCTGTAAGTTAAATGAGGAAAGGTTTATTTCAGGTCCAGTTTGTCAAAGTTTCAGCTTCTAGTTGGCTGGCTACAAGGCAGGGTGGTATGACAGAAGGCATGGTAGAGGAGAAACAGTTTATGGGAAAGAGGCAAGAGATAGCAAAGCAGCGAGCAGTAGCAGCAGCAGCCGCTGCCTGCCTTCCTCTCCCTTTATATTCTGTCCAGGCTGTAAACCTATTGATTGGTTCCACTCACATGCAGGGTGAGGCTTCCATTAGCTACACCCTTAATCCCAGTATCATACCTATAATTCCAGTATCACACTTTTAAGCCACATTCACACACCCTAAAGGAACCACCTTCAGAACTCTCCACCTATGACTGCATGAGTCTTCTGGGGTTCAGGGATAGAATGTTATGGCTTGTATTGAGATGTCTTCCCAAGGCCTCATGTGGTCATAGGTGGGGAGCTTTGAAGGTGATTGGATTAGGGTGTGTTAATATGGATTAAGAATATGATCCAGGATTGAGGGTGTGATACTGGGATTAAGTGTGTGGATAATGGAAGCCTCATTCTGGATGTGAGTGGAACCAATCAACAGGTTTACAGTGTGGATGGAATATAAAGGGAAAGAGGGAAGGCAGGCTGCTGCTGCTGCTGCTAGCTGCTTCACTATCTCCTGCCTGCTGGCTATGAACTGTTTCTCCTCTGTGATGCACCTCTGTGATGCACCTCTGTGATGCCACCTTGCCTTGCAGCCAGAGACTATGAAATGAAAGCTTTCCAAACTGTGAGCTGAAATAAAACTTTCCTCCTTTAACTTGTGGGTATTAGGTATTTTGTCTCAGCAACAAGAAAAGTAACTAAGACACTAAACAATGTTTCTTTCTGAACTGAATATAAGATATCTGAAGGCAAGACTTGTTTTTCATTCATTTCTGTATACCATGGCACATATCCAACATGGTACCTAGCACACTGCCTCAAAAAGATGTGACTTGAGTGAAACTGAATTTGAATGTGTTTGTCACTTTAAATAATCATTCTTGTAAAAGCACGAAAGAAATCCAAGTATTCAAAGCTATCTAATATAGTCTAATATATCAATATCACATTTACTTTTAACAGCTTGAGACATAATTTACATGCTATAATATTTACCCATTTGAAGAATACATTACAATTGCTTTCAGTATATTTACAGAATTGTGCATCCATCACTACAATCAATTTTGTAGAATTTTTATCCCTTCACCAAAGAAACCTTGTGCTCATTAGTGGTTACTCTCCATTATCCCCACCTCTGACTTCAGGAAAACAATAATTTACTGTCTGTTAGTATAGATTTACATATTCAGAACATCTCATAAAAATAAAATGTGGGCTCCTGCTGGAGGTCTGACATTCCATCCCTAAGTGTGGGCAGATCTGGGGGGAGCACCTGTGTGGCCCAGACAGGTGTGGCTGCAGGAAGATCCCAGGCAGGGCTCTGTTCCAACCTCAGAGGCTTGGGCACACCCACCCAATCCAGAGGCCCACTCAGAAAGGGGCTGCAAGGGCACACAGGCTTCAGCCAGAGGATCACCATACCATCAGCCACAGCCAGGAACCCACCAGGAGAAGAGCTGTACAGGCACACAAGCAATATGCAGAGGCTTGACCTGATACCACCAATAAGGGCAAGGAGACCCCAGCCAAAGGCTGTGCAGACAACAGAAACTGGGCTGCACTCCCAGACAATAGCTGCATAGAGGCCTCAGACAATAGCAGCATAAAGGCCCCAGCAAGAAGCACACCTAGATACCATCTCAGCTGTGCTCAGGACCCAGCCAGAAGCTTGCCCAGACAACAGGTCAGCTCAGGGATCTAGAATGCCAACACTCTGAACCCACGAATTGGTGTACTGGTGAGCAGCAGAGTAAAGGCTGCTTGGTGGCTTGATGAGAATTCAAGACCACTGGGTGAGCACAAAGTTGCCTCAACAAAGACATAGCAGGCTGCATCTGTGTAAATGAGAAGACATGTAAATAAGTCCCTAAACCAGACTTCTGGATCACCTAAGGGAACCCCAAAGGACAATGAGACGGAATAATCTGATACTCAACCACCTAGGCTCCCTGAACTGCCAATGAAAAGGGGACCTGGAAAAATGAAATTAGAAATAATTTCTCAGATAATAGCAGAGATTGTACCCATAGTACAAGACATGATTAATAAATCTAGAGTGGACAAAGATTTTAAAAAAATAGAGGAGCTGAGGTATATGATGGACACAAAAAACAAATAGAATCCATAAAACAGATACAAACAGATTTTCAGGAGATTAAAAATACCATTGAAAGGCCAGGAATCTAGCTCAGTGGTGCCGCTGCCTGCCCTGTAAGTGCAAGGACCAGAGTTCGATCCCTGGTACCAAAAAGAAAGAAACTTTTTGATGAATGTCATTATATTGTATACTTAAAATGCACCAATGATTAGAATGAATAATCGATAATGCAAAATAGGAAGAAAAGGTCCAAAGGGGTAGGGGTAGTGGGAGGGGCAGGGGAAAGGAAAGAAGGGAAAGGAAAAATGATGAGAAATGGAAAAAATGGAAATAAAGTCTTTGTAAATAGGGAAGGGTGGAGGGCGTGAAGGGAGGGTTAGGAATGGGGAAAAAATAAGAACCAAGATGCATTATGTAAAGGTACTATTCCCAATGAGAAATGTAATTGTGTTGTATACCTACAGTGTATCAATAAAAGAATTTAATACAAAAAAAATACCATTGAAAGCTTATGCAGCAAAAGGACCCAATGCAAGGATAGAATTTTAGATATAGAAGATAAGATTGCAATTAGTGACCAGGGAAAGAAAAATTTCTTAAAAATAGTAAGGGACCATGAGAATTCTATCCAGCAGCTGCTAGATGATGCAAAGAAGAATAACATCAGAGTGATTGGAGTCAAGGAAGAAACAGGAGAGAGAGCAGATGACATAGAAACACTGTTCACAGAAGTAATGGCAGAAAACTTCTCAAATAGGGGAAAAGAGCTTGACATAGAGATAAACGAGGCATATAGGACTCCAAATAGCCATGATCAAAAAAAATCTACACATAGTCATATAATAGTTAAGATTTCAGAAAACTAGCAGAAGAACAAAATTCTACAAGCAGTTAGAGAAAAGAAACAAATCACATACAATAGAAAACCCATCAGAATCACAGCAGACTTCTGAAGACAAACCTACAAGGCAAGAAGAGCATGGAGTGACATATTTCAAGCAATAAATGAAAACAGCCTCCAACCCAGATTGATGTACCCTTCAAAGCTACCTTTCAAAATTGATGGAGAAACAAGATACTTTTGTGACAAAGAGCATGTTAGTTCTTATTTTTTCCCCATTACCTGTGCACCCACAAGCACTCCAAAAAATTTTAGATAGCATGCTACAAAAAGACAAGGATCACAACCCCAGGAAGCCCAGGAGAATGAATCCATCGGGCATGACACGAAATTAAATGAAAAAGGGGAGAATCCAACTAAAAAAAATCATGACAATGATAGGTCAGTATGTATCACTTATAACCATCAATATTAATGGTCTCAATTCACCAGTCAAAAGAAATAGAATGGCAGAATGGGTCAAGAAGCAAGATCCTGCAATGTGCTGCATACAAGAAACACACTTAATTCAAAAAAACCTCATAGACTGAAAATTAAAGGGTGGAAAACAATACTCCATGTGACAGGAACCCGAAAAAAAAAGCAGGAGTAGCTATCCTGTTTGCAGATCAAGTGGATTTCAAACCAACACTGATTAAGAGGAACAAGAAAGGATACTACATCCTTGTAAAGGGAACAATCCAAGAGGAAGAGATGACAATCATAAATATATATCCATGAAACAATAGTGTGCCCAACTATATAAAAAAAATACTAACAGACATGAAACATCATATAAGCATTAATACAATAATAGTGAGGGACCTTAATACCCCACTCTCACAGATAGATCAACTAGACTAAAAATAGCCAACAAAATACTGGAACTCAATCAAACTCTCGAATAAATGAATTCAACAGATGTTTACAGAGTGTTCTACCCCACAAAATTAGAATACATATTCTTTTCAGCTGCACACAGTTTGTTCTCTAAAATAGACCACATACTCACTCATAGAACATATTTAGGTAAATGCAGAGGAACTGAAGTTATCCCCTGTATATTGTCGGACCACAGTGTGATGAAATTGGAGATTAATATCAAAATAAACCTCAAGAATTTCATAAACACATGTAAACTGCACAACACACTTCTGAATAACCAATGGGTCACAGAGGAAATTAAAGAAGAAATCAGACAGTTCCTTCAATTAAATGACTATGCCAATAAAACATAATGGAATCTATGGGACACAATGAAAGCAGTCTTATGTGGGCAATTCATAGCAGTGAATACTCACATTAGGAAAACAGAGCGAGATCAATTACACAACCTGATGCTTAACCTCAAGCTTCTAGAAAAAGAAGAGCAGGACAAACCCAAAGTCCATAGAAGGGAGGAAATTATAAAGATCAGGGCAGAATTCAATCCACTGGAGACTATGAGAATAATTCAAAAAATCAATGCAGCCAAGAGTTGGTTCTTCAAAAGAATCAACAAAATTGACAGACCCTTAGCCAACCTTATCAAAAAGAGGAAAGAAAAGGCCCAAATCCATGTAATTAGGAATGAAAAGGGTGAAATTAAAACTGACCCAGCAGAAATCTAGAGGATGAACAATACCTACTTTGAGAACCTATATGCCAATAAGATGGAAAATACAGAAGAAATGGACAGATTCCTAGATACATATGAATTGCCAAAGTTGAACAAAGATGACGTAAAAATTCTAAGCAACCCAATATTAATCAATGAAATTGAAAATGTAATTAAAACTTACAAACTAAGAAAAGCCCAGGACCTGATGGCTTCAATGCTGAATTCTACAAGACATTTAGAGAGGAACTACTGCCACTACTATTTACATTCTTCAATGAAATTGAAAGGGATGCAATACTCCCAAATTCATTCATGGAAGCAAGCATCACCTTGATCCCCAAAGCAGAGAAAGACCCAACCAAAAAAAGAGAACTATAGGCCAATCTCACTAATGAACATAGATGCAAAAATCCTTAATAAGATACTGGCAAATAAAATGCAGAAGATTA
>NW_004624787.1:1530691-1570777 GCF_000247695.1 Heterocephalus glaber | reverse complement strand
AATATGTGTCTTTTTGGTTTATTTCTTTAACTGATGATGTTTTGAAGACTCATTCACATTGTTGCACCATTCTGCATTTTTTATCCATTGAACTGTTTTAATGATGTGGACTCTCACTTTTTGGCCACTATGAATAATGTTGCTATGATAATTTAGAAGTATTTGTGTGAACATTAATTTTTATTTCTTTCGAGCAGAGACCAAGGAATGAAATTCCTAGACCATATGGTAATTCTATGCTCAACTTTTTGGTTTTTGGTGGTTTTTTGTTTTTTGTTTTTTGTTTTTGTACCAGGGATCAAACTCAGGACCCTGTGCTTGTCAGGGAGGCTCAGCACCACTGAGCTAAATCCCCGGCCCTATGTTCAACTTTTTGAATAGTTGACAGACTATTTTTCAAAATAATTATAACAATTTATATTCCCTTCAGCAATATAAAAGTTTTCCAGTATTTCCAATTCTCAACATTTGTTGCTGTCTGGGTATGATATTGTCTTAGTTACTTTTTCTTGTTACTGAGACAAAATATCTGACACTCAAAGTTAAAGGAGGAAAGGTTTATTTTGGCTCACTGTTTGTAGAGGTTTGAAATTATAATTGGCTGGCTCCAAGGGAGGATGGTATGGTAGAGGGGTATCACAGATCATGCAGGCAGAAGGCAGCAAGCAGCAAGTGACAAGTGACAAGTCACAACCCTCTTTCTTTTCCCTTATATCTTATCCACCCTTAGGGTGGCACTCACACCCTTAATCCTAGTATCCTTGATCCCAGTATCACACACCCTAGATCCAGTCACCTTCAAAAAAACCACACCTATGACTGCATGAGGCTTTGGAGGAACATCTAAATACAATCCACACAGATGTTGTATCTTATTGTGGGGATGATTTAACTTTCTCTAATGATTAATGATGTTGAGATATTTTTCATGTACTGATTGGACTTTCTTGAGGTTCAATTTATCAACTTTTTCTTTTACTGCTTATGATTTTAGTAATGTAACTTACAAACCATTATCAAATCCAAGATTAGGTGTGATACCAGTACCACATTAATTTGTTTACTCTAAATTTGTCATAAATTTAAGTCTATATATATTCTGTATTTTACTCTCTGCAAGATTTAGTTATGTTATGTTTTGTAATGTTATATTTTCATGGAGTTCCATTTTTAAGTTTTTTTTTCTTTGAGAGTTCCTCTTTGACTCATGGGTTACTTAAAATCATGTTGTTCAATTTCCAAGTGCTTATATATTTTCTTGTTTTTGTTACTTGTTTCAAATTGGATTCTATAATGGTCAGAGGATATACTATACTTCGTGCAGTTTCCATTCTGTAAATATTTTGAGATTTGTTTGTGGCTCAGGATATGGTGTACCATGGCAATGGTTGACATGTTCTTAAAAATATATATATGGTTTGGGAGTAAATTGTTCCTTGCATGTTGATTAGAACTTTTGGTCACTTATATTGCTCACTTCTCAGATATCCTTGCTGATTTTCTGTCCAGTAGTCTTATCAGTTACTGAGAATAAGATATTGAAGTCTCAAATGTAATGGTGGATTTCTTTATTTCTTCTTTCATCTTTATCAGTTTTTTACCTCTTGGACTTTGATACTCTATTGTTTGCTGCACACATGTTTAGCAGTATAATAAATTTTTTTGGTGATTCTTTGGGGTTAGTGTTGGAGATTGAATTCAGAATCTCACATGTACTAGGCTAAGGCTCTACCACTGAGCTATATCCTTAGCCTAATTATTTTATTAATATGGACTGGCCCTCTTTCTTTTCAGTAATTCTCTTTCCTGTGAATTCTATTTGTTGTGATATTCATAGAGTCATGCTTCCTTTTTAAAACTGATATTTGCATAGTCTCTAGGCAGTCCACCTTTTTCATTCTTTCAGAGTTTTCTTAGGTTTATTTATTATATCTAAGGATTTGGAAAAATATGTATGATCTAAAATGCAAGTTATATGTCAACTCATTTGGATTAATTATGTCATTTGAATTAAGTTTTGTTCTAGATAATATTTTACGTCGGCTTAAAAATCAAGTTGAAATTGGGGATTTAGCTCAGTGGTGCTGCCACCTGCCTCATAACCACAAGGTCCCGAGTTTGATGCCCAATACAAAAAAAACAAAAAACAAATTGACAGTAAGATACTAACTTGTATGTGTAAAACTTGATGTAAAAGGTCAATATTATTAACATTTTCCCTGGAAAATCCCCTAAGAATATCAAAACCTTTATCTTTTTGCCCTCAAATTACAAATATTTTTAATGCTTGCAAGAACGGATATGATAAAACATTTTAAATGTATAGTCATCTAAAAATAATTTTGAGTCCATGAGCTAGGAAAGAGAAAATAAAGAAAACCATAGGGCTGGGGATTTAGCTCAGTACCATCGCATCTGCCTCGCAAGTGCAAGGTTGTGAGTTCAATCCCTGGTACAAAAAATAAAATAAAATAGAGGAGAGAGAGAGAGAGAGGGAGAGAGAGAGAGAGAGAATGAAAGAATCTGGTCAGATAGTTAAATGGGTGAACTTTTGTTAGAAACAAAGGAGAAAGTGGCATCATACAGTGATTTCAATAGCATGTGAGCAAAATTCTATATTGCAAGCACTATAAATATTTTCAAATTCAAATGATACAAAAACAATAGTTAAAAATAAAATCAAAAGAAAATTCTTATACATTATATTTGGAAAGTTTTTTCATTTGTTTTTATTTGTTTGCTTTTGAGACAGGGGACTGCTGTGTAATCTAGGCTGACCTTGAACTCACTGTTGCCCAAGCTGCGTTTGAACTTACCCTTTTGATTCAGCGTCTTGCATGTTGGAATTACAAATGTGTGCCACTATGCACAGCTTAGTTAGAAGTTCCAGGATCATTTCAACAGATAAATGGAAAATTTTTTTAAAATCATAGAGTTGATAGAGTGTTGTACTAGTTATTGGATTCTTTGTCTATTATAATTCTTTATTGACTTTGGGGCTAGGACAGCAGCAAAAATATCACTCCTGATGCAGTTCTTGAACAATGCAATTCATCTGATACTTCTTGTCTGTATATACTTCTTTCTTGATGTCAAGAAACAGCTGTAAGTTGCTCTTCCTATCTTTCTCCCTGGTGATTATTGTTGAACAAAAATGTAACAAGAAGCATACTGAAACCAATATTGATACCAGGATTTTTTTTGTCTCTTTATTATACTTCTACATTAATTTCCACCCCAACTCAAGTTGCAAAGGAGGCAGATTCCTAGGTCAAAATTTATGGCTTTTGGGCTAAGGATGTAGGTTAGTGATAGAGCACTTGCCTAGCATGTATGAGGCCTGAATTTGATCATCAACCCTGCAAAAACAGTAATTGTGACATCCTGGGGCTTTCTTTCTTCCTAATTAATTCAATTTAGTCCTTAGAGAAAATAGATAGAGCTTAAGAATAATATTAATAAGTTTTCAGTGCCTTTCTATCACATATAATGAACTTCTACAAACAGTCTGGAGCATAGATATAACTAAAAATAGTCCACACTTTTAATTATACATGTATATGAATGATATGGGATTAAAGCAGCATGTTTAATCTCATCATCAGAGTAAAGCCTAATCTTTAATTATTTCCATACTCTGTTTCATCTAAGATCTGGACTTCTTTTCCATCTAGATCTAGGTTAAGTGTGTCATTTTCAAAAAATGAATTTCTGTGCACATGACCCAGGCTAGGAAATTAGAAGGGAACAGAGAATGCAGATGTAATTATTTGAAGAGTATTCTCTTGCTAAGGAAAATCTTACTAATGCAGTTTATAAGCAAGTTTTGATAAATTTTTATGCATAATGAGCCAAAATTTTTGAAATGAAAGTAAGAAAAGTTCTTATTCACTTTATTAATTTCTCAAATTAAGAGTAAGCAATTTACAGCTTGTTGAAGGAAGACTGTTAGGAAACTGTGATTCTAAAATGATACCTCTGACTCACTAGAATCATTCCAGGCATATACAGCAAGATGAAGGGGAAAGAAAAAAATACCCCAGGAAAGAGATTAAGAAAAGAAATATGTTTAGTCATAGTGAAAAGAAGGAGGGAACTAGCAGGAGCCCAGGGGAAGCAAGGGAAGAGATATAAAAAGGAGGAAGGGATTAAAGGGCTGGAAGGTGAGGACCGGGCCTGGATTTGTTTGAAAGGCAATGAGAAGAGGTTAAATGATTTACTAAAGGTCCCCTACTGAATCACTGGCAGTGCTGCTTCCATCTCTCCTATTTTGGGTTTCCTCTTTAGTTCCTTGTCTCTACACCAAATTAGACATTCTATGTGATTTTCTCTCATTGCAAATCTTTTATACTTTAACTCAGAAAGCCGTGTTTAGAGGGCTGTGTAGGTGGTTGTTTCTAATGTTGAATTTTTTTTCTCCTTCTTTGGGAAAACTGCTGGTATAGAAAGCTTCCTTGACTCAGTATTGAGACAAATAAAAGACAAATGTGTTATTCTACTGAGACTGTTGAAATGAAAGTTTGCTTTGAAGTAGGGTACTAGAATACATATGAGAGAATAGTGTTCTTGTCATAAAAACTGGCAGCTGAGCATTCTTTGGCCTGTCAGAGAGAATGACAACCTAGCGGGGCCAAAGTCAGACTGAAGAAATAGATTTTTTTTCTTTAATCACTAACTCAACCTATGAGCAGAAAAGGTCAGAAGTTAATGATACAGAGTAAATCATAATCCAGGGTATGTGGCCAATAAGCACAAAATTAATATAATTTCAAGAATTTAAATTTTTATCTATTGATAGAAATAGTGGATTAGGAATTCTTTCTAAGTATTTTTGAACAAATTATTGATTTTACCTTTTAATTTTGATGTAAAAGAATGTGATTTAACAGAAAATTTCCTATCTTCAGAAGGCTAGTTTAAATTCATCTATTGGGAGTATAATATTTGAAATAGTTTTTTCTAGAATTATCTGTTCTAGAAAAAAATATATAATCCAAAACCTTAAAAATAACAATACAATACAAAACTTTTAAAAGACAACAAATAGGTTCTTGAATTTTTCTGTATGAAATGATTTTGCTTTTAATTTCCTGTCATACTGACTTGGATTTTTAACACCATATCTATTTTTTTAAATGTGAATCAGGTCAATATATAATGTTCAAAGAAAATATTAAATGTAAAGTGAAGAAAAATTGAATATATATTCTTGTTAGTCAATAAATATTCCTACATTTGTATTTCTTTTAGTCTTTAAAAAATAAATTTAAGTGAAAACATGTTCTTATTAATAAGTTATTAGAAGAAATCTCACTCACAAAATTCAAGTACTCTAGTGCAATGCACTCAGATCACTGGTTGCCAAGCTAACTCAAAACTTTTGTTCTTGAAGCTAGAGAAGCTAGAGGATAGAAAATACAGAACAGTGCTTCTGGTGCTCCTACCTCCCACAAATATGTGCAAAATGATGTGTTTAGTGATGCCTTATTTTTTTCTAAAAATCACTAATTCAATAAACAAAATACACAACACTAAAGCTAATCACTTAATACTGACACAAAGAAGCACCCAGTACTCCACTATATTGAATCTTATTAGACCAGAATCACTGAAATGAACCCCATGAAATTTGAATTCCTGGTGCTCACCTATACTTTACTTTAGGACTTTCACCCATTGTGACCTTAGAGTTGCTCTAAAGCATTTTTTCTTTAGCCCCTGATGTTATGGCCTCAGTTTGATCCCTGTTCCCTACTGACAACTCTTAGGAATGTATTTTAGCTGATATCTTACATTTCATTTTCTGAGAAAATAAAAAGATTCAAAAAAGGCTTCTGTGCTATTGTTGGTGGTAGATTGTGATCATGACCTACAATTCATACCATCCAGACGTTTTAGGGATTAATGACGTCTGGGCCTGCAATTGAGAACATCTATCTTGGTTTTGTCCTGATTCTAGCTTTAATTTATGTCATACATTGGGCACATCATTTATATTCTCAGTATTTCCTTACCCAGATGCATGCATGTTCATATCTCTTTAGTGAATCACAAAATGTGATGAAGAAAGAAAACTCCAATATCTTGAATATTTTAAAGTTTTCAGTAAAATGGATAGATTAGATTATCACTTTTACTATTTTCATTAATAGTATATGAAGACCTCCTGTAGAGAGTGATAAAACCTTGCCATACTCAGAGGGAGGGCTAGCTATATAATTTTCATGACCTAGTGCAAAATGAAGTTGTGTTTATACCTCAAACGAGGTGCAAAAGATAATCATTTAAGAAAAAACCTCTTTCCCCTTTACTCTCTATCTTATGTCTCTACTAGAACGAGCCTCCCTATCCTCAACATCAGTTAGATTACAGGCCAGAAAACAGAAATTATTTGTACAGGAGAAAGATGAAGTACTCATACAGTATTTTAAGATACAATATTTATTTAGCTTATTTATTTTGCTTGTTTATTTAGCTTATTGCCACTTTATTTGTATGAAGTACGAAGGAAGGCAACATCTTAAAGACCACTCTGCTCGTTCATTTTTGTTTGCTCTACCCTCGTCCCAATCTAGATTCTTTCTCCACCCTTTCCTTTTCTGTTCTTTTTCCCATAGACTATGTCATTGGGTGCCTTTGCTGGTTAACTTCCCATTGACAGGAGATTGGAGTTTGAGAGAAGAGAAAATTCTGGTCATTTCTTCCCTATTCCATCCAGTTCAGTGCTGATCTGTGGCAGCAGCTCCAGCCCTTCCAACAGTCTCCATGATTTCTGAGTTCAGAGGCTTCCCCTTTGTCTCTTGCAGAGGCTCAAGAACAGTAACCACTTCACCTTTGTTGCTATTCTTTAGATGCCTCAATATCTCATTTTTCATTTTGGTCCCCTCAAATCTGTTCATTCCTCAATAAGTCATTCCTCTATTAAAAGTATTTTTACTCAACGCTTTAGAGTAAACCGTTTCTTGTGGGGACCATGACTAATACATATAATTTAATATTTTGCTTAAAACAATTTATTCAGATGGTTTCCTTTTGGAAGAACGACTAAAGACCCTAATTTAACCTTTAAAATCCCCCTGAATAACTCATCCCAGTATTATTTTTACTGTCTTCCAAGAAAAGGGTCTATAGCTATCATCACAAAGGAATCTGTGGCCCAAAGAGCAGTTAAAGCCTTTGTTCTATAAATACTTTGTTGGACATATCTTGCTCCTTATGTCAGTTCTGATTTTTTTTTTTTTTTTTGGTACCGGGGATTGAACTTGCATCCTTGCGCTTGCACAGCAGGCAGCAAAACCACTGAGCTAAATCCCCGGCAGTTCTGTCTAGTATTATTTCTGCTTGTTTTGTGAGTTTCTGTAAGGTCGCCAAAATAATACTGCAACATGTTTGAAGAGAAAAACTGTTTCATATAACTCTGATGTATTTCTCCAGCTCTCTTAAACTCAATAGCAAGAACAGTATTATTTTTTAATTGAGGAGATCCAGAATTGATCCCTTGTGCAGCTATGAGATTTTTTAAGATTTAAAGTAGATTCCATGGATCCAAACTTTCTAAAGATATTCATATTTAGTTTGAAAAATCCTTCATAAAGTTAAGATAGATTTGACAGACAGCAAACCCACTTAGTTATACAATTGGTTCTGTAAGATAATGCAGGCCTCCCAAACTGAGAAAATCCCCATGGAAATATTACATAGCAAGCGAGGATGGATCAGAGAATATTTATCATGCATAGGATGTAGGGCAAGGAAAACAGCAAAGTAAAACTGTATTGAGGAAACATAACAAGACAGAGAAAATTAGATAAAGGATCTAAAAACAAACAGAATTAGACTAAAAACTGTGCAATATGACATACAAATACAATTAAAACACATTCCACGTTTTGGGGTTAGTAAATACTATACAGTACTGCATATTATCAGTTCTTCCTATATTAATCCATAAATGCAGTGAGATACTAATTAAAATAACAACTGGATTTAGGTGGATACTTTACATTATTATTTTCTTGGTTCTACAAATATACATTGAATATTTCTTCATGGCATGTGCTGTGTTACTACAAAAAAAATCCATGGAATTTAAAATATGATAAAATGGCAGCCAAATTGGTTAAGAAAGTCTGATTTTTCAACAAATGATTTTGGAACAATTATGTAAACTTTTGGAAGAAAAAATGCTGTATTACTTATGAAACTCTTCAAAATAAATTTGAGATACATCAAAATATGTAAAGTAAGTTTTCACCATAAAAAGATGAATAAGGAGAAAAATATGTATAACCTGATTTAAATATTACACAATGTGTACATGTATCAGACATTTCATGATGACCTGTTAATATTTATAATTTATATGCATTTATGTATCAGTTAAAAATAAATTTTAAAATTATCTAAAAATGTTCATATTTGTTAAATTTCTATTATTCATGTACGTGTATAAACAATTATTGGAACTTGGCACAAGTAAAGTCTTTCCAAATAAGAGACAAACTCCTGGAAACCATACAGATGAAAATTGATAATTTACTAAGGAAATATTTCTTGTATTTCCGTGGCACAAAATGTATCAAAACAAAGGAAAGAAAAGCAAACTTTTGTGGCTTATATCTAGATGTCCCCTAAAGCCTTATGCACTCATTGGTGTGGTTTTTCAGAGTTTGCTGGATCTAGGGTATATGATATTGGAATTAATGGTGTGTGGTATTAAACTAAATCTACTGATTGGAATCAACATAGTTCTGGGTGTGGCTGAATGGATTTACTGAAGACAGAAGCACCACCCTGGGTATGGATGGTAGCACCCAAAAGACTTGTAGTCCTGTTGTGATAAAAGGGACAGAAAGAAGGCAGGTTTGCTGCTGCCGTTCGATACTGGTTGCCTTCTGCCTGTCACATCATGAACTGTTTTTCCACTGCAATGTCTCTCTGCCGTGAAACCTTGGCTTGGAGCCAGTCAACTGTGGATTGAAACCTCTACAAACTGTGAGGTAAAATAAACCTTTCCCTCTTTAACTTGTGGATGTAGAGTATTTTGTATCACCAACATAAAAAACAACTAAGACACAAACCAAAAAAAAAAAAAAAAGTAAAACCAGAAAAATAAATGACAAGCTAAGGCAAAATCCCTTTAGCATAATGTAAATCAGTAAGAAAAGGACAATTCTATAGAGAATGCACAAAATAAAGTGTTAGATAATTTATAGGAAAAGAAGTGTAATTGACTAGAAAGACATGAAGAGATGTTTAACCTTTCTGTTTTAAACAAGCTATTTACAACAATAAGCACTAGTGTAAAATAAGATGACAAAACTTTTAAAACATTGATACTAATCAGGATTGATGAATATATAGAGAAAACAAAATATGGCAGAATTATAAATTTACACTAACATTTTAGAGAAAAATCTGTAACTTTCACACTTTTAAATGCACATAGCTTTTCATCCAAATATGTCCAACTATAAGTTTTATTCATGTCTCGTTATAATTGCAAGTTACATATATAAGGATTTATTTCAGATGCCTATAACAGAAAGCAATGCAAAATGAAAACAGTTTAAACAAGATAGAGGTTTCTTTTTTTTAACTTTATGTAAAAGAAGTTTCAAGATGGGCAGCTGAGAATTGTAGTAGATCCATGGGTATCAGAGACTCATACTCTTAAACCTTTCTACTTTTTCGTAACAAAAACATAGCTTCCATTTTTTAAGCCACTTCATGCATCAAAATGTCTGCTGTGTTGGCCGGGGATTTAGCTCAGTGGTTCTGCCGCCTGTCCCTCAAGCGCAAGGATCCGAGTTCGATTCCCGGTACCAAAAATTAAAAAAAAAAAAATGTCTGCTGTGATCGTCATCATATATTATAAAAAGAAGAAAAGGAAGGGCTGGGGATTTAGGTCAGTAGCGCCACACCTGCCTGCCAAGTGCAAGGTCCTGAGTTTGATCCCCAGTACCAAAAAAAAAAAAAAAAAGGAAAAAAAAAAGTGTTTATCCAAATAAGGCAGCTGTCTTAAATCAAAATAAGTTTGAATGCTTCCTGATGCCCTTAACAGAATCTCCAACAAAAATTTTCTTAGAGAATTGTGCATGCCTTACACAAGAGGAAGACCACAAATAGTTCAAACAGCTTGATGATGACATCAAGGTCTCAGGGTCTTTCCATCATTTCCATGTACCATTCCTCTATATGCCCTCCAGCTTTTTCCATTACGGATGTAAGATGGCTGTAGCAGCCCCAAGCCTCCTGTCCTCAAAAGTCAGCTTTCAAAGCTGGGCAAAAGTGGAGAAAGGAGAATTGTTCTTTACATGCCTCTCTCTTATCAGTGAGTATTATCTTTTGCAAAAGATTCTGTAGCCTTTTCCAGCTTTTTCCATTTTCACATGACAGGGTGGGAAACAAGGGCACTTCAGGGTTTTAACATAGAGATATGGTAAAACTAGCTAAAAAGAAAGAAATGAAGATCAGTGGTAGGCAGCCAATAGTGCCTTCCACATCTGCTGAGAGAGGAAGAAGCTAATAGAAAGTTTGAATATATATTAGAAAAAAAAGTGATTGTAATCAGTATTTCAGAGGAGAGGGACTGGATTTTATGTACATTCTAGGGCACTGATGAAAGGTTAGCTCATCTTTTGAAAAAAGGAGAAATTAAGATATATGAGCTATAAGAAACTAAAGATGGTTTCACCTGAGATGAACAAATAGGAAACTAGGAACAGGGAAATTAATTATATTTTGGTAAAATGCAGTCCAGCAACACTTTGAATACATATCCAAACAGGTCCTACTCATAATAGACTTTTATCTACAACTAAATCCCTCTGAACAAATCTCTTTTCGCCCCAAGGGGAACTGCCGGGCACCACACCTTGCCCCACTTTTTAATAAGCCACCACTGCGAGATATCTTCCCTCAATAACTGAGTTACAGTCACTCAAGAATATACTTAGGATAAGACTATGAATACATCATCACTTATTTGGAAAACTCACTTTTCATCTACTCTATTTAAATGAGAAATAATGTAATATATAATTTTCATCTTATAATATGAATTGTAAAAAGTGGAAAAATACTGGGGGGAGCATAATAGATGAACTCAGCTAAAATACTCAAATTTTCATTGAAAATTTTCTGTATTGTTTTTTCTGTTGCTTGGCAAGTTTCTATATATCTCTCATTTCATTTTATTGGTTAGGATAAGTAAATATTTGAAAAGTTAATATAAGCTTATGTATATACCAATTATGATACAAAACTGCAAAAATAAAACATATTTGGGTTACAGTATAAAAATCTAGTGTTACTTTTCTAATTTTTTTGGGGGGGGTACTGGGGATCGAACTTGGGTCCTTGCGCTTGCGCAGCAGGTGATGAAGCCACTGAGCTAAATCCCCAGCTATTTCTAATATTTATGAAGAAAATATGCTTACATTGATTTCTCATTCTAGAAACAGATTTATCTACAGAAATATTTTTATCTTTATATAAAAATATTGAATTGTAAGTATTATTGGTATAAAATTACTTTGAAATAATTCCCTGGCATTTCATATTTTCCATTGATGTATCATAATTATAGGTTAATATATTGTTTATAATATGTCTTCAAAGTGGGGTTTTACCCCATATATAAATGATGGTTTTCTTTTTAAGAGGAAATTGATGCAACTAGAGGCTTAACAAATGAAGAAAAAAGTAACACACTAATAAGAAAAACAATTATATTTATGAAGTTTTGCCTGCTTTTCCAGTAGTGGCTATATATTTCTATGGAAACATCCTTAGAGTCTTGATATATGAAAATGCCATTTGTAGGTTAGTGATCAGTATGTTATGTATTTATCAGACATAAAAGAGCTTTTTTTTACCTAATTTGAGGTTGACTATCAGGTAAATTGGACTTTTTCAGGTTGTTCCAAGAACAAAAATACGCTTATGTATTTCTAAGACTGTACAGGAAAGATAGGAAAAACACATGCCATTTCAGAGCCTTGCCTAAAGGGAACAGAAGCCCTTTTACAACAACCATTCAAAATTCAAGAAAAACAGAGCCATTCATTGGCAGTTTTTTAGCAGGTCTGCAGCAGCCCTGTAATGTTCCCTACTCAAGTGATGTACCATAATGTTGGTCATACTACTCATGCTACTTCTGCTCTCTGTACTTCCAGCAACTTTCCTCTACTCTCTTTTCTGTGTCATGACATGTTTTGTCTCAGAAGGTCTTACATTTTCTTCCCATTGATAACTCCCATGTCCCTCTTTATGTCACACAACTCTTAAGAGTGATTGATGATTTATTTATAGTTATGCTTTCACAAAAAATATTTATGTTAAAGTTGGACATGATGGCTCATGCCTGTATTCCCAGCTACTCAAGAGGCTGTGGTGGAAAAATCATTTAATTCTATGGTGTGAAACCAGCTTAGGAAGCATAGTATGATCCTGTCTCAAAAAAAAAAAAAAAAAGCTAAACAAAGTAGTTTTTCTGGCTTTGTCACTCTCTTGATCACAATCTTCTCAATCTTCAATACACTAACGAATGGATAGTTAAACTGCATTTTCAAAAAGGATCTAGCTAACATAAATGCCCATGGTTGATAGAGTCTTCTCTAGGAATATACACTGGTTTTTCATATTTTATATAGTTTAATATCATAGTTGTACTCCAGTTTGAGTGATACAGTATAATTTCAAAACATCATCAACATACATCTGTATGAAAATATGTCAATTTCTTCCACAAGAAGTGAATTAAAAATACAAATTACAAGGGCTCTTGTCTAACCTAACAGCTTGGAAAAAAAAAGAAAAGAAACAATGATTTGTTTTGAGTTGGTAATGTGGTTGATCAGGCACCCTAAAATATAGATATTTCCTACATCTATGTGAAACGTACTTTTGCTTGAAATTTTCATGCCTCATTAATACCTAGTAGTTCAGTATCATCCTTGGTCTAAAGACTCAAATAAAATGATATTTAATCATTTCTATTTCTACTTAGTTATACTCAAATTACAACAGAAAAACACAAAAAAAATTTAAAATAAATGAAAATGTCCATCAGTATTTCATCTTCCAGTCTTTTAAAGTCTGTCAACACGTTGTTTCTTCCCATCTTAGTAAGTTTTCTTTAAGACTAATTGATGCCTCAAGGGATAACCACTTTAAGGATGAAAGGAGGGATTTCAATCTACTGGAAACCATGTCAGCTGAACAGTTCAAGTATGGTTGAGGCATGGATTTCAGTATTGTTCATTCTATAGTCATTTCTTTTTTGTGCACATCTTTTAGATTGCTTTTCAGGAGGTAGAAGTTGACAAATTATTTTAATGTATTTTTTGAATAGGTTGTACACACATATTCTACATAATATATACATGGTACAAAAGTCTATATACATAGCAAGTAAGTATTCAGCTATATTCATTTCCTATTATATTGATGTTATATGGTAATACAGTGGCTCATATCATTAAGCATTTACTTCTCACACTCTATGTCAGCAAAGTGGCAGGGACATCTCTCCTTCAGCTTGTAGGCTGTGATGGTTTGGATCTAGCCCTTAGGTCAACTTTGGGAATAATCCACCCTTGTCTTTCTAGAGCCCAGAGTGAAGGGAAGGTGACAACCAGAGACACATTATTCTCATGCCAATCACAGAATTACATGACCAAGTTAGTACTCCTGAAAAGTACATTTAAATCCCTGCCCATGAGGTATCTTGCCAAATCAAGTCGTGTAGCCAAAACCTAGTCACGAGGGTGGGAAATTATAATCTACCTTAGAGGAGAAATGGCATGGGATTATTCAATTTATTATTGCTAAAAATAATTTACTCCACTTTGTTCTCTAGTCAAGCAATTTTTCTCTGAATTCAAGAGCTTCACTCATTTCTTATGTAGTTAGGAAAAGAAAAACTTTATAAACACAAGACCAGTTACAAATAAATAATTTTAATACCAATAGAATCATATCATATACAGTTATATACCTTGACTCTCTCCTCCACCATATGATACATTTCAGTGAATACTACATATCAGTACATATACAGCTGACTTATCTCTTTTAATATAGCTATGTATTTTTACACTAAATAGACACACAATGTGTTCTTTAACAAATGCTCTCTTGGTGAACATTTAGTTTCCAAGCTTTGCCATTTTAACCAATGCTGCAATGACTATCATTGTATAAATTTGTGTAACTATCTATAGAACATATTCCTAGAAAGGATATTGCTAGTTCCAAGGGTTCTTGCATTTTTGATAGTTCTTTGAGATTTTCTTGCATAAAAATTAGGCAATTTAAGCTGCATGAGAAATATAAATGAGTACATGATTACCTACACCCTTAGTGACACAAATCAGATCATTTTGTCTTTGCCAAGCTGATAAGTTAGAAAATATCTCTTACAATTTGAATTTTCATTTCAGTTATCATATGTGAATTTGACACATATTCATATGACAAGACTATCTCTACTGTACATGGCAGAGCACCCTAATCTATAATGTCTCTTTCTGGAAAATCCTCTAGTCCATCCCATAGACTGCAGTGAACAGCTAATGTTAGATAACTGTGTTTGTATTGTACTACATCATCCCCCAGAGTAAACTCAAGACTCAAGTTACAGGGTAATAAAATAAAAACTTACTAGGGCACACAAGAAAGAGTAAGCCTCTGATTTTGTGTGCCGAAATTAAATTGCGTGACGATCAAGACCACTTGTATAAGCTTTAGCAATTATTTCAGTGTTCCTTACAAAGTAGTACAGAGATGAAAAATAGTAATTTTGACAATGAAGCTGCAATAGTAGCTATCTGAGTTGAAGAAGACAGCAATCAAGTAAATCCTTTTGATGAAAAGTCTAGAGCAACTTAGAAATGCCATGAGAAAAAAATGGCAAATACAGTAACACTTCTATCCAGGGGGTTGATCTGGTCAAAACCATAACACCAAGGAAGAACCAGAGAAGAACAGTTATATTCAGCCAAAAAAAAAGCCAAAAAACAAAAAATAAGCAACCAAACAAAACTCTTTGTGTTCCTGAGAGAAAGATTCTTCATAAATAGAAGTACTAAATTTAACCGTGTACTGACTAGGCATATTTAGTTAATTACTGTGGCCATCCCAGGTAATATTTTTTTTCCTCAAGAAACTTTAATAGAGACACTAACATTTTTATTCATAACAACTTGAAATTACCCATTGAAACACTAAAAGCTGATATCATGAACCCAAAAGACTGTTATATAGCTAAAGTTATAAAAGAAGCTACTGTAGTGAATAAGAAAGTTAGACTATAACCAATTATGTTTAACCTTTAATGTAACAATTGTAAAACTTACTATGACTCACTAGTGGCTGATTAGAAGGTTTAGTTGTCAGTGCCAAATAAAAAGTGTCTAATCTCTCCCAATATTAGAACTGCAGTATTCAAAATACTTTACAAAGATCTCCTGCGATTCATTGGGCACTTATTATTGATTTTACCAAAACAATCATAGAAAATTCTCTTCAGAGGTAACAAATATCATGCTTTTCTACAGAGGAATACAGTCTTTAAATGGGAGTCTGTGGTGCCCATGGAAATTCAATCAATCTGAATAAGATGGGAGTCAAGACAGACCTGATCATACTATATTCTATGATAAAAGTAACTACTCTGTGATTCCATTGTGCAGGGCCTTCCTTTTTGTTCTTATTCCAGGTAGGGTTTGATATCATCAAAATTGTTAAATCTCTCTCAGCCCTTCCTCAGAGATTTGAGGTCTTTGTTCTGAAATTTAAGGTTACTGTTTTTATCACTTACTTCCACAGATAGTAAAGACTGAGTATACCCAGTAGAATCCTTATTTCCTCTGTTTTTCCTCTCTCTGAACAATTAAAACTTTTTTTTAAAAAATCTTAAGATTCATATCAGAAATATCTTTACTAGATATATCATTTTAAAAAGAATCTATCTAAGGAATGTGAATCACTAAAATGCTGAAGGATCTTTTGTTGGGCTTCCTTTATGGTAAATTGTTACTTGGTTTTTCGGTGGGGGGTGGTACCAAGGATCGAACTCAGGACCTTGCATTTGTGAGGCAGGCGGTGGCACCATGAGCTAAATCTCGGCCCCTCTTGTTTTGTCCTAGATTCGGATTGACCTTTCCCTCATCCTTGCAGTTCATTAAAACTCTTCTTTCTCCAACTGTTGTTATCACCTGCTAGTAATGCTGTTTCAGGAGAGAATATTAGAGCATGGACCCAGTGAGGTATCAAAAGCCTAACTAAATTATCACCTATTTGAATACTGTCTCTACTTCGGAGAGTTCATATCCAACGTATTATGCATATGCATATAAAAATAAAAATAACCTAAATTCAGGGCTGGGGATTTAGCTGAGTGGCACCACACTTGTCTAGCAAGTACAAGGTCCTGAGTTCATCCCCAGTACCAGAAAAAAAAAATCGAAATTCTAAAGCAAAAACAATCTATTTCCCCAAAGCTTTCTCTCACACTCTCAACATTATTCCAATTTTCATGGCAAATATGTTCAATCAAAATAATGGGGATACAAAAATGTATTATGTCCCTTAGTATAGGCCATTACTTCACATGATAAATGACGGTCCTTGAGTTATCCACCTCTGTAAAGTCTGCTCCTGCAAGTATCTCTCCTCAAGATCCAAGAATTGTAATTTAATTTGAGTAAAAAATTTCTGTTTTGTCTTTGTGGAATCTCTGAGAGATGACTAGCTCTTTTTTTTTTAACCTCAACTGGCTTTGTACTTTTAGAAACTGATCTTTGAATTTAGTTCATTTAAACCTCATCATTTTTGTTTATTCATCCTATTGTAATGAACATGGCCTTAGAAATGTAGGTCTCAATTTCTTCTTATGCTAATGAATCAAATGGATTGGATACTCTTCATACAGAAATTGGTAGTAATTTTCTGATTCTCTTCCACAAATTTATTATTTATGATAAATAAGATGCTGAAAGGAAATCAATATTTTTGTTTTGTGATTTTCACATATCACAAATCTAGTGTTAAACTTGCTTAATGTTATCAACTCCAGATTTATACTATCTCAGATATCAGTCACACTACTAATGGCTACTTGGCATAGTCACTGTGGAAAGCTATAAATAATAGCAAAAAGTAATAATTATAAATATAATTATTATAGTATTATAATAACTAAATAGAGTAGCCTTGACTACCTCAATTCTGAAGAAAATATGCAAGTACTTCTATATCTATGAATCTTGTATAGAATATTAACTGAGCACCAACTATAAAAGACAATTGTGATTTTCTTACAGGCAACAGTACAAGATTAAATACATATAAAGAATTTAAAATGTAATCCTTAGTCTTTAGAAGAAACTTATAATACAAACAGTATCTTATTTACAGATAAAGAAATGAAGTTCAGTGAGCTGAATGGTTTGCCCAATGTCCTGTAACTAGAAGAGGCTGGGATAGGTTATCCAGTAATGGTTCACAAAGAGGTACACACAGACTAGTCATATCAAGTTTATCGGTTTTTAAATTTTCTTTCTTGTACTTTTGTCTTAGTTATTTTTCTCATTGCTGAGACATAATACCAAACATCCAAAGTTACAGGAGGAAAGGTTTATTTAGCTCACAGTTTGTAGAGGTTTCACTCAATAATTGGCTGGGTCCAAGGTAGGGTGTCACATGGCAGAGGGGCAACAGTTCATGGTAGACCAAAGGTAGCAAAGCAACAAGGGACCTTACCAGCATCTTTCTGCCCCTTTCATTTTATCCAGACTACTTAGTGAGGGCAGCACTCACACCCTTAATCCTAGTGCCTTGAGCCTAGCATTGCACCATGGATCAATTCCAGCATCACACACTCCAGATCCAGCTACCTCGGAAAAAGCCCCACCTAAGCCCACATGAGGCTTTGGGGAGACATCTAGACACAAGCCATAACATTTCAGCCCTGGACCCCCAAAGACTCATGAATATCCCCCTTTGCAAGAGGTATTTAGCTCATCTCCAAGAGTTGCCAAAGTCCTAGCAGTTTCACCATTGCTGAAAAATCCAAGTTCAAAGTCTCCTCTGAGATTTAAGGGAAATTTTTAGCTGCAAGCTCCTGTACAAATGAAAAGGAAGCTAAACATTTCCAACATTCAATGACACAAGATAGATATTTCCACTCCAAAAGTTACAAGCAGGAAGATAGAGAGGAATGGGAACAAAGCAAGAGCAAAATCCCCCAGGGCAAGCATGAAATCCTGTAGTTCCATGTCCAGCATTCCTGGCAATCTGTGGCAAGTTGTGAACTCCAAAGGCTTGGGTGGCTCCACCTTTACGGCACTGCTTGTGGTTATAGCTCCCATAGCTTCTCTCTGGGCCCAGCTCTGCTCCTTCCTTGCAGTTTTCCTCAGACAATGCACATTCTTAGCTTCTCCAAAATTCTGGGGTCTCCACTGCACCTTCAGCTTCACACTCACAGTTTCACCCACTGCCCTCCCAGTGGCACACTGAGTGGCCTCCCAGGCCTTCTTTTGAAATCTGGGTGGAAGCCTTCCTGACCCCACAACTCTTGCATTCTGTATGTGCCTAAAACCAGCACCACATGGATGATGTCAAGGTCTGCTGCCAGCTGGAGAGGTAGCCAGGCTTCCTTCTCTCTTAGCTGTAGATGCCAGCCATAAAAGCTTTGACACTGCATCTAAAAAAATCATTCCTTAATCCAAGGTTAAAATATTTACACCCATTTGCTGTAAAAGTTTTATACTTTTTGCTCTCATGATTAGGTCTTTGATGCATTTTCAAGTGATTTTTGCATATGATGAGGTCTAAATTCATTTCAATGCATGTGGATATCTTGTACAATTTAATTTTACATACATAGCAAATCAAAACTTAGTGACTTAAAACAATAAGCATTTTTTCTCACAAGTTTGGGTCTGCTGGGATGTTGTGGTCCTGGCTATCTTGTCTGATCTCTACAATGAGCTGGAGGCTGTCTTAAAATGGTATTATGGTTTAGACCAAAATTGTCTCTTAAAAGTCTCTTATCTGGAGGTGTGTCCTGGTTGGAGGGAGCAGGTCATTGGGGGCATGACCTGGAAAGGTATATTCTTATCCCTGGTTCTTCATTTCACTTGCTGTCTCTCTGCTTCCTGGCCACCATGCTGTGAACAGCTTTTCTCCACCATAAATTCTGTCATGCCATTTTTACCTTGGAGCTAGCCAATCATGGGGTGAGTTCACTGCATCTGTGAGGCAGAATACACCTCTCCTCCTTTAAGTTTCAGATGTTGACTGTTTTGTCCAAATGACAGAAAGCTGACTAATATAGAAATCTGGTAACAAGAGTGGGCATTTCTATGACTATACCTGACCATGTGATTTAGAAGCCTTTGCAACACGTTTGCAGAAGGGGTTTAGAAAATTTGGGGAATGCAGGCTAGGGAAACCCTAGAATTCTGTGAACAGTGTTTGATGTACAGTACTGGTCAAAGATAATGAGATCAGAAGGCTGATAGAAATGCAGACAGTAAAATCCAGGCTCATGAGGTTTCAGTTGAAAATGAGGACTCCATTAACAGTTGAACTAGAAGCCATGTGTATTATGGTCTGGAAGAAAAATTATCTACATTTTGCCCATTTTCTGAGACTTTGTGGGAGACTGAAATTAAAGTCAGCAGACTAGTTAAACTGGCAGAGGAAATTTGAGGGCAGCCCATTGTTCAGGCTGTGTCACTTGAGAGCAAAATAAGAGCCAAATGATGTGAAGCTCGTCTGTAAATGAAACATCTTTAAAGTTAGGGCAAAGGACAGTGTGGTTGCTGAAAGGATTAGTATTAAAAAGAAGCCAAGTATTTTGCATCAACAAAATAGGAAAGAGAGTTTAAAGACATCACAAGAATTGGCCAGGCCCCATCTTTTGAAGGCTCAAGGTTCCAAAACTGTAATGATTTCATTTGAGAAGAGAGCCTGTCAGGCATCTGCTCAAGAAGGGCTTCTTAGGGAATTGGTTCCCTGGGACTTATTTCACTGTCAGGCACTCAGTAGTGGCTACAGCTGTGATTGAGGGGATCCAGATTACTCCTCCAACTGGAGGTAGACATTGACAGCATGCACATGTTGCAAGTTTTCCACATATGCAGAATTCAAGAGTTACAGGGTCATGGAGGCTTTCACCCAGATTTCAGAAGAAGGCCTGGGAGACCATGCAGTGTGCCCCTGACAGAGCAGTTTGTAAAGCTGAGTGAGGCTGAGGAAACAGTGGAGACCCCAGAAAGTTGGAAAAACCAGGAACATGGAACATGTGCTGAGGAAAACTGTGAGAGCAAACAGAGAGAGAGAGAGAGAGAGAGAGATCAAATGGGCGACAACCAGCATAGCCATGGGGTTTGGGCCACCCAAGTCCTCTGGAGTTTGCATTTTTCCACATTCTGCCCCAGGTGGTGGATTTGAAACTTCATGACTTAATGTTTGCCCTTCTAGGTTTTAATCTTTCTATGAACCTATTCCCTTGTATCCCCCCATTTCTGCTTTCTGAATTGACAAAGTTTATCCTATGCCATTGTGTGTTGGAAATGTTTACCTTTCTTTTTAATTTTTCATAGGAAATCACTGCTAACAGTTTACCTTGGGGCTCAGAGGAGACTTGGGACTGTTATGATTTGATGATTCTTAGAGTTGCACTGGATATACTTTGCACAATGAGATGGACTTGAATTTCTTGGCGGCAAGGAGTGGAATATCATGGTATAGATCTATGATATCTCTGAAAAGTCTAATGTTTGGGGGAGCCTGGTTGGAGGGGCCAGGTCACAGGGGGAATAACCTGGAAGGGTGTATTCTTGTTGCTGGCTTCTCTCTTTCCTCCCCCCACTTCTTCTTGATCATTGTGCAGTGAATACTTTTCCTCTACTGTGATGCTCCATCATACCATTTCTGCATTGTAGCCATCTTACCATGGGCTGCATCCATTGAAACTGTGTAACAAAATAAACCCCTCCTCTGTTAATTTGCAGGTATCAGGTATATTGTTCCAATAATAGGAAAGTAATTAATGCAAACTGGATAGTCTAAGATAGCCACTCTAAAGGATATGGCAACTGTCAGGCTGTTTCATCTAGTGCACCTGAACTCTAATTGTTCATCTCTGAAGTAGGTTTTTTTCCCATGGCACTTCTTCTTCCTATAGACTTCAATACATGGTAATTTAGGGTTCCAAGGAACAGTAAGAGAAGACAAGCTCCAATGACCAAGCAATTATAAAACCTCTGCTTTTGCCCTGTATGCTAATGTTCCATTGTACACATAAAGTTGCATGGCCAAACCCAAAGTCAGTGTATACTAGCACACCTCTACAACATTGTTGACTCTCACTCTTGGGTAGTAAATAGTCATACTCAAAATTCTGTTTTTTCCAGTGCTTACCTCCACAACTACAATTATTCTTTAGTATCAGATAAAAAGTAATATATTAGGTTACAATTCCTCATATCAGTTTTAACTGCTACCCTTTGTCTAGTTCTCAGCTGTATCCATAACATAGAGATTAGTGCTTGCCATGGTGTAGTTACTCAGTGGATATTTACTGAGTGAATAAAATTACAGGAAAATTGAGAGAACACAACCGGAGTCTAGTTCTTCTTATGGAGGAGTGAATAATTTAAGCATATGACACATATTTATATAAAATGTACATTATTACTATTTACTTACTGAGTTAATGATGGTAAAGAGATACTAGATAATCCAGCATACGCATTATATATTTTTGTAGCCTTCCTTTATCATTGCCAATATTTTCTTAGTTTTGTTGTAATTACTTCAATGATAAGATTTTAGTCATTTTCATTTTAGCTGCATTCTATCAAAGAATAGACTCTGATTTAAGAAACAATTTCCCAGAATCATATTATGAGGCTTCTTTATTCTGTTATAATAATTTCAAAAGTTCTAACACTCTGGTGATGTTAAGTATCAACATAAGAAATGGAAATATTAAAATTTTAGTGTTTTGGATTTTTAAGAATATACGTCTAGGTTAGCAGAATTGGAAAATTATAAAATATTGGAAACACTTCAGGACATTTTCTCCATTTGGTCTGATTTCACCAAGTACTCTGTACTACCTAAACCAGAAGGCAATGGGGTTATGAGAAGAGCATGGACCATGACTACAGATAGACAATTGCCTCCTTGCCCATATTACTTACTGTAAGATTTGGCATACATTGAATATTCATCCACGTTTCAAATGCGTACTGAGAATCAGTCAAATCAGCACAATGATACATCCCTATGAATAAAAGTCATTCTGAAGAAATAAATTGTCCTGAATGCTACAGTTATCAATGATAAGGTGGCTCAGCTGGACATCATCTAACACTATTTAGGCAAGTAACTCCAAACCTTATGTGAAAGCTTTAAATATGATAATTTATAATTACAGCTATCCCCGTTTTTTTTTTTTTGTAGAGCTACATAATGTTCAAGGAATTTTCACGTGCACCATCTCAAGCTTGTTTTATAATAACCATTTAATATGAAATTGGTTTCTGTAGACTTTCTTTCATGTATTATAACCTTTTCCCTTGAAGTTCTTCATAGACACTTCAGTTCTTGTCATCCAGTAGATAGCTGGGTATCAAGGATTCTCCACAATACTTGGTATAATGCTTTTAGAATTTTTTGAAAGTAAATGCCTCAGGCTATTCATCATTTCCCAGCTATCTTAGATCCATCCTGACATATAACTTAAAAAGACATTCAGTTATATTCTCTGAAATTATCGTCATTTGGGCCGGGGATTTAGCTCAGTGGTTTCGCCGCCCGCTGCGCAAGCGCAAAGACCTGAGCTCGATCCCCGGTACCAAAAAAAAAAAAAAAAGAAAGAAAAAGAAAAAAAAGAAACTATCGTCATTTAATATCTTACTTGCATCAGCACTTGCGCCTGGCTTACACCAACGGCACCTACGGATCAAACTGCCTAACTTTCCTAGCCCTCTTAGTGTCTGTTTCTTAATCATTGATGATTTAATCTATGCTATTGTATCTATTTTGCTTAAGCTTTTACACTACATTTTAAGATGATTTGATTATTTTTTTAAAGTGCATTATTATATATAGAGTAGTTAATTGCCACATATTATAACTTTTTTAAATGTGGAATCTAGGCTATCAGAATCCTAGGGATAACTTTTTGAAAATTTTTAAAGTGCAGCACTTACCTAGGTCTCCGGTTGTAAATGCAAATTTCTGGACCTGACCAAAATCCTACTAAGTAGGAGTCTTTGAAAGTATGGTCAAGGAATCTGAACTTTTAGTCTCCTGGGAGGTTGCTTTACATATTCAAAGGCTAAGAACTATTGCCTCACAATCAACTTGATTTTCCAATGGTTCCTGCTGCAACTTAGAATAAAGTTCTCTACCTTTAGAAACTCCAAGAACTCTTTAAGGCAATTAGCATACCATTTAGCAAGTAATTCAAATTTAAGAAAAAAGAACAATGGGATTTAAATTATCATCAAAACATACTTCCGTACAGTGCCCTGTACTTGGTGTTCTAAAAACTGTAAAAATTGATACAATTTCATGATAAATATTCAATCTGTAATGATGAGCTCTGTCAATCTTAGAAAAGATAAATGTAGAGTTTAATTAGAAAATAGAAGTCTCTCTAAATGTGAGGTGAAAGCTGGATAAAATGCATTTCTGTCTGCTTCATAAGGTACTATTCAAGATATGTCATTGTTATAATTTGAAAAGTATTCAGAAAGAAGACAGATTTCAGTTCAGCAGCTTTCACTGTAAGACCAAGAAATATAAACCAAATGGAAGAAAGCTAAGTCACAGATGATTGAACTTTAAAATTATTACATCTCTTTAAAGTTAGCTAAAGAGCTACAGCCAAATGTTAGAGTAGAAGTTTGAAATTCTATAGTCTGTGTGTACAATGCAGTTAGCTCTTACCACACTTCATAGCAAATCCCACAAACCTCAATGGCCTACACAGTATTTATTGTTTTGCATGTATAGAATGACCTGCTGACTTTGTCCTCACAAACAGAAAAAATGCTCAAGAACCCATTTATTTTTACCTCATTGGAGGATCATATGGTTATTGAATTAATATAGAAGAAATATAACTCTCAATCTACTAGATGTCAGATGTGCCCAGTTCACGTCCCCTGAAATTGCAGAATGAGTTATAAAGGGCAATGTAGGTTAAGAGTAGGAAAGGTTTATTGAGACATAGCTCCTGAGAGACACGAGGGGTACTGAGTGGATTGCCACTGAGGCCCTTTGTCAGGGGTAATCTATACTGCAAAGTCACAATGTGGGTACATTAGGGGTCAAACTATAATCAACCAATAATATTTCAAGTATAGCTACTTAGCTAATACTGATCCAAAAGGAAAATAGGGCACTAGGAAGAGTATATGACTGATATCATTAACCTTGGAATATCTATGACTTCTGAAATAGGAACATTTTTGGAAGGGATGTATTCAGATGTTATAGTCAACTACCAGGGCTTCTGTTGCATATCTGAATTTAAGGGACTGGGTGGTACTAATTGTAGTATAGCTTCAAGTTCTGCTCATCCATGAGGGAAGCATGCAAATCTGGTCATTGTGACCTTGCTTTCTTCAGATGCACCTTCAGCCACAGTTCTGATGTCTTTATTTTTCACTGATGTCCTTGAAAGCCCAGTCCCTCTCTGACTGTATATAAATTTCTATCCAGTCCCTCTCTGACTGTATATAAATTTCTATCCAACTTAGCTATGTATACTAGGCTGATATGAGCTGTCCTCATCTTAAATGATTGGAGCAACTTAGCTTACCACTATGTGCTTCACTCAGAAAGTTAATCTAAGGTTTTTCTTATGGCAAAGCTAAGGTGCAAAAGAAAACAAGCGGAAATACATAAGGGCTCTTGAGGTCTAAGCTCAAGACTGATACATAATCACTTTTATCCTATACTATGGGCCAAAGCAAGTCATAAAACCAATACTGATTTAAGATGAAGGAAAATAGACTATGCTTCTTTAGTAGGGGGAAGTGCAAAGTATCACAGTGAAGGGAATGACTGTAAAAATTAAAGTCATTATTATAATTTCTCATTGTATTAAGTATTGAGTTCTTACTCTTTATAGATAACATACTATGAAATGTGAATAAGAATCATAAAATCTGACTCTCAAACATGGAGAGCCTGTTAAAACACAAATTGCTGAACTGTGTCCCCTGTGCATCTGATTCACACAGTGAAAGTAACCACAAAATTTGCATTTCTAGTGAGGTTCAGGTGATGCTGATGCTGCTGGTGCTGCTGCTGGTGGTGGTGGTGTTGGCCGTGTTGGCCAGGAGAACACATTAGAAATGCCACAGTTCTGAGGATATAGAGTTAACAAAAACTTATTGGAATACTAAGACAAAAGAGGCATTTTGATATTTATGGGAAAGGCAGTTTGAAGTAAAATCAGAAATTCTGAGTGAAATCATTTCCTGGATAGCTAAACAGCTTAGTTAAGAATAAGCAAGTTGATCAAGGGCCTTTGCTGCTTTCCTATCATTATTCTAACTGTCACAGGTAGCTAGTAAACAGTATGGAGGATAAGAATGAATGACCCATTGACTACTAAAAGCCACACACAGATGTCTACATTGGCAAACTATTTTTGACCATCATTTTATTAGAAAAATTGAATAAAATGAGGGTTTGAGACATGCATTATACTTTAAGTCAGTGAAAGTACACAACTTCTTCTAACATCAAGTCAATTGCACAATGAGGAACAGAGCTAAGCACTGAGAATTGAAACTGTGTGTTTTCCCTCTAAGTCCTGGTTTCTGCTGGGACATGATAATAATAAGTTAAGGGGTTATTTCTGAGGGAGAAGTCAGAATGAGGCAATGAGCAAATGAGGGCTTAATTTTGGAGAGAGCATGAAAAATGCTGTTAAACTATTTGGGAGGAACTAGTAAACTAAAACCAATAAGGAAGATGTGATAAAATTAAAGTATTCAACAGTACTGAGAACTTTGGCTTAGTCTGGCACAATAGTTAAGTACCAAGCAGAAAGAAAGACCTTATAAATTATCATTAGAATGATAAAAAGCAGGGGCCGGAAATTTAGCTCAGTGGTGCCGCTGCCTGCCTCACAAGTGCAAGGTCCTGAGTTGAATCCCCGGTTCCAAAAAAAAAAAAAAAGAAAGAAAGAATGATAAAAAGCAAACATAATTTAATAAAAAAGAGTTCTATTTCTAAAAGTATTCAGGCAAATGTCAAAAAGTGAATCAGTATTTCTGGATATCTACCTTTAGATGCATCACTAATCTTTCATTGGAACAAAAAATGAGAACATATAAAGAGCATATGAATTTATTCAATATCAACACTATTAAAGTCTCTAAAAGCTCATTTCAAAAATGGAATTAATACAGTAAAGAAGGGACCAAAGGAGAGCAAGGCATAATTTAAGCATTTAAAACTTTAGTTTTCATCTTTTAAATTAGATTCATTGGGCTGGGGATTTAGTTCAGTGGTTCTGGCACCTGCCTTGAAAGCACAAGGTCCTGAGTTTGATCCCTGGTATCAAAACAAAAGCAAAAATAAAAACAAAAAACAAAACAAAACAACAACAAAATAGATTCATTGAGATATAATTCACATACCATACATAATTCACACAATTAGATGTATCATTCAATGTCAGCCACTTATCTTTTGTTTAATTTTTAAATAAAATATGGAGGAAAAAATGTGAGTGTAGGGAGCAAGATTGTAGATCCAACATTTGGCATGCCCTAGTAAGGTGACCTTCAGTAACCTCTGGGCCTCAACATTCTTATCTGTAAATCAGGATGATTGAACTAACTATTGTTCAGTCACCAGCTCTGATCGATATTCAAAATCATTTTATGTTTAGATATTTTTTATTGATATTTGACCTTTAGATTTAATCTTAAATGAAAAAATAATGAAAGTTTATATAATTGAATTAGCTAAAAACAATTTTGGAATAAACAGAACTTTTGCAAATGGGAAGAGGACCAAGACACGAAGAGAGATGTGATGGAGGGGAAGAGAAGTAAAAAGAAATAACATGTGTTGTGTACATGTACCAACTCCCTACAATGAATACAATTATTATGTTCTGCAAACATGGACTAATAAAAATTTAAAAGTGAATTAATAAATCTATGCTAATATATATTGGAATGAAATATTTTGCAATTTTATTTAAATTATATTAGGTAGCCAAGTACTGTGGCGCAAGCCAATTGCTTGAGTGACTAAGGGAAATGAATCACAAGTTTGAGGCCAGCCTGGGCAACTTAGACCCTGTCTCAAAATAATAAATAAAAAGAGGAATGTAGCTCAGTGTAAAGTGCTTGGCTAGATGTGGTAAGCCCATGGGTACAAACCCCCACTGCATAAATAAATAAAGTATATTATAAAGGCATGAATTTAATAATGTATAGTCGTTAGGTGGTATTTATCCAATCATAAATATTCATTGGCATTTTTAAATCTTGAATCTAAGATTAGAAGACAGTGCTTTCGCCCACAGTTAGGTTGGTACAATTATCTTTGTCTCTTTATTATCATTAATTCCCTAGACTGCACAAACACATTGAAAATTTGACTGAAATAGTCAAAAAGGTATTATAATTTCACACTGAGGTTATTTTTATATTTTTATCTATTTGAATGTTTTCCTTATGAAGTTCCCCATCTACACCTCCATTCACTCCTACATACAGTGAAAATGATCCCTAAAACCCAGGAGAATTTATAGATTATTTTTTATGGTAGTTATCACACAATCACATTTCATTTGTTTGTGTGTGTGTGTGTGTGTGTGTGTACCAAAATGTAAAGCTGCATAAAATCACCTTCAAAGAGAAAGTTTCTTTTTTACTTATCAGTGAAACCTATAAATGGGCAGAAATCAATGAAAATTAGAGAAGGAAAATGTGACTGAAAAAAGACCTATCAATTCACAAATTTATACATGACATGGTTATCTATCAGAATAGGAAGATGAGTTTATTTGGGGATGAAGCTAGGGGCTGGGGACAAACATACAAATAAAGAAAGCAAAATTAAATTCAGTCAAGGTTCATAGTTTTTCCCAGTCATTTCACAATTTGAATCTTCAAATAAATACAGAACCTTACTCAAGTGATAATGATTTTATTAGACTTTTCATAAACGTTACTTTTCTTTATAAGTTCTTTTGACCTGAGAAACAAGAATTTCACCAAGTGGTGGGATTAAGCTCTAGGGTTAAGCTGCCAATGTCTAGAAAACTTGGAATTGAATTCAAATTGAAATCAAAGCCCTCAGATGGGTGAAAAACAGCTAACTGGTTACATTAAGAAAAATGAAGAATGTAAAATTATATAACTAAATGCACTTTTGTTTCAAAAGAAGATAAATTATCTATTTGTAGCATATGAATTCCAGAGTATAGCGTCTTGATTTAATGCATCCAGCACACTGATGAGCCAAAATTCAACGAAGTCCAGCAAAAATATAATTTAAGTGAGAATATTTTCTCTTAAAAGTCAATCCAAAATCTAAATCTAGCACAAAATATGCCACATCTCTCTCGCTGGATTGATTAGGTACTATTGGCAACAAGATAACCTCAAGATATACCCTAGACATTTAATTGTACAGCAAAATTACATCATTATTGATACTTCTATAATTCTATTTCCAGGTTCCTTTCAGTGGGGGTTTTTACACTGCTAATGACCAGAGTCATTTAACCTCCTCCCTTGTAGCCAACAAGAGAAGACTACGGTGCCAAGTTTGGTGCACACACCTGTAATCCTAGCACTTTGAGCAGCTTGGCAGGAGGATCTCTAGAAGTTTGAGGCCAGTGTCACCCACGTAGTGAGTTCAAGGCTAGCCTGAACTACATAGCAAGACACAGTCTCAAAAAAAAAAAAAAAGACCCATCTTTAGCCTACAGTGGATTCAACTATGCTCTTTGAGTAATCCCAGGCTGAACGGGTGTTATGAGAGAGGATATTTCAACCTGGGACCACTAAAAAACAAACAAACAAACAAACAAACACTTTTCTTTTGAAATTAATTCAAAGTTCCCTTTTATTTCTCACTACTTTAATTCAGCAAAAATACAGAATAATAAATCTTTTGCAGGGAATGCTCTGAAGCTCACAAGCAGGGCAGATCAATTAAATACCCAAATGAACATAATTAGGGTGATTGACAAATCTTTCTGCAGTAATAATGGAGAAGTTTTATTGTGGATTTACTATCCCCCAGACACTGGGGTTAGCACTTTACTTGCATTATTTCCTTCAGTCTTCACAACAGTCTCATTAAATAGGTGCTTTTACTATCTCCATTTGACAGAAGTTACTGAGGATCAGAGAAATTAGGTAAATGTCACTGAGTCACTCCTTGTAAATTATTGAATCCAATAATGCTAATAAATTTTATTTCCAAAATTATCTATTCTCTTTTCCTTACAGCTATGTTATGGTTTAGCCCAAAAGGCATAACATTGGGTTACAACAACCCATCCCATACTTTTGTACTAAAAATTTGTACTTTAGCATAACAGTAGCCGGCAGTGCATCTCAGTGGCTATGCCTGGGGGATACAGGAAACAATCTTTGTGTTTACTCATTTGGTATGATGAACAGCAAGGTGTGTGCACATGTGCAACAGTGTCAAACCAGGATTTTTACCCGCATAATGCTCTATCTAACAAGTTTTGCCTATGTTTAGCTGAGCATCACAGAGAGTAAAATATACCCACACCACTCTTGTATTATGAAAATATGCATTTTATCAGAATGGAATGTGGGTGTGACTCACAGTAGCTGCACCTGGGGAAAGCAAAAACCCATCTGTGCATTCACCCATTTGGCAGGTGAACAGCAAGGTGCATACAGAAGCTCCAGAACAGCAGCAGGTGAGTTTTAGCAATGAAATGCTCATTGCTAGATTTCCATGCATTTAGGGTTTGTTTTAAAAGAAGTTTTCTTTTGATTTTTTTTGGCAGAAATAGCCCAATTCAGTACAATGGCACATGAAAAATGAGATTTGCAAGTTTTCAAGGAGGTCAAAAGTGAATCTTCAGATTACTCATGCACAGATGATAAAAATAATAATGACTTTGATTTTGGCCATGTAAGCCAAAGTCCCTATGACAGTGAAACGGAGCAAGAATTTACTGATACAGAGGGAATGCATACTCCTTGATTCAGATGATGAAGAAAACAGCAAGATGAGTGCATATTTGACTAGTTAAAATGTTGCAAAATGATCACACAGCCAAATGGAATGATCTAGTTCTGAAAAATACAGTGAGGACCTTGACAGGGGTGAAATCTATTGGACAGAATATGAGCACTGCCATTCAGTGTTGGAAATTGTAACACAAAATGCTACAAGGTGTTGTGAAATACACAAAGGCTAAAGTACAGGTAAAATGTTCTGTATGCATCAATATGCATATTCAAAAATGTATTTATTATAACACATCACTAGCTGAACTGAAAGCATTCATAGGTCTGCTATACTTAGCAAGGATTTCTTGGGGAAACTGCAAGAATGTAAAAGACTCATGGAAAAGCAATGGCTCAAAATATGACAAAAAATTATGCCCTTGTAGACGCAAAGACTTATTATGTTTTCAATTTAAAAATTTATCCTGGAACTCAGCCACCAGGTCCTTATTCAAACAATAATAAACTAAATGACCTTGTGAAAAGATTTGTTGCTCCCATCTCCCAAACTAATCAGAATGTGACATTCAACAATTGGCTTACCAGTTTTAATCAATGTTATATTTGCTAACAGAGCACAAGTTGACCAGTGTAGGAACTGTATGCAACAACAGAGCAGAAATTCCAAATGAAATGTTGCAATTTCAAAACAGAGAACTGAATAGTACAATTGTTGGATTTCAGAAAGATTTACATTGGCCTTGTATATGGCAAAGAAAAACAGACTGGTACGGCTGATGTCAACATTGCACCGTGATGGAAATATTCACAGGGAAACCTCAAGGAAGTGGAATCCTGAGATGGAGACTTTCTAAAACAAAACTGAAGATGGAGTAGATGTTGATGAGTTATATAGTAACTATGATGTCACTCGAAACACAAAGTGTTGGCTAATGGTTGTGTTTTACTCAATCCTGAATATGTGTGGCATAAATAGTTTGATAGTTTACAAAGAAAATAACAAGCGTAAAATGCCATGGAGAAATTTTCTTAGAGGATTGGAACTGGAACTCATGAAAGACCATTTACAACAGAAGAAAAAATGTTTCTGCCCAGGGAACTATGCAAAAAATCGTGGAGAACACTGGTGAGCTGACAGGTGAACAGCAACACAAAGACCTACTATGACAACAGATAAACCAAAAAGATGTCAACTGTGCCCTACAAGAAAGGACAGGAAAATAAAATATACATGCTATCAATGTAAAATATACTTGTGTTTGGAGCATGCAGTTTTCATGTGAAGACTGCCTTGGATGTGACAGTTGAAGCAAAGATTATTTGTATGGTAGATATTTGTTTACATCTGCATTGTATATCACATAGGTTTTTATTTCTGATGTTATATTTTAGGTATTGTAAGCAAGTAAACAGCTGATGTAAAAATGTTGATGTCTATTCTAAGCACTCATTATGTATTTGATATTTTATTTTATTGATATCTTATTTCCCTGCTAAGTGTACATTGTGCAATATAGTAGGAAGCTCCTAAAAAAACAGAAGGGAAATGACAAGAATGGCTTGCCACATAGGAAAGAAAAGCTAAGCACATGTGCTGTCAGTGTAATCAAGAGGTGTTTATGGAATATGCAGTTGTCACGTGTGAGGACTGCCTTGGAGTGACAGTTGAAGCAAAGATTATTTTTGTTGTAGAGTTCTATTGGTATTTTCATTGTAGTTCATACAGGAATTTATTTCTGATGTTATCTTTTAGGTTTTGTAAGCAAGTACATAGCAGATGTGGAAATGTTGATGTTTATTCTAAATACACAGTACATATTAAGAATTTTATAGTTTATTTCATTGTTATTTCATGTTCCTGTTCACTACACATTGTGTAATATAATAAGAACCTCCTGATAAAACAATAAGACCAGTGAGATGTCAAGTATGTCCTGCAAAATGGCCAGGAAAGGAAAACACATGTGCTGTCAGTGTAAGCAGTATGTGTGTATGGAATGTGGTGTTTTCATATGTGAAGACTGCCTTAGGTGTGATAATTGAAGTAAAGATTTTTTTTCTAGAATGCTATTGGTATTTTCATTATAGTTCACATAGGAATGTATTTATATTGTTATATTTTAGACTCTGTACACCAAAGAACAGTTGATGTTGAAAAATTTGATGCTTTTTTATGAACATTGGATAAATATTAAAAATTCAACACTTTATTTTAAAATATTTTCTTGTTAAGTACTCATCGTTTAATACAATAAAACTCATCAAATTAAAATTAATAGTTCATCAAAAGAAATATTCTAAATAATAAATGTGGGTATTAGACACCCAACTTTCTGCACCTGTATCACAAAATTTATGTTGTGCCTATTATAAAATGCCCTTCAAAATATCTCATGTGTTCAGAGGTCAGGCTTTTAGCAGGTGATTAGATCATGGGACACTATACTCATCAGGGGATTAGTCCATTGATGAATAGGAGCATCACCTGGAAGGATGCATTCTTATCTCTGGCTCTTTCTCCCGCCCCTGCCTCTCTCTCTCCTCCCAAGCTTCCATGGGTGAGCAGCTTTCCTCTGTGACACCTTCCACAATGCTCTGAAGTCATCCAACCATGGCCTGAATTGACTGAAACTCACTGAAACTGTGAGTGAAAGTAAACCTCTCCTTTAATTTGAGGGTCTCAGATACTTTGTCTCAACTACGCAAGCTATCAATCAAAGAGATAAAAAGAAAGAATATCAAAGAGGGAAGGAAGAGAGTAGAGAAAGAATGGATTTGGCTAAAGATTGAGTTAACTTGCCCTCTTTCCTTTCTCTTAGGCAATATTTAAAATCTTGATGCCAGATAATAAAAACTAAAGAGATTTTAAGATGAATCTTTTCTTGGTCATGTCTGTGCCCAGAGACCAGCTAATTTGGCCACATTGCTAGTAAACTGAGAAAAAGGATCAGTAGATAGTATTTTAAATTTCTAAAGACCCTTCTAATTACTCTATGTGGGAAAAAATTGTTCGAACGGATGATCCTAATGTATTCCAAAGACGCTATGTTTATCAAATATTAAGGTATTCTCTATACATACTATATGTATTATGTAATAAACCCTTATCTTTTCATTACCTAGGATTTTTACTATAAATAGAATGGAAGGAGTTACATGTGTAGTATTTTTATCCCTTGACTTCAACTCCGCATTAGTAGTGCTGGTCTAAGTTATGTCTGCTAGAAATGATAGGAATACATTTCACCAAATGAAACATTTTCAACAGCATTGTTTTGTAGGTAAAAAAAAAATCTTTCACTGTTGAATTTCTGAAATATTCACTTTTTTCTCCAACTATATGGTCAACTTAAAACTTTTCATCAGAAATATCTAACTTTCTAATGCCTCAGGGAAATTTAAAACAAAAGAGCATCCCTACAAACAAGCTATAGCATGTGAAATTGAATTGGTTCATATAAAAGATTTTGTCCTTTCAATGATAATGGAAATAAAAAAGTCATCTGCAGTATTTTCTTTCATAAGCACTCTTAGAACCAAATCTACATGCTTTAGGTCAGAAAAATGAAAATTCCACTAGTTCCTAAAACTTGTCAAGTTCAGCAATTTTCCCCATTCTAAGTTCTTTGAACTACTAAACTCTTATGGCAAAATTTTCCCTTAATCTGAACATTTTCAAGATGTACAGATACTGCTTTCTTTCAGTGTTTGTAGACACACAGATCTCACTTTTTAGTTTCATTGCACATATTATGAATGACACCAAACAAGATGTTTTGTGCTGCAATCTGTAAGATGGAAGAGAATATTCTTCCCACAGTATTAAACTAGGATTCTACTTTAGTCCCACCATCAACATTGTTTATGCTTGTTTTCATTATATGACATCTCTGTGACCTTAATTTCTTCATCTACTAAATAGGAACATTAGAATTTCTCAGTTTGTTTCAAGGAGTTATTAGTATGCAAAGCATTGTGTCAATGAAAGACATATTTGTATCATAATTTTGTTTTAGTTTATTCCCTTTCTCTTCTTAGTTGCCCCGCAAGTCAAACACCCCCATATACCTTCTTAGTTTCTCTCATCCCCTCTTGGTTTCAGTCTTGCCATTCTTCTTTCTCTTTTCCTGTTTCTATCATTGTTCTTCTTCAGATTTCTTTCCCCTTTTGGTCTAAAACCACTTGTCTGTCTCTCCTTGGGGGTCATCTAAATGAACAGACATCAAGTTTCTATAGTCTATTAGGTCTTCTTGACAACCATACTCTCAATATTGTTCAACCAGTATTCCCTTTCATTATACTCACTAATTTCCCAACACTCACCAGCAGAATTGATTTCATTGAACATTCAAGAATTATGTGTGTATTAAGTAGTTTAGGCAAACAGAATTAGACCTAACCTAATTATAGCCATGGCACAGTTTAATACTAATATCAGTTCTTTTTAAAAGTACATTCTGGTGACTATTCAGAATATATCAGAAGAATAAAATGTTTTTATTCTATTGTATGGATTAGTGATATGTTTTGCTTAAGGTTTTATTTTATTTTTCATTTTAAAATCAAACCTCCAGTGTCTATGAAGCTGAAGAAAGGTTTTATAGATTGCTTAAATTATGTGCAATTTAGCAGGCAATTTCAATGAGAGCATAAGGAAAGAGAGTTCATGAGTGTTATGAGGTGTGGAATAAGTTGTGCTCTATTAAGAGAATTCATGGAAAATAAATTATTCTGGTTATTGTTGCTACCAATTCTCCAAAATATGGAGATTATATATTTTAATTAAATGCATTGGTCTGCTTTTATATGTTTATGAAATGGATTACTTATGAAAGTTTTCTCATTGTGTCTAATATCATATACTGAACCATCCTTTATAAATGCTACGGAAAAAATCTCATAGAGAAAATGTATATGGCAGTTGGAGACTGTGCTTTTCCTGCAAAGTCTTCATACAAAACCAGTTAGTGCTAAATTTTGTGACTTGAACAGTCAAAAAATCATCTAAGTGCAAAATTCTAAGATGCATTTATTTTTTGAAAGTGAAGTGAAATGCCTGTAATGAGTCAGCCACAAGCAGCAAAGAAGAGTCAGTAAGTTAAAAGAGGCTCGCAGGTAAAATAATTTCCTGGTATTTGGACTGGTACTGTATGTTGCAAATATAACCAAATATTGGAGGCAAACACAGCTGTATCCGTTCTATCTAAGGAAATCCAGGACAGGGAGGCTTAAGTATGGTATTAAGTATCATGTGGGATGTTTGTGGTTATTAGACAGCTATCAAGAATATTTTGAGGCCTATCTCATACAGATCTACTCTTGTTCTCATTTGTTATTGTTTTACCATTATTATGGCCATCTCAGGAAAGCATAGTTTTGTTATTCTCAAATATTTTCAGTACAGATGGAAGAAGGGCTCCCCTGTCTATTCTAGGACCCAGGTTAACATTTTCCTGGCTTGGTAAAAGACAGTTTGCCCTCCTGAAACAGACCAAATGCTTGGCTAGTGTATCAGTCAGTGCTTATTAGAGAAACACATCTCATGCAAGATATACAAATATATATAAGAATTTACAGGATTGGCTTACCGTGGCTGCCCACAGAGTCAGATGTGGAAAAGTGAAAAAGGTCTGCCTGCATGCTGGAGATCCAAAGGATCCAGGCAAAGGCTTGGAGCTCCCATGCCACTATACAGATATAGTGTCCATATCAAGAGGCTGACTGGCCTGCAATAGAAGGCTGAAGGGTCTGTGCTGGAAGCCAGAAGTCAACATCCAAGCTGAAGGTGAAGACTGGAGCTCCTCTGAAGAAACAGAAGGGAGCCCTCTTTCTTCATTTCCCCTTTACACCATTCAGGCAACAAGATTCCCTAGGGTGGGTCTTCTGTCACCAGTAAATCCCCTCAGCTACACTCAAAACTATGCTGATCCAATTTAATTGTGTGTTTCTTATTCAAGTTGACACAGTGAATTGACTGTCATGGCTAAGTGTGTGATCACAAAGAGGAGGTGTAGTTAGGAGGACACATATTAGGGCATCCCAATGAAGATGCTCACTTGAGTGTGGACCTGTTTCTTGCTACCCATGCAGAGGGCAATCCTCCTTTAGAGGTAGGTAGAGACTTTGTAAAGCCAACTATGTCTCTGCTGTGTGAGAAGACATATTGACCTGGGAGCCTACTAATTCTTCCCTTTGTACCCTTTCCCTGCCACTCCTCCTACTTGGACCCAAGACTACTTTTTAGGGATGAAGTGGCTTAGCCCTTCATCTTTACTCTTATCCATGACATTACAACAAATTTAAGTTCTTATTTATTTAGGTACTCAGTTTTTGTTGTCCAATGCTAAGATTTTAGTTGATACAGTTGCATTTAATTATGTTTTCTTTTGTAGCCTGAGCTTTCCATGCAATATCCAAAAAATCAATCCAAAGGCCTATGTCAAGAAGATTATCCCCTATGTTTTCTTATAGGAGTTTTATGATTTTAGATCTTACATTTAGGTCTTTTATCCATTTTGAGTGTATTTTTGCATATGGCTTAAGAAAAGGGTCCAGTTACTTTTTATTTTTTTGCATGTGTAAATCAAATTTTCTCAAGACTATTTATTAACAGATTATGTTTTCCCCATTGTGTCTTTTTGGTTTCTTTGTTGAAAGTAAGTTGAACATATATGCTTGGATTTACCTCTATCTTGTTTCACTGGCCTGTTTCTTGTTTTGTGCCACCACCATGTGGTTTTGATTCCAAAACTTTATAATACAATTTTGAATCAGGAAGTGTCAGATCTCTCATGGTTTCATATGAAATTTAGAATAATGTTTTCTTTTCCTATTTCTGTGAGTGATGTCATTGGAAATTTATGGGGATTGAATTGACTTTACATATTGCTTCGAGTGGTATGGACATTTTAACAATATTAATTCTTTTGATCCATGGGCATGGAATATCTTTCCATTTATTTGTGTTTCCTTTAATTTATTTCATTGATGTTTTACAGATTTCAGTGCACAGTTCTTTCATTTCCTTGGTTAAAATTATTCCCAAGTATTTTATCCTTCTAGTCCTATTGAAAATAGGATTCTCTTTATTTCTTCTTCGGTTGGGTCATTATCTGTGCGTAGAAATACCACTGATTTCTGTATGTTGACTTTACATCCTGGAACTTTACTTCATTTCTAATATTTGATATCACGAATAGTTTGAAATTATTTCTTTAATAATATTAACAAAATGGATAAGCTTTCCATTAATTAAATCAAAAAAGTTAGAAAGCACAATAAGCAAAATAAGAAATAAGCAAGATTTCTTATTTTTCTCATTGCTGAGACAAAATACCAGACACTCAAAGTTAAAGGAGGAAAAGTTTATTTCAGCTCACAGTTTACAGAGGTTTCAGCCCATTGTTGGCTGGCTCCAAGGCAGGATGGCATAGCAGGAGACATCACAGAGGAGAAATAGTACATGGCAAGCAAGTAGGAGACAATGAAGTAGCAAGCAGTTGCAGTAAGCCTGACTTCCTTCTATCTGTTTATACTCCCTCCAGGCTATAAGGCTATTGATTAGTGCCATCCACACCCATAATGAAGCTTCCATTATCCACACACAGAAATATGGTAATTCCAATCAGTGGAATAATGTCGTACCACACACCCTTAATACCAGTATCGCATGTCCGAGATCCAGCCGGCTCCCAAAAGTCCCACCTATGAGCACATGACGCTTTAGGGGGACATCTAGATACAAGCCATGACACAAGGGTACTGGAAGTGAAACTCGGTGGTAAAGTAGAACTTGTTCCCCAGTTCTACAAAAAAAGAATATATAAATTAAAAAGGCAAAGAAAATGAAATAAGAGTACATTTGACAAATTACACATAGACAAACTCAAACTTTTGGATAAAAGAGAGCATCTAAAATGTTGAAATTCCATAAAATAATTAGGATTTTATTATCCAGTGCTTATTTTAAAGACATTTTCCACAGAATGAATTAATCTGGGTCCACTAGGAAGCATATTTCAAGACAAGATGTTGAGTGCATAAAATTTATTGGAATAGCACCTGCAAGGGACATAGTGTGAGGGAGAAGCAAGCAGAGAAATCTTCAGTCCTCAGTACAGGTCTGACACCTCTGAAAGTGGAGAAAGAAAGAATGAGAACTGGTCAGGACAAGCCTCAGACTACAGTGCCTTTATGAGAGTGTCTTAGTCCAAGTCAATTAGCGAAAGAAGCAGAGGTTGCCTGTTAGAAGAGAATCATAAAGGCCAGTTTCTAGCATACCTCTATCACATTCTCAGAAACATTTTTTCCCAGAAATGCTCTTTAGTGTTGCTGACAAAATCATGTTTTTTCTCTTTGCTGGGTCATTCAGATCAGTATAAAAAACTACTGTACTCTGTCTCTTATTCTACAAAATTATTTCCCTGAACCTTTCCCCCATAATTATTACTGCTCCATTTCTCTATTTCCTTGGCATCAATATTTCTTAAAAAATTGCACATACTTATTGTACTTATCTCTCCCCCAATTCTCTCTAAAAATGATTCATTTGATCTTATATCTCTACTCTTCCACCAAAACACATCTATGAAGTTCATCAGTGACCTCCACATACATAAAACCAAGAGTTAACTCTCAGACCTTTATCTGACCTAATGGTAAGAATATCATCATAGATGTTATCATCTTCCTCCCCTCTTTTTTGTCATTATTAAGAACACTTAGTTGGCACCTAAGCAATCTAAAACATTATTAATTATTTCCAGTATAAAATTATGAATTTCAACATATGTTGATATGTTTAATGCATTCTACACAGTATTCTTTTTTATTTTTTTCCCAATACCCAGGCTTGGACTCAGAACCTTGTGCTTGCCAGGCAGGCATGGCACCTCTGAGCTACATTCCTGTCCCCCATCCTTTTGATTTCTAAATCATTCTTTCTTTATCAGTTGGAAACTTTTCCAGGTAGCCCCTGGGCCATTTTGATGTCTCTCTTCTTTGCTTACAGGTATGAGATATCTCAGGTTTATCTTGCAATTTTTCTCTCCAAAATATGGAATTGACTTATTCTAAGCAGCCTCAATTCCTTTTAGTGGGAAATGAAATTTAGAGAGTATGTTCTGGATGCTAGTGATACTAGCTGCTATGAATGGGTCATTGATTCTATATTTTTTTTTATTGGGCAGAGCTAGGAAAACACAAAAAGAATATTGATTTTCTTCTGATATTTCCTTTCAAATTGATTTATAGGATATTTCCCTTAGCTCATAATTTTAAACATCATGATGATTATATACTTGCCTTATATCTATCTTTGGCAAAATAATCTTAATATTTTTATTAATAGTCACAGAATAGTGATAATATAAGATGATTCTACCATATATGGGTACATAGTTATTTATACATTTAATTTTTGAATCTGTCTGTGAAATTTCAAAACAAAAGTACCACTTTTATTGTTAACAATAAGTCTATTGAAAGAAATATAAGATGAATTTAATGTTCTTTTTGCCTTTGCGATATATCCCACTAGGGATAACTAATCAAAATACTGTGTTTCATACTAAACTGGCTGGAAAAGAGGTTAGGTAGAACTCTTGAAGACGTCGGCATAGGAAAAGATTTCATGGACAAAGAAAGCCTCAGTTGCCCATGAACTAGCATAAAGAATCAACAAGTGGGATCTCTTCTTGTTAAAAAGCTTCTGAACAACAAGAGAAACCACCAACAAAGTGAAGAGACAACCCACGGTGTGGGAAAAAATCTTTACCAGCTCTTCCTCAGACAACGGTCTACTATCTAGAATCTATAAAGAACTTAAAAAAATCAG